>RCWM02000863.1:0-318000 GCA_003667255.2 Euschistus heros | reverse complement strand
TTCAAAATACGCTAACGCCCTAGCGTTTCCCAAAAACGTATCACTTTTTACCAACTAGGCCACGGGTACAACATGTTCCATGTTAAAACTGTAGATAAACATAGAAAAATCTAAGTTCAACTTGAATATGTTAAAAGTTTTATTCAGCAGCCCCAAAAAGAAACATTGAGATCCGTCTGAGCAATAAAAGTTCCTGCCAGTAATTTTTCCTCGACCAAATCTTTATTTATTGGACTATATCCGCAAACCTCGGTTAACCCATTTGTCTTTATTTTTTTGGTTTTTCATACGTAAATCAGTGGAGTTCCTCAACAAAAAACATTGACGTATCCTCGTCCACTCCAATTCATGATAAAGAAAACAAAATTTTACATTAATAAAGCAATAAATTTACTTATAGTAAAACGAGGATAAAATGAGTGCATTATTACTTGCGTGGAGGTCTACCCGTTATCAGTTTTGGACACATGACCAAAGAGGCCAGTGTGAAAAGGATTAGCCACTGCCGCAGTCAGTTTTATAAACATTGTTTATTCTTTCCTCCTAATTTATTCGACCTAATTTAGATTTTATTTCTGAATAATATTTTTGTTTTATTCCTTCAGTGATGTCGAAAAACACATTCCATACGTCCACACTGTAAACCCCCACCTTTTTTTAGTGTGTTCAGTCAGTCTAATCATAACTGGTGCCGAAACCCGGGATATCTTCTGAGACTCGGCTCTTCACGTAACTGATTTACGGGTAACTCAAACAAAATGGTAGACACAGACGAGCGAGCTAAGTTCGAATACCAGCTGGCCCAGGCGGCAGTAGAAAGGGGGCTAAACTAGAGACGCAACTGACAAAGGCAACCGAAACACAGCAGTTGGAACTCGTTAAAATAAGAACACAGAACTCAGCGTTTATCCATGAGGTAATTAGTCAACTGGAACCCTTTACAGGAGTAGTAGGAGACCTCGAACACTTCATCAAAGGAGGCGACCAGATCCAGAGCTTGATATTGTCTCGCAAGGATAACGGAACCTTAGTAGACTCAGATGTGAAACTCCTGGAAGCTTCTCTAATTGGCCGTATTTCACGGCGTGTCTTAAATGCCATCCAAGGAGACTTAACGCACCCCTGGGATACCCTTAAGGTGCGATTGAAGAAATTATATGGCGGGGGAAGATGGACTCCAGAAGAAGACGTCTTTTATTTATTTAAAGAACGACGAACTCAGGGCCAATCAGAAGGAGAATTTGCGGAAAAATTGATGGTCCTATATAACAGGCTTACGGAGAAGATTATTGAGTCATTCGGCCAGGCGGAAGGAGCTCACAGATTGGAATTTCTGCGCGGTGTCTTGAAGGTGCAACTAAATCATTACGTGGACCGTCCGGGATCGCTCCCGAGGGACCGTGACTTCATCGAGTGCGCCCACGACCTCATCGACGCTAGGGAACGGGACGTGAACCGCCTCGATAGATCAGAAGCAGAATGGAAGTCAAGTCGTCAAGAAGGAGACACAGGAGCCCGCCGGGACGAGCCTCTAATAGCCGGAACTTCGAGAAACGGCCTAGTAGGACCTTCGACGAAAGAAGGCGGAAACCGGAGCGGCGCTGTTACGAATGCAATCGAACGGGCCACATTGCGGCCCAGTGCAACCAAACTCGATGCTTCGAATGTGGCAAGCGAGGACATCTAGCAAGAGAATGCCCAAGGCGCAGTAACCGACCTAATAGGAGGGAGCAGAGAGACGAACCGATGGAGGTTAACAACCAGGACTGGAGCAGCAGGCAACCAGGCAGGAGGAGCAGTAGGCGCTTTACCAGCGGGGAATCATCAGAAGAGGAGAGCGTCCGCTCTGAGCGCAGCGGCCCGTCTACGAGGAGACACGAGGTGAGTAGTGGGAATCCCTGGAGAGGTGGTCCTGCCGGGGCCGAAGGGGCGTCGGGGCGTTCGCGAACGGATTGAGGGTACGGTAAGGGGCGGGGCAACCGAGCGGGAGACTTGATAATTAACAGCATGAGAAAAGGACGACAAACGCGGTTGCCCGTGGCGAGGTTAGAGGAGTCAGGGGTCAATTTTCTGATCGACACAGGGAGTACGAACTCGTTAATAAGTAGGGGAGGGGCGGAAAAACTAGGTATCTGGAACGGGTGTAAACCATGCGAATGCGCGGTATCAACGGTTAGTGGAAGGTGTCGGACCCTAGGCGAAACATTTCTGAACCTCCGTGAATTAACAGGGCGGGACCTGCGTGTAAAACTCCATGTCATAGAAAAATTAAGGGCCAGGGTATGAGTTAATCGTAGGCTGCGACGTATTACAGCGGGTCGGAATGAAGATGAGCGTCAATCTAGAAAATTGGCGTTGTGGAATAGGGAACCGGAAATATCAGGCTGTAGCAGGGAGCAGAAACAGAACGGGCATCAGTATTGGGGCGGTTGAATGTGGGAAGGAAACCGTGCTAAAGTTACTGGAACACTATGACGAATTGTTCTATAAGGAGAACGAATTTTTACCGACAACTGGTAGAACAGTGCACCGGATAAATTTAAAGTGCGAAACCCCCATTTACGTTAAGGATAGGAGGTATCCACAAGCAATGAGGGACATCATCAGGGAGCAATTAGGGGACCTTCTCAGACAAGGCATCATCAGACCCAGTAATTCCCCATTTAATAGCCCTTTATGGGTGGTTGAGAAGAAACAGGGACAAGGCGCAAAACGATATCGGGTAGCGGTTGACTATCGGAAGCTTAACGAAGCGACAAAGGACGAACGGTATCCACTCCCCCGGGTAGAAGATATATTAGATCGCCTCGCGGGTGCAACTATCTTTAGCACTTTAGACTTAAAGAGCGGTTACCACCAGGTTCGAATGGCCGAGGAGGATATAGGGAAAACAGCGTTCTCATGGGAAAGGGGGCACTTTGAATTTGTTCGGATGCCCTTCGGACTAAAAGGGGCCCCGTTAACCTTCCAGCGTCTTATGGACGAACTCCAACGTGGACTCGGCGAGGATTTTTCGCAAGTGTATATGGATGATTTAATCGTTTTTAGTAAGAACGAGGATGATCATAGACAACATTTGAGACAGGTCTTCGAGAGGATACGCGAGTTCGGACTAAAATTGTCTCGCGAGAAATCAAAATTCGGGTTACGCGAAATTAGGTTTTTGGGTCACATAGTATCGCGGGACGGGGTGCGACCAGACACGGATCGTATAAAGGCCATACAAGACGCCCCGTTACCTAAAAACGCGCGTGGAATTAGGAGATTCCTAGGAATGGTAAATTATTACCGAAAATTCATCCCCCGTATAGCGGAGTTGACTCACCCATTGACCGAGATATTGAAAAAAGGAAAGCGATTTCAATTAGGACCCGAACAACTCTCGAGTATAAAGCAATGCCGGGAAATTCTGACAACCCAGCCACTCTTAGCGTTCCCCGATTTCCAGAGAACATTCCGAGTCACAACGGATGCAAGCGAAGTCGCTATTGGGGCTGTACTATCTCAAAACTTCGAGGAAGGCGAGAAACCAATAGCATACGCGGGACGGAAGCTAAACGACGCTGAACGAAGATATAGCGCGATCGAACGGGAACTCTTAGCGGTAGTCTGGGCCGTGGAATATTTTCGCCCCTACGTATACGGTAGACGATTCGAGTTGTTTACGGATCATAAACCGTTGACCTACCTAGGAACACTTAAAGAGTCATCAGCGCGGGTGTCGCGATGGAAGGAGCGGCTTGCGGCATATAATTTCCATACGGTGCACAAAAAGGGAATCGAAAACGCGGTCGCCGATTGGCTATCCAGGGATCTAGTCGTGAATGCAACCGAGGAAGAAACGCCCCCCGCTGAACCTTTCGCGTTGAGATACTTAAGAGAATGGGCCGAGAGCGGACCCGACATTCCTCTAGTTAATAGCGAATCAGAGGGCAACGTGACTCCGTCTGAACGATCCTCGGAACTGCCCGAGGTTGACGACATTATTAATGATAAGAAGCTCCAAATCATTCTTCGATCGAAGCAGGACCCGGGGATACAAACGCAGTCTAGCATTTACGAGGGGTTATTGACGATTGTGGTCCGTACACCTGCAACAATAAACGAAGAGGAACTGGAGAGAATTTTTGCGGAATTTAGTCACCCCGGAAGAAGCTGCCACGTGTATGTTGGGAATAGGGTACTAGCCGACAAAGTAAAGCGGCTTTATAGACAAGAAAAAATTGGAATAGGTTATCCCCTGACTCGGTGTTTGCGTCAGGTAGAGACTATCACAGACCCAGTGGCACAACAAACAACCGTATCCGAGCATCATACGGGTAAGACAAACCACAGGGGAATTGAGGAGACCCTGCGCGCGATAAAATCACTTTACTATTGGAAAGCTATGGGCCGTACGGTGCGCGATTGTATCGCTAACTGCGAAGTCTGTCAACAAGCGAAGTACGACCGCCAACCCTTAGTAGCAACACAAACCGCCACACCAACCGCGACGGAACCCTTGAGGACCATACAAATCGACATCTATTCCAATGAAGGGCAATCATGGCTGACGGCGATAGATGCTTTTAGCAAACTCGCGATGGCCCATCCTATTGAAGCAAAGACGCCCGGAGCAGTATGGGAAGGCGTTTTGCAGTGGTGCGCAACGTACGGCATACCCGACGAAGTCATTTCCGATTGCGGACGCGAATTCGACAACGCTTTGATCCGCGACGAGAGTAAAATTCTGGGCTTTACTTGGCGCTTAAACACTCCTCATCACATCAAGGGTAGGGGTGCCGTGGAACGCCTGCATAACACTTTGGGGGAACATCTTCGGTTACTCAAGATAGGACGGAACCTTTCCACATACGACGCTATGCCGCGAGCGATAATCGCATATAACAATACGATTCACGCTGCAACTGGGCTATCTCCCGTGGAAATAGTTTTTGGGCAGAGACGGAGGGACAGAGGGGACCTCATCACGGCCAACAATAATAGATTAAGGGAGGACTTATTCCACGAGAGATCGCGACGGCAACAGACGTGGTCAAAGATTCGGGAAAAAAAAATAATTAGGGAAAAACAAACTCGAGTAAACAAGGCAAACCTCCGGTCTCGAGTTTATAAGAAGGAACCGCTATCCCTAGGAACCATCGTCTATAGGCGATTAAGAACGGCAAGAAATAAAACGGCCGCGCGGTACGAGGGTCCTTACAAAGTCACCACAATTCGGGAACATAACCTGTTCACTATTAGGGATGTAAATTATCCATTTCGTTCACGCACGGTCCATTTAGAAGAACTCCGGGTACCCCACAGAGTGTCAGAACTCGAGCCGGCTGGCAGCGCTCAGACTGATACGTAGTACCAATCAAGGAATTAATTTTGTTTGTGATTTCTTTTTTTTTTTTTTTTTTTTTTTTTTTTTTTTACAGGTGTTAATATTAAATTTGTTAGTTATATCATATGTATATGTAAACCCCTTTTTTATTTTATATATAACATTGGCATTAAGTAAAATAACTATATGTATTTCTTTTCTTTTTGTTGGCATTAGGATAAGAAGTGTAAGGTGTTTTAGTTATAGAATATGCGAAGTGATCAATCAAGTTATATGTTTATTTTATTTTTAGTTCCTCTTTACAAAGGAACTGGAGGGAGGGAGTTAGCTTAGTGTAAGACATAAACAATAACTTATAGGATAAGAGTCTTAGTAAGATAAGTAATACTATCTCTATAAACAAACCAAATGTATATATATCTGTTCAGAAGCCACAATAAAGTCAGTTATCGTTCTATACTTGTGCCGTTCACTCTGTCACCCTAAACCCCCACCTTTTTTTAGTGTGTTCAGTCAGTCTAATCATAACTTATTTATATATATATATATATATATATATATATATATATATATATATATATATATATATATATATATATATATATATAAAGACCCAAAATTCCAATTTCGCTATCCAACTAAATGAAAATAACCACCAATTTAATAAAGACTCGGGAGTAAAAAAAAATATATATATATATATAAATTATATTAAATCCTGTAAACCACCCAAGCTAGCACGCTTAATGTGTATGTTTTGGCAAAATATGTAAATTATGACATGTTCGGTAGACTGTTGTGGATATTTCACGGTGTTAATTATAAGTTACATACATAGGATCTATGGTAATAGTAAATTTAACCAGCTTTTAGATAAAAATATTAATTAATACAGGGTGTTCGGAAGATCGTTGGCCAAAAAATTATTTTGGGTAGGGAGGATCATTTTGAACCTATTTAAGGTCACTTACCTATATACAAAGTCTTACGGTTTTTTTTTTATGAATTTTATTTGTAAAAATGGCCAAATCCAAACATTTATGCCTTATAACTTCGTTGTTTACTGATATATCAACACCATTTTCCCCCCCGTAATAACTAATACATTGTCCAAGTAAAATAAAAAAGATATGGTGCAAGAAACAAATACCAAAAAAAACGGGAGATCGTTAAATCTTGTCAAAGGTAATAATAAAAATTATGAACTTCAAGTTTGTGTTCAATAAAAAAAATAATAAGCGCAACAGCCAAATCCAAATTGTTTTAAAAACTTCTCTATTTAATACTCTTTAAAAAAATACCATTTGCAGGCACGCAGCACATCTAGTTTTTTTTATTTTTTATAAAGTAACAAAAGGGTGCCACCAGCGCACACTGACAATAATAATGAATCGAGTCATATTTTTTATGCAAAACGTAACAAATAGTTGTGTTTCTTTATAGCATAGGTTAAACTGCATATTTTCTCTTTCTTTCTCGGAATTTCGATTTTATCGGAGTAAACTTTATCTACATTTTTGTAAACAATAATCATGGAACAAAATTAAACTAATTTTAAATTATTCATAAATTTAATTTGTAGAGCATCACAGGTATTGCTCAAAATGATCTCCACTATTTCTAATACAAGCACGATATCTTTTTCATATTTCTATGGTGGTTGTTCTTAAAACAAATTCTTCCTTCAATATGGTAAATGCGGCATTGATTTTTTGAATAAGTTGTTGTGTTGAAAACAATTCTTCATGATAAACCAAATCTTAGACACGGTCCCAGGCGTAATAATCGAGCGGCGTGAGGTCTGGAGACCGTTCTGGCCACTCATTTGGACCCCGTCTTCCTATCCAGGATTGTGGGAAACAATTGTTTAAACATTCTCTTACAGGTAAGTTGTAGTGGGCTTTTTCAAAACAAGAACTTATAAATTTGTACCATATGGAAAATTTATACTCCAATCTATTGAAACTTATTAAGGACTCATATGAACAGAAAACTGACACTCAAGAAACAAAGGACAAATAAAGCAAGAAACTTTCTGAAGAAACCCGGAAACTAATAGAGGATAGAGAACGACTAAATAGAATTATTAACAAATCATTGGAACAAAAGGTTAAACATGCCGAGATTCGCAAAATAGTTAGAAAAATGATCTCTCTTGATCTTCAGCAATATAATGAAAGAATAATCAATGATTGTTTATCGAGCACAGGATCCATAAAAGAAATTAAACTTCAAACTGCTTTTTTTAATAAAACACTTATTAACAGGATAGACACAACAAAAGGAATCTCTATAACAAACAGACAAGAAATAGTTCGTAAGATAACGGAATACTACAAGAACTTAAAGAGATGATACTAGAACAAAAGCCGATAATCACCCATAAATAGTGCAGGAAAACAAGGACCTTAGCATTCTTGAAGAAGAGATAGAAAACGCTATTAAATCCTTGATAAAGAAACAGGCCGCAGGTAATGATGGTATACCAAACGAGTCTATTATCGAAGGAATAGAATCACTGATCCAACCTCTAAGTATAATCTTTAACAAAGTAATTAATGAAAAGATAGTTCCACGTGAGTGGAAGGTTAGCAAAGTAATCGTTCTTCATAAAAAAGGAAAAAAAGATAATTTGGAAAACTTTCGCCCTATTTCACTAACACAAAGCTTTTACAAACTATTTCGGAAGATAATAAAAAAAAGAATAATAAACATTATTTACCAGGATCATGATATAGAACAAGCTGGCTTTCGTTCCACATTTAGTACAATAGATCAACTCCAATGCATTAATCAGGTCATCGAGAAAAGTATAGAATATGACAGGCAAATCTACCTATGTTTTATCGATTATGCCAAGGCATTTGACTCTATTATTCATAAATATATCTGGGAAGCACTACATGATTGCGGTGTAGACAAACCTTACATTGATATAATAATCGAATTATATAGGAAAGGAAAAGCATTTATAGCTTTAGACAAGGAAGGCGATTATTTTGAGATGGAACAAGGAGTGAAGCAAGGGTGCCCGCTGTCACCAATTCTGTTCAATTGTGTCCTAAATAAATTGTTTAAAGAACTAAATTGGGAAAATCTGGGAATATCAATCAATGGGAAAATGTTAAATAACTTAAGATTTGCTGATGATATATGCCTACTATCACCGAACATCAATAGTCTAAGGAGAAAGATAGGAGACATAGTAGAAACCAGCAAAAAGTATGGACTGGTCATAAACACAGCAAAAACTAAAATAATGACCTATTCCATTGAAATTCCATTTTATTCAAATAATAACCAGGAAAAAATGAATAAAGAGATAGATGGAAGAATCAAGCTCGGTTGGTGTAAATATTGGTCACTCAAAAACATTTTTAAAAGCAACCTAGCAATTTAAAAGCTTACAACCAACGTCCTTACAACATGTGTATACCCTACGGTTCTCTACGGGGCCCAAACTTGGACATTAACCAAAAAACATGAACGTAGATTAAATTCCATTCAAATGAAGCTTCTAAGAAGCCTAATGGCAATTACGAAGAAAGTTCAAAATGCATGTATTCTTCGCAAAGCTAATGTTAAAAGCTTAACGGTCGAAGCTCACCGACTGAAATGGAATTGGGCAGGACATTTGGCAAGGAAGAAGGACGAAAGATGGTCCAAGACATGCACCGAGTGGATCCCGAGAGAAGACAGCAGGAAAAGGAGTCGCCCGCATCTTAGATGGAAGGACGAAATTACACAGTATGTAGGCGACAACTGGTGGCGTGTGGCGAGGGACAGAATCAGGTGGAATAAGGTCATCAACAATATTAAGTTTCTTGTTCTGATTTGTAAGGTTTTTGTTTGGTTGATTGTGTTTTTTTTTTTTGATTTGTATATATAATTTTCTGTTCTGTTGGCTGTAGCCGACTTCTAAGTTCCTTCAATGGGAGAGGCTTTTGTCTTTATAGATGCCAATAAAGCTTATTATTATTATTAATATATAAATTTGTCGTAATTCTAACCGTTTACGAGATATACGTTATTGAAAATAGGTGATTTTCGGGAAAAAATATGTCACCTCACTTTTTGTCAAACTTTGCTTCTAATACGTTCCACAATCGTTTCTCAGAAAAAACGTCAAAATCATTAGAATTGTAGAGCATTAAAGTTACTTTAATTTCATATATACGTTTCTCGTACTTGCTTCAAATGTTTTACAAAAAGTGAGGTAAACATTTTTTTTATTTCTAAAATTGTCGATTTTTAATAACGTATATCTCGAAAACCGTTGGAATTTCTACGAATACATATATAATTAACTTTGTAGGAAATTTAATAAAGGAATCTCTATAACAAACAGACAAGAAATAGTACGTGAGATAACGGAATACTACAAGAACTTAAAGAGATGATACTAGAACAAAAGCCGATAATCACCCTAAGCTTTATAATTTTATAATAATAATAATAATAAAGCTTTATAATTTATAATAAGCTTAAATTTTGATTTGCTACATATTTTTCTAGAGTCCACCGTTTTCGAGATATAATCGAAAAACAATATTGGGACCTTCTCCCCTCCCTCCACCTTTAGCTCACCCCACAGGGGCGGGGAATTTTAATATGTTTACCTAATATGTATACCTGCATCTATAAGAATCATGACGATAAACCAATTATTATTATTATTTCATATTTGTAGCCTTCAGAGGCACTGTTCATCTCAAAAGCAAATTTTTTGTGTAACATATTTATTCTTTTGTGTAGCATTGTTCGAAAACTCGACAAAATTGGAGCACTTTGTTTAAAATCAGACCTTCTCAGTTCCATTTGTAAAATAATATATCAGATAAAGGAAATTTATGATTATCTGTTCATCACAATAATGCTATACTGTATTAAGTGAAAAAATGCATTTTGAAAAATCTCGTTAGTAATTTGTTGTTCGCGGCATTCCGGCGATGAGATGTTTGGATACACAATTGCACTAGAATTCTAGTTAAAAGATAAAATCATTTTCAGCCGTTATACTGCAATATTTCTTGTGAGAGTCGTTCAAACATAACAAACTGTTGTTATGTTACATTCAAACACAACACACCGTTACCTAACTGTAGCTGATATTATTGTTTATACAATTCCAATCAGTTTCTTTTTGTTACCTGCCCCAGTGACGCTGATAAAATGAATTTCCAATTGTCAAATCGTCAATTAGTTGATATTTTGTTGAATTGTGATCGTGATATTGAAAACTCGATTGAGCAGATTAAGAATGATCATCCCTGTTTAACACCGGACCTTCTTCAAAGAATACAAGGGTATTTATGTCCAACCTTTTTACCACGTTTTAACATTAAATGGCGAGAGGCTCATAGAATCAATCAATAACTTAATAGAAGTAAACAGTAGAACAAAAAAATGAAGCATGGCTTAAGAATATATCCATATATATTAGCATTCCACTAATAATTCAGGTGCATGACGATTAGGGTGGGCCGAAAAAACACTTTTTTTTATTTCGAAATTGTAATAGCTCGGAAAACTTGCGAATTATATAGACAAGAAATAAAAAAATATCGAAATCGGTTAAGATCTTCCGGGTCGTGCATAGGCCCTAAAGTTTGACAAAATATGAAAAAACTTCATTTTTGCGATAATTTTTTTTTAAATTTTTGGTTTAAATGTTTTTAATGTAATAATTTGAAACGTCTTCAAATAGAGCCTAAGTAAATTGCGTTTTAATTTGGTTTAAATCAGTAGATATCTTCCAGGTCGCGTAGGTATAAGCCCCAAAATATTGAAAATTTCACATTTTTTCGATTTTTTTTTTTTGTATCATTAATATACTTTTTTTGATAGTATTATTAACAGTATTTTCATTTTTGAACAAAAGGACAATGTTTTTGTTGTTTTGTTTTTTTTGGTGTGAATTAATTAATCTTTCTGGTCAGTCGATAACCCCCAATGCTATAAAAAAACAGATTCTAAAAGAAGATAGTCTTATGACATAATGGGTGATACAAGAACAACGGGTTTAGTACAGTTTAAAGTTCAAATATTTCAGTGACAGTATATTTTTATACTAACGGGCTTATTTTTATAAAAATTAAAAAACAGAGTTTTGAATAAATAATCCATTGTAGTTGAACCAGTTCATTTGTACTGTTCTTCATATTGTAGCCGAAAGTACTTTGACCAATTTGCAAGTGAAGTTGGGCATGGTTGATCCGGACAGCAGAGTGTTTTTTATAAATCCATCTCGAGATTCAGTTCCACAAACGTTTCCTGAGGATTCCGTGACGAGTTTTACTCAGTGTTCAACAGCCTACGTGTGAACTGGGAATTGCTTGAAAGTAATGTTCCAGTCTGTGATTGAGCCACTACCGATGTGCGATTTGATCCCGTCGTCATTTATTTCTGCCAACAAGGGGTGAGAAGATAATTCACAGTCGATTACAGAGTCATATTGCGCATTGTAGTTGATTTTCGATGGCCTGAATGTTCTTACTTCTTTCTTGCATATATCTGCCTTTCCTTCAGAATTCTTCGAAGTCCAAGTTCTCTTATACGTTTCTTGTCTTCTTGAGTCATGGCTAACAGTAAGAGTTGTAGGCGATATAAACCATTCCGATCGACCATAGGGTCGACAACATCTAATAGCATAGGTTTTGGCAAATACCTGGTAGATTGTATTGATTGGTAAACAAGTTTCGGGCCGTCTGTAACGTGCTCACTGGTTTTGATAGTAAACCACATTGGCCTGTATAATTTCAATATAAACAAAACTAGTTCTTGAAGTTAAGGTTTTGGGCTTTTTTCACTTGTAAACAATCTAAGAGTTCTATTTGTTTTCGTCAACCACGTCGAATGTGATAATCTTGTACAGCCAAATCTTCTTTGCAGGTTCCTGATTTTATTGCCTTTGAAATATCAAGTAGGTATTGCTGATCATTGCTAAGTTTGTCTCTGTCTCTCTGTCAATCAATACTCGGGTTTTTGAAGTTGAAAAGTACGAAGCCCGTTGTTATTGTTATCACCCATCATGACTATCTTCTATTAGGTACTGTTCTATAGCATTGGGGGTCATTGACCGACCGGAAGAGGTTAATTAATTCACACAATAAAAAAAACAATGTTCTTTTGTTTAAAAATAAAAATACTGTTAATAATACGATAAAAAAAAAGTATATTAATGATACAATAAAAAAGTGAAATTTTCAATATTTTGGGGCTTATGCGCGACCTGGAAGATATCAACTGATTTAAACTAAATTAAAACGCAATGTACTTTGGCTCTATTTGATGACGTTTCAAATTATTACATTAAGAAAACTTTTAAACAAAAAATAAAAAAAATTATGAAGCTTTTTTTATATTTTATCAAACTTTAGGGCCTATGCGCGACCGGAAGATGTCAACCGATTTCGATAATTTTTGTTCCTTTTACTTGTCTATATAATTCGCAAGTTTTCCGCGCTATTACAATTCCGAAATTAAAAAAAAAGTTTTTTTTCGGCCCACCCTAAAGACGATGCATACTACCCATGACGAGTGGACGTCCTGAAAAGACTTTCATTGCATCTTGTGCTAGAACCGAACAATACAAAATTAAAGTCTCCGTGATAGTTATGCCGATGATATAATCCTAGCAGCAGCCTAGAAAATTCCAGGAGAATCGGTTAAATGTTTCAGTCCTGATAAAGCTTTAGCACTAATTCTGGACGCGTCCCTCTCAAAATATCAGTACGAAATTCTGAGGAAATCTACTGAAGAAATAGGATGTAACATTTTTCCTTCATACAATCAAGTTCTTGCATCGAAAAAAGAATGTTACTCTTCTAATTTCGAAACAACAGAGTTACTGTAAAGTGGGCTTACACGAGTTACTTGTCCACACAGCTTCTAGGATTTTACAGACCAAATCAGGAACAGATTTTGATAAAATTTGGGCCCTTACTCTAGTATCGAAATGGGGGTGTGACGGCTCTGCTCGTCATAATGAATTTAAACAGACATTTTTAGGAGAAAACACCTCTGATGCAAATATTTTCTTGTCATCTCTCGTCGGCTCTTCATTTAAGCGCAAGTAATGAATCTTCTTTAGTCATGTGGGAAAACACTAGACCATCTTCTACTGGATATTGTCGTCCTCTTCAATTTCAGTTCCTTAGAGTAAATCCGCTTACCATTAAGAATGAGTAGACAGAATCAGATATGAAATTATACAGCTCACTGAATCGGCCATCGATGTCGATGGCTGGTTAAAGAACGTGAACATAAACTTATTTTTTCTATATTTGATGGTAAAATTGCACAAACGGTCACAGAAACGTCAGAAATGGCCGTGTGTTTTATCTGCAAAGCTAAACCATCCGAAATGAACGATTTAGATAAAATAAAAATTAAATCTGAACAAGAAGAGGCGCTTTACATGCGGCTGTCACCCCCTTCATGCTCCTATAAAATTCATGGAATGCATCCTACACATAGCCGATAATAAGTCTATAAGGATATTTAATGCCGAAACAAGACAACTGAAAGACAAAACTAAATCCGAAATACAAACAGATTTTTGCCTTAACATCGATGTAGTCAAGCAAGGAGTAGGAACTACAAATGATGGAAATTCTGCGCGCGGATTTTTTGAAAATCTGCCTTGACAGCTGAAATAACTGGAATCAATCAAGACCTTATATTAGCATATATAAGGTAAAATAATAGCATTATTTTAGACACTATCAATTGTGGAAAAGCAGCAGATCCTCAGAGGTTCGGCGAATATGCTTTAGATACTGCAAAAATATTCGTGCAACTATACAAATGTTACCACATGGCTATTACCGTCCACAAAGTTCTTCTTCATAGTGCAAAAATAATATATGCCGCTATTCTGCCGATAGGTGCTTTATTGGAGGAAGTGCAAGAAGCGCAAAATAAAGACACGACACTTTCGGTTAGATCATTCGCGAAAGTGTTCAAGAATGCTCCTCGTAACTTCAGATCCATATATCAATTCATACCTAGTTCGTCAGAAGAAAAAGATTCTCTATTTAAACGAAGATGTAAAATCATTGTTATTTTAGAAATTTGAATAATACTTTCATAAGTTGTAATTGTTATTAGAAAAAAATGAATACTTAAAATTAATGAATATTATTGTTTTTTTTTTAAATCCACCCTCTTGGTTCCTTTCATGACATTACTTTATTTGTTTACAAACTTTTATGAAATTTTGAAAATTTTGTACGTAATATACACCAAAACACAAAAAACGTATGTCAGATTAAATAAAAACTAAAACAATTTTCTGATAAACAAAAAAAAATGAAAAAAACGTGAAAAAAAAATATGAAAAAATAAAATAAAATAAATTATGAACATCACTAAAACGGCTAGCAAATTGTATGGGTATTTTTCTGAAAATATTCAATAAACACTTAATATTTTCCAAAAATGCTGTATATTTTTTTGATCTGCCCTGCAATAGATTTAATTTGATCCGTTGCTCAATATTTCAAAAAATATTTTGTTTTTAAAATATCAAAATGGTGATTATTTTTTGAACAGCTCAAAATGTTCAGTTCACTATATTTGGTTTATGACTGGGAACTAATATTTCATTAAAATACTAAATTTCAAGTCTCTATCGCAATTAAATAAAACGTTATAGTGTAAAACAGGCTTTTTTGAACCACTGTGCGATGCCTTACTCATATCAAAGCCAATCTCCCATTAAGCTAAGTTTAGATTAAGTTTGTTTTGTAACTATTTAAGCTTTTAAATTTAGATATGATCTCTGTCTATTTCATATTGTAATTTTATATGTCAACCCTTTGTAAGAATATATGTATATTGTTTTTAATTTAAATTGCTTTTAGCTTCACTCATCTAATTGATTTCCATAGATTACTTTTTCTTTATAATTATCATATCTCCATTATTTGGCTCCGCGAAAACATCGGGAAAGGAAATTATAAATTTAATTAAGTAATTATTTTAAAAATTACTTATAATTTGTTAGGCAATTGTCCTGACTGGCATCCCTGTTGATTAATGGATGCAATAGAGAGCAGAGGACATAGCATTCAGAATGGCATCCCTTGCGTTGGACCGTTTTCCATATATTTAAGGTTGTTAATTAGTGTTAATTATTTTAATTATTAACTAATTAATGAGTGACTTTAAATTTTAAAATATGATAATAGTGTTTTTCAATTTATTAACAAAACATCGTAGTCGATTTTAAAAAGGGTTTTCTTAAAGTTCAAATGGTCGATAGCAGAGGTTATGTGTTTTAAGCACTAATAGAATTTTAGAGGTCTTTTAATTTAGCATCTTCCATAAGCACGATTAGTGAAGGGCCGTTCCGACTTAAAAGCGGAATGAGATTTTCGGTTTCGTTTCACTATTGAAACCACTTCCAGTTTTCGTTTCGTTCCACGTTAGTTTGACTAACCTTCTCCATACAAGTGAAGGGCCATTCTGACTTGAAAGCGGAATGAGATTTTACGGTCTGTTCCACTTTTCGTTCCATGTCAGTTTGACTAACCTACTACCTACTTACCTTGCAGTTTCGTTCCATCCCTTGTCGTGACTTCGGGCTGTTAATCTCCTTATGTTTTATAATTAAGAAATTTATAGCTACTATAATATTAGGAAGGTTTAAATAGCTAAGTGTAGTTATTAAAAAAATTGTATAATTTTAAAATACGAGTATAAAATATAAAATAAAATTAAAATATAAAATCGTAGTTTTATTCTTCCAAGCTTTCTGCTTTCTGTTGAACCACAGGCATTAACATTTCTCAAATCCTGAATGGAGCAACCCATTTTGCTTTTAATTAACCTTCCACCGCACAGTGGGCTATTTGTAGTAAATTATCTCCAAATTACTACTGCTATGTCCGTTTCTGTGTGAGTCCGGATCATGCATTAATCTAAATTTAGAGATGCCTATAAACCTGGAAACCTATAAAATTGGAACATATTCTTCGAATTTTGCAGAACTAGATGAGGAAGAAAAAAGAACCGGACAATCAAATAAAAATTTGGAATTGAGTAAAGAGGAAACAGAAGATGTTCTAGATCATAATACAGAAATCTATGTAGAGGGTAGTAATGGAGATGAGGGGGTCAGCCAGTGGATATCTACATTTTATTTGTAAAAATCATTACTCAAAAAAATTTATTTACAATAATTGATTATAAAAACAACCATTTTAGACCTGCAAATAATTATATTACCATAATATTGTTAAAAATTGATCTAGTTATAACTTTGTTTTTATTATTTAATTCAAACATATTTTCATTTACGTTCAAAATATTATTCTCTCAGGTAATATTTTGTACATATACTCTCTTTTAAATGTAGAATGGTCAAAATATTTTATTTAATAGATTTCATACAAAATTTGAAAAAAAAAAGGGATAAAAAAAAACAGGGTGTGTGTGGTACTTTGTACAACGTGCGGCCGCTCGTGTTACGGAAATTGGCGCGAACGGTGGAAGGTTAAAGCAGTCAACTTATTCTTTACAAGACTTTTTGCATGTTCAGCTCGATTCTGATTCTTAAAAACCAAATTTATTTGAATCCGAAAGAAGTAGCCGACCTCTGTAGGTACAACAGAAAATTTCACAGAAAGCGGTTTATGCGTCATAGATGCCAATGCACGGTATGACGAGGCGATGAAAGGAAGGGGAGGGAACCAAGAACATCAACGGCGGTAGGACTCTGTGCGGATGGAAGGAATCAAGTGAGTGAGAGAAGCAGTCAGTCGGAACGACCTTGGGTGGAACGAAACAGGAGATGGAATCTATACCCTATCTAGACCAAGGGAACGAAACGGGAGATCTATTGTCGTTGGTTTTCGTGAAAAACTTAGGTAGTTCGTTTCGTTCCAAACCGGTTCAAAGCTGGGACCAGTTCCACGTTCCGTTCCACTCAGAACGACCCATCACTAAGCACGATATCGCAGAATCTTAGTGAAGATGATTTGGGAACAATCATGATAATGTTTGAAAGTTTGAAGAAAAAGTAAGTACAGTGACATGCCAACAAAACTATTATAAAAAGTATATGATTTAAGTACGGAAGTAAAAGATTGTCTCCGGTTTGAGAAAGAGGACCCTGAAGTTAAATATACCAATAAAGTAATAAAACATTATAAAGAAATTATTAAGGATGAATCTAAGGTCACAATTACCTGTACATTTGACGAGGAAGAATAATTTATGAATCAAACTAAGGAAGAACTTATCTAACAATTTTTCCACTGTTATGAAAGTGGAACAAACTATCGAAGAAACCCCAGCGCAAGAAATAAAAAAAATAGCTGAGGAAATAGAAGAAGAAGAATATGAGGTTAAATCTACCAATTATTTTTATACTGCAGAAGAAGTACAAATAATTGAAGACAACCTACTAGCGGATGAAACAATTAAGAAAATAACAAGAAGATAAAGAAAACTAAACAATCATTAAAAAAAAAATATATATATATATATATATATATATCTGAATCATGAAAAAAGAAGGCCAAGTTACAGATAAAGAAAGGATCAATAACATTAAGAGCGTGTAAAAGAGTGAAATTTAAAAACAGATTAAAGTCAGCTATAGTTAAAAAGAATAATAAGTTAAAAATAAAGATTAACAAGTAAGAATAATAGTAAAACAAAGATGAAGAGATTTTTTCGAAAAGAAAAATATTTTAAAGTTATTTGCAGAGAAGTTCCAAGGAAAATTGTGGATAATAAATTAGGACAAGTATCTTATAAGTTATAAGTAGAAGAAATCAGAAAGTGGAGTTATTTCACTAATAAAAATAATCAGAGTTCCATTGATGTACGCTATTATTTGCAGAAAAAGGTCAAGAAAAAATTATAATATTTGATCTCGGCCTTCCTCTTCTTCTTGTTCCATGAAGCGGTTACTTCAATAGCTTCCCAGGTAATTCTTGTTCGCCCATGCGAGCTACATGTCCCGCCCATCTTAATCGGGCCTAATTTATTAAATTATGATCAAGTCCCGTTAAATACCCATACCAGCACTTTAAAAACCGCTTACTATTTTGAAATCCAAGTTTTTTTGGCATAGTTTTCACAATAACTCCAAAACTATAAGTCAGATCTGAAATTTCTTTTTTTCAACTAAAATTTGATTAAATCTAAAATTTTGATTAAGTCACATTATGCACTCAAACCAGCCCACTAAATATGTCAATATAGTCATACTTTGCCAAAACATACATATTTAGCGTTCAGGCTTGGATGTATTACGGGTTTTAATCAGAATTTCGTATATAGGGCCTGATAGTAAATTTAACCACATTTTAGTTGAAAAAAAAAAAAGAAATTTCAGATCTGACTAATAGTTTTGGGGTTATAGTAAAAACTTTGCCAAAAAAACTTGGATTTCAAAATAGTAAGCGGTTTTTAACGTGCTCGTATGGGTGGGTAGATAGATAGATAGAAAATACTTTATTAATAATATTTACAGAATTTTATGTTATTTACAAAAGTGTTCAAAGTAATATTACTGACATAGCTACGGCTGTCTGTCAGGAGCGCTTTTAATTTAATAATGATTTTATATACATTATTGTTTATTTATTTTTAAATATGTAAATATTTATTGATTTATTAACTAATCTATTCACAAACAATACAATCCAAAAAATACAATACAATCTAATTACCCATTATATAATCAATTATTAAACATTAATTATGTCTTATACAACAATATCATAATTATCACATATCCTATAACAATATCTCAATTATATCTCAAATAATATATATCCACCCATTATTATACTATTCAATAATATCTAATTATTATCATTTTTATTTATAACATATATTATCAATCAATAACATCCAAAGAATTACCTATCAGGTTATTAATAATTAAAATTTTGAATAAGAAAGGAACGGTAGATATAGGCTTCTTTCAAGTAACCCACTAGAGCTGCCCAGTCTTCACCATTTAGGTATTTGACCATATCAATTTCAGTCATAGTATCTACACCAAAATATTTTTTCCTCATTCCCTCCAAGACCTTACAACGTCCTAAATAATGGAATATATCTTCATTTTCTCCAATATTACACATAGAACAAATGTAATTCTGTCCCTGAATGAACGGTCTATAGTTCAAGTTGAGAAGTTCGCCTCTAATTTTGATTATGACGCCTATATCAGATATAGGTAAATTTAAATTAATATAATCAATGTCAAAAGATAATTGTTTATAGATTTGGTGATACTGGCCGTTTAAAGCTCTTTCCCTATAACACGAGTCATGATAGATAATTAGGCTGGATTTCAAGGCTTGTAAATCTTTCCCCAATTGTTCTGCTGTATTGAAAACTGTTAAAGTTGCTTTTGACTTTCTCGGACCAATTTATCCATTCCTTAAACCATAATAGTTTTCTTTTGATCACTTCTTTTGCAACCAATTTCCTTAAACGACCTCCATCTAGATCTAGGGTCTTTAATATGTATTTGTATTGTAATTGAAAGGTAAAAACATGAATTGGTGAAATTTTGGCTTCTAAATATATCATGTAATTTGGAGTATTTTTTTGGCAATTTAAATATTTTTTTAATGAAGGGCCTCTGGACACTTTCTATTTTATCATCATATCGATAGCCCCAAACCTGACTCCCATATGTAAGAATTGATCTGGTTACAGACTTAAAAACTTCATTTTTTGCTGAAAGAGGAATATGTTTAATTAGAAATAAATTATTCCAAACACTATTAAGACCAAGCAAAGCATGGCGAGCCGTTTGATTAAAGTGATCAGTGAGTGTCAAACTTGGAGACAATGTAATCCCTAAATACTTATATCGGTTGACTACCTTGACTGGATGATTATTAAACATCCAAGAGTCACGTTCGCTGGTATGGGTATTTAATGGGACTTGATCAAAATTTAATATATAGGATCTTATAGCAAATTTAACGAGCATTCAGATAAAAAATAAAAAATTTTAATCTAACAATTAGTTTCGGAACTGTAGCCAAATGAGTACTAACAAACGTGTTTTCGCAGAGAAGTGCGACCCCAGTTAAAGAGTGCTGAAAATAGGATAGAAGGGTGCATGAAACATTGAAGTTAATTAAATTTCCTATAAAATTAATTATATACATATTTGTCGAAATTCCAACGGTTTTCGAAATATACGTTTTAGAGATAAAAAAAATGTTTACCTCAGTTTTTGTTAAACATTTGCTTCAAATACCAGATAAGTAATATGAAATTAAAGTAAATTAAATGTTCTACATTTTTAAATCTGAAATTTTTTCTGAGAAACAATCGTGGAAGGTACTAAAAGCAAAAGTTTAACGAAAAGTGAGGTAACGTTTGTTTTTTTCCCGAAAACCACCGATTTTCAATAACGAATATCTCGAATAACGAACAACAAATTTATATAGAATCAATTTTATAGTAAGTTTAAATAGCTTTAATGTTAATTTGAAACATATGTTTCTGGAGTCAACCGTTTTTGAGATATAATCGAAAAAACAAAAAAATTGAACTTCTCTCTCCACCCCCCCCCCACCGTTAGCTCACCCCCTAGGGGCGGGGACTTTTAGTATGTTTGCCTTCTAACTATTCCTGACGAAGCTATGAAGTCAAAAATTATCGCATAATTCACGCACTCTACAATGTGTTTATTGACTGGACTATAAATGTATACATGTTATAAGTAGTGTAAATAGTGAATTATTACGGATATATTAAATAAATTATTATACCAAGAGACCTCAACGAAATAGTAATTTTTTTTTTTAAAACCTTTTATTGAGTAGTTATTACAATCTGCCACAAATGTGGGCAATAAGTAGAGAAGCTAGCCATTACCAGAACTCCAATACTATATATATATTACAATAGGTCTCGGGGCCATTGCCGTTTTAATCTGCGAGGAGGGTTATAAGGATGTGTGGAGCTGGATAATGAATGTGCCAGAGGGTTGGGATGGTTAGAAAGGTTTTGATGGAATTTGGAGAATTTAATGGGCATAAGGTCAAGGCCAAATGTATATTGAGATCATTATGTAGGGTTTTGTTGGAGACATAATATGGAGCATTTACTATAGTTCGGAGGATTTTGGATTGGAAGGATTGAATGCGTTTGATATTCGACTTTTTTGCTGTCCTCCACAGTTCAAGTCCGTAAGTCCAAATAGGTTTAATGATGGTTTCGTATATGAGAAATTTGTTTTCAATGGAAAGATGAGATGTCCTATTTAGTAGTCCATACAATTGGCTGAAGCGTCTGTAAAGTTCTTACCTTTTGAGTCGAGTATGAGGATTCTTTGGTTATAGGTACAAAATTTCTTTTGACTAAAAATCTTTTAATTTTAATTTACACTTATTCATTCTATAACTTGTTTTCACAGTATTTATAGACTGATAAATTATATATTTTAAACTGATTAAACTTTGTTGAGGTCTCTTATTGAAATAACCTATTTAATATTTCCTAATAATCTAATATTTACACAATTTATTATATCTCTATTTATATCCTAAGAAATAGTCTTTTCCATAAGTATAAGCCAGATCTGTACCAAATTTCCAATAGGCATTGTCAAAAATTATAATTTTTTCTTAACCTTCCCCCGTAGATAGTTGCGTACATCTAAGGGATTCGGGTTTTTTCCATCAGTGAAATGTTTCCTCCTAACAATTTCTTCTATTGGTAACTTAGATTTTTTCTTATGTTTCTTTTTCCTTGGATCTTTTTTGTCACAATCTTGAATATATTTTCTTTAACATAAGTTATCGTTCCTTTTGTTTCAAACCTGTTTTCACCTTTCTTATGGTTCTTCTTTACTTTTAATTTTAACTTACTATTCTTTTTAACTATTACTGATTGTAGTCTTTTCACAAATTTAACTCTTGTAACTGTTCTGATCGTTTTTGGTCTTGTCCCCTTCCTATTTCTATATTTGAGCTTTTTTCCTTTATTACTTTTCTTTTTCTTTGATAATAATTTACTTTTCTTTTTCTTGTTCTTCTTGTTCTTCTTTTTCTTCTTCTTACTTGTTTCTTCTACAGTGATTTCTTCATCACATATCGAGAGGTCTACTTCATAAAATTCTTTGACAAAGGTTGGAGGACTGGAATTTTCATCTTCAGTTTCCTCATTTACTTCTTCCTCAGCTATTTCTTCTATTTCTAGTGCTGGGAGGTTTTCTTTAAAATTTTGTTCCACTTTGATAATAGTGGAAAAATCGTTAGGTGATTCACATTCAGGTTCTTCTTTATCAATTTGGAAAGCTTTGTTACAATCTTTCAATTCCACCTTTAAATAATCTACTTCTGTTAATATTTCGGTTTGTGTATCCTTATATTCCTTTTTTAAACTTTCAAACATCATCATGATCGTTCTCAGATCATTTTCATTAAGTTTCTGCGACATCTTGCTTATGATGATAAAAAAAATTAAAACCCTCAAAAATATTCTAATAGCTCTTATTATACACAACCTTTATGGTAATCTAAATGGAAAATAAAGAAAGCCCTTATTAAAGTCATTTGATAAAACGTTAATGATAAACTGATTCAACACACACTTATCCTATTTGAATTAAATTGAAAAAAATTATGTCACTCATTAATTAATTACTAATTAAAATAATTAACGCTAATCAACAACATTAATTATCTGACAAATCGGTTCCACGCAAGGGGTGCCATTCTTATTGCTATGTCCGTCTCTGTTTGAGTCCGGATCAGCATTAATCTAATTATCGGGATGCCAGCCAGGGCTTAATCTCCTGACAAATGATAAATATGTATTATTTAAATAATAAATTGATTTATATAAAAATGTAAGTGTTTTGTCTACGTAGAAACTAAGATACCGAATTGTATCATCTTTAGGTAGTGGAATACCATTGAAGTAGATAGGAGGACTGGATTTACGGCGGAGGGTAAAGATTATATTGGTGCATTTAGATTCAGTTGCACCAGTCTTCAATCAGGAATAAGAGAGTTTGGAGATTATTGGATGCTATTAAGGGATCTGTATGAGATGAAAGGATAGCAGTGTCATCAGCGAATGTTGCTAGGAAAGTATCAGGAGTAGTAGGGATATCTGCTGCATAGAGGATATATAGAACTGGACCGAGAACGCTACCTTGTGGAACACCAGCCTCTATAGAATAGCAGTTAGAGTATTCCATTCCGCAGCGAACTCGGAAGGAACGGTTAGAGAAGTAGGATCTAAGAACTAGGAATAGTGATTGAGGTAAATGGGTTTTGAGTTTGAAAAGCAAACCGGCATGCCATACCCGGTCGAAAGCTTGCGCAGATGTCCAGAAATGCGCCGGAGCAATACTGTTTGCTTTCAAGTGCTGAGGATATGTGATCAACAACTCTAAGGCCTTGTTGGACAGTGGAATGGCTAGTGCGGAATCCAAACTGGTGAGAAGGAATATTTTGCGATTCAAGGATGGGTAGGATACGTTTGAGAAGGAGCCTTTCAAAAATTTTTGAAAGGATTGGGAGGAGGCTAATTCTTGATAAGAGGCTAATTCTTGATGAAAAGGATAATAGTGGAGTGTTTCCATAGCAAAGGGAAATAGGTTGTCCGCAGGATACAATTGTATAGGTAGGTGAGGAATATGACTCCTTTATGAGGAAGTTGCCTGAGGATTTGTGAACTAAGGAGATCATATCCAGGGGATTTACGGGGTTTTATTTTTTTTATAAGGTATTGGACCTCAGAGGGGTTTATGCTTTAGGAGGTAAGTAAAGAGGAATAGGGAAATCAAGAAATTCATGAACCGTTGTAGGGGTCACCTGTGGTGTAGTGGTTAGCATAGCAACCTACTAAACCCAAGATCGCGGGTTCGCAGCCCGATTAGGATTAGGATTTTTTTTAAGGGGGTAAAGAATCCTTAGCTATGCCGTCCTTCGGAAGGGACGTACAATAGGGGTCTCGAGCCTGTGCGATGTCAGGTACTCGTTAAAGATCCCTATCCTAATTATACCAGGATAGGCAAAATTTAGGACTCCCACCGTCGCATCGTCCGATTAGCCATAGCAGCATAAAGTGACATTAAACCCAGCATTTCCGCAAAGGATACTGATGATGAAGTTATTTTTATAAAATATAAGGCTGTCTTCCTCTTGTCTGTTGAGTTTCTTCGTTCTGTGGCTGCGTCCTCTGGAATTTACTACGGAGGTTTTTGTTAGTTTGGCATCCTTTGTAGTAAGCCGGGTGCTCCTGCTGGCATAGCGCGCACACTGCGGGACCTCTCGAGATTTAGTGCATTCAGAGTATTTGTACAGTTGCCCGCACTTAACACATTTCGGCATGTGGTGGCAGTAGCTTTTGTACGACCATATGCCTGACAGTTATGACACTATACGATATCGCGTTTTGTATAAGGTTTCTCTATTATTACTTTGGTGTAATAAAGAGAAGTGATATCGTGAATTTTTTCAACCCCAGGTGTGGGTTCCAGATCGATAAAGAAAAGCGGTAATGGGGTTTTACCGCTAGCTCCAGGCTGTCCTCTGTTGTCTTTTTGTATATTTATGACGCCTTACTTTGAAGCCCATGGATATTAGTTCATCTTTGATAATTTCTACTGGTGTTGTGTGATGAAGGTTTCTCAGGACCACCCTAACCGATTTTTCTTCCTTAGGCTGGTAGGTGTGAAAATCAGCTTTGGTGTCTGTTAAGTATTTTACAATTGAGACGGTATGTGTCAGAAGAATGAGGCGTAATTTTGGTGTCATTTGTTCGGCTTATACAAGTAAACTTTCCTAAGCCGGCTATTTTGTTCAAACTGTTCATACATTAACGGAAAATTTTTAATGTTACGAACAAAAATCGGTGTAGGTTTAGGAGGCTGTGGTATAGAAGTAGACTCCATGGTTTCAGCAGGTGTGGCACTTAGCACCTAGAAGGGATTTGGGGTAAAGAAGGGTGGAGAAGTGAGAGAAGTCTGGCGGGAACGGCGAACATTTTGCTTTGCAGGACTCATACGTACGGTTTCTAGAGGCCGGCTTCTTTTTGATTTATTAGTTTTTGAAGATAACACCATATGGAAATATCTCATTTAATGGCATCGATATATATATATATATATATATATATATATATATATATATATATATATATATATATACGAGGGTAAGTCAATAATTATCCGCAATATAGCTATATTTTTGTTTATGTTGGCAGTACTGTTCTTTTGTGTTGATGGCGCATGCTTTGTTATTCGTTGTTATGTTTATGTGCGTATCAAGCTGGTAGGTTAGTTTTGTTATCGTTGTCGTGCTGTTAATAATGGCCGCTCCACTTTCTATTTGTTGTTCTATTTCCACTATCTTTCTCTTCTACGATGCTGCTAATTTCAACTGAAAATGGATGTTCTGCCGTTGAGATATCTTTGCCTTCAGGAGTTGGTGTTAAATCTGGTTTTAATTTTTTCACTTCTTGTTTTATTTGTCTTGTGAATTCTTGAACTTCAGACATTAATGCACTCACATCAGTTTCTCTTATTTCTGAATAATCTTCAGATCGCGAGGCTTATTATCAAAGGAAGCAATACCTCCCCGTGCAAAGACAAGATTTCTAAAAGTACAATAATGCTTTAAAGTTCCGGTTGATATATAAAAAATAGAAAAAAAATATCATTACTTATATTATATTTTGTTTTATGTCCCGAAAAACTAACTGGGGAAGATTTCAGGAAAATAGTCATGGAAATGTTGATGGACGTCTGGAGTGAAGAGAGAATCCCATAGGAATGGAAAACCGCCCTGATACACCCACTACACAAGAAAGGAAAAAATCCGATGTAAACAACTACAGAGGAATATCTCTATTACCGGTAACATATAAAATTCTCTTCAAAGCACTTTTGAACAGGTTGTATCCACAAGTGGACCCAAAGATCGGTGAATATCAAGGAGGATTCAGAAAAAATAGATCATGTCCAGAACAGATCCTGAGCCTTAAGCTCCTGATCGGATACTACAGAAACAATAGCAGGAAAAACCTGTTCATCTCATTTGTCGACTTCAAGAAGGCGTACGTCTCAGTGGACAGGGAGACTCTGCTCGAAGTACTCAAGGAATACGGGGTCGACCAGAAAACCAGGACGCTGATAGGACTGACCCTATCGGAGACTGAGTCGAAGGTTAAATACCAAGGGCACATCAGCAAACCGTTCCGGATAAAAACAGGACTCAGACAGGGAGATGGATTATCCCCGGTACTGTTCAATGTAGTACTAGATAAGATCATGAGAGAACTTTGGATGGAAAACAAATCTGGAGCGGTCTTAGTTATGAAAAAGTAAAATGTCTCGCCTATGCAGACGATCTCGCCCTCTTTGCGGAAACGGAGGAAGAGGCGGTTGCTCAGATAAATGCCCTCTCAAGGATAGCCAAGAAAAAGGGCCTACAAATCTCCTCTGAAAAGACAGAATTAATGACCACGGATGCAAAATACAAGAAAAAAGCAGTCGACACCATATGCGGAAGGATCAGGGTAACACAAAAATTCAGATACCTAGGCGAAGTCATATGCAGCAACGGTTCGGACCGAGAAAGCTTCAAGGGAAAAGTTGCTAAGCTGGAAAAATGGTGTTTCGATCTCAGGAACTTCTACAACAAAAAGAATCTATCCATCAAAGCCAAAGTCCGTCACTATAACACCGTGATTAAACCTGTGATTCTCTATGGAACGGAGACCTCCTGTCTCCCTAGCATGGAAAAGTTTCTGAAAGTGGAAAGAAAAATCCTGAGGAAAATCTATGGGCCTAAAAAGACACCCGAAGGATATAGGCTAAAGTCCAACAAGGAAATATACGATAACGTCAAAAGCCTAGAGACGGACATCAGAGTAAGAAGACTTAAATTCTATGGTCATATGATGAGAATGAGCCCTGAAAGGTTAAACCGGGAAATCTTCCGGCGATTCCACCAGCGCAAGAACAAGACAGGTTTTTTTAAGCAAATCAGGATCGACATGGATTTGGCCGGACTGAGGGATTCAGACTGTCAGGATGGAGAAACCTATAGAAAAACACTAAACGATATAAAGGTCTTCGTGGACAAAGAACGCCCAAAAAAAGGTTGTGCGTGGTCGGAGGAAAGGAAGCGCAGACACGCGGAGCTCATGAGGGAAGTATGGAGAAAGAGGAAGTTCATAAAGAAAACCTGAACATGATATTTGCGTGGTCTTTAAGGCCTTTTCGCATTTAAAAAAAAAAAAAAAAATTTTGTTATAGGGTTAACGTACCAGTAGCTGACATGCTTAATGAAATTTCAATGCATTTTAAGGTTTAAAAACTTCAATGGTGGTGTCATTGTATTTTTTCACTTTTATCTTGTAAAAGAACTTCTCCCCTTGCTTACAACAGCTTAGAATTTTAAAAAATTTCGCTAAATTATAGGATAAATGCCAGTTTTGAGAAAAGTTACCTTGCTCCAGTAGCCGACAGGGAATTCTCCAGTAGCTGGCACGGAATGCTCCATTAGCTGACAGAGACAAGAAAGCCATACAATAAATAGCTTAAACTTTAGCATTTCTTTATTTTAATACAGGGATTATAAATTTACCATTTATTTCAAAAGTAGGAATTTGAGTTTTCTATTTTTGGCTATGCAGCTTAAATTCAAGACAGGTAACTCATAAGCAGTTTCATACACAAATAATGTGAAATTTTTTATACTCATATCTAGTTTTCATCTTAAATTCAAGTTGGGTAACACATTAGTTCAGTAAAATACCTATATATTACATAACTGTATAAACAATTTTTTCTATTAAAGGCTAACATAAACATAGTACTTTGGTACCTTCGGTTTTCGTAAACAGAGATCACAATGAAAATTTTTAAACAACAATATTTATAAAATTTTTAACAAGTCTTTACATCAAAAAGATACATTAACTGATTTAGGGAACTGGTACCTCATATTCAATATACTAATAGAGGAGGCAGATGTTCCTCTATTCTGATCACGTTTTCGTTTAGAATCCTAGGCTTATTTTCACTTTTTATGTACACATTCCGCATGCGATTCAATGGTATCAGTGCAAAAGTTGTGATCTTTCGATCTTGTTTACCTGCAATGTCATACACTCTTCTTTTGTCCCTCGATACAATTATGACAAAACTTTTTTCATCGGCAATCGCTGAGCCAACAGGGTTATTCTGGGGTAATCATCTGTTCTCGATGAGAAACTTGTTGCAGCGAAACTTTTTGGAAAGTCTTAAATTTGCTACATCGGTTGGGGCTTTCTTGTTCTCTTTGAGTGCGGAGATCCCTTCAAGAGGAGTGTTGTGTGCCTGAGGCTCTTCCACTTTTTTCTTTTTATGATCAAAATCATTATTGGAATGCCAATAATTGTCGTTGCTGTTTTGCAGTATTAACACTCGTGGAATGGAATTAGGTACATCTGTATCGTTAGTGACGAGCATCTGAGGCATCTCAACATTTCTTTCTTCAAGATCAAAATTGTTGTTAGAATTAGAACCATGGCTGCTGTTTGGAAACATCACCTTCTGAAGGGAGATATTTGGTATTATTGGATCAGCGATGAATTACTGAGGAACTTCATGATTTATTTATTTAGGTATTTAGTAGTACCTCAGGTATCCTGGTTTTGTTAGAAATCGTCTCGCAGGTTTCTCCAGCTTGGTGCAGTGGATTTGGTCTAATTGCAGTTTTGCTCATTTCCAAAACCATTGCGCTATCTTCCTCAATAATTACAGGCTGACTGGATATCATCTGGCTGCAAACTGAGGATTTGTGTGGATTGTTCAAGTTTCTGCCAAGTCGTAGAGTGCTTTGTCGTCATCCCCACTCGACCGGGATTCGGTATTTTTAAGTAGCAGGGCTTTTTCTTGTCCAATTGCTTCTTCTATGACTCTGAGCGCCGTTGTATCCCTCAGCCTGATTGAGTCTTTGTTATTGATACTCTTCTTTCCATCTGAGAGTGTGGTAGAGGGAAATGGAGCTTCGAGGTTCCATGGCACCAACCCACATTTCCTAAATCCATTTTTGATAGCAGATGGGGTAACTTCTTTATGGCTTCTTCTAGCAGGGGAGCAAAGTGATTCTTTTTTAAAATTGGATCACTTACATTCCTGATTCTCCACTCATGGACTTTATTTTTCCATGAAAACTTTAATGCACGTAAGACGGAGACATCCAAAGGCTGAAGCAAGTGGGTAGAATTGGGGTGGAGAGCAATTAAAATTATCCCATTATCATCACAAAATCTGCTGCAATGCATTGCTAGGTGGGAAGAATGTCCATCTAAAAAAGGATCTCGGGAAGTAGAATTTGATTAGAAATGAGCGAAGGATGGAAAACATTTGTCAAGTACTCATTAAAAATGGAGGCACTCATCTACCCACTTTCAGATCGTCCGATTCCCCACGTTTTGGGGATGCTGAATGCAATATCAGAGGTTATTCTTTCGTACTTGAATACAATGGATGGTGGAGTAAAAACACCAGCAGCATTTGCTGTCATTAGTACAGTCAAGCATTGTTTTTCATTTGGATTCGTCCGTTGGTAAACATTTTTTTCTCCTTTCCAAGCCAAAACTTTGTTTCTTTTCGGATTAAAAAAAAAGCGCTTTCATCGACATTGAAAATTCGGTGAGGATCATCCAAGATATGTGTCAGACCTTTTTCTTCTAGGTGGGAATCAACATGTGAAAACCATTGTATCACACTTTCCTTAGTTACAGAAGCACGCGATGATGTAAGGTTTTCAGGAGTCCTAAAGGATAGGCGAGGGTTCCGTTTAAGAAATAGGCTAAACCACTTTCGACCAGGGCGGTCATCTACGAAGGGATTTTCTCTGGCCAATCCTTTTAATATGTGTTGGACGCTTTCTATACCTTGACCTGAGGCAACAGGAAAACCTATTGTTATGTGTTTAATCCATGTCACAAGCAAATTTTCTTCATCATGAGACATGTTAGAGGAAGGCCCCATTTTACGCTTTATTGGGTATTTACAATACCCTGTCATTATATACAAAAGTGTTGTTCTAGGAACATTACTCTTACGAGCAGCACCAGCTACAGACATCCCCATGCGAACGTCGCACATAGGGGTATTTTACAAATCTAGGCGGCCAAAATTATTTAATCTCAGTTTACTGTCGAAAATATATTTACTAATCATATTAAGTTAACAAAAAGTTATTTTCAGTCTTCTTATGAAAAAAAAAGTTTATTCAATATGCTTAAAAATTCCTTCCTGGAAAATTTGCTTGTAAAATTCTGACTGTATAGCTTGAAATGTTTGTTGAGTGCCTCAGCGGCTTCTTCGGAGAGCAACCGTTTTGGCAACAGTGTTTTTTCTATCAAAGTTGCATCGTGAATAAGAATTATATGCATCACAGGTAGATAAAAACTTATTTATAATGTTGATATTTAACTTCAGACTTCAAACGTTTGTAAATGGACCTTGTGGCCACTTGATTTCACTTCAATGATAACTTTAAATTAGTATAACAAATCAATACCACATACATATGCATCTAACCTAATATCAATTGATTTGTCAATATCTGTTCATAGCTACCACCTTTTTTTCAGGAAGCTAGTATGAGAGATGCAATAATAACCACTTCAAAAGTATGTGTCCTCACCTGCAGTTTCAAGATCAATAACTCTATTTATGAAGAATATCACTAAATATAAGAAAACCCATTTTAACTGAAGCGATTACACTAGAAAGCAGAGAGAGATCCGTTGGCCTGACGGGATGGGCCAATTATGACTTATTGTACGACTTAAGTATTGAAGTCAAGAAAGAGACAAGGGTCACATAATGTCCTCTGTTAATCTAACTTTCTAAATAGCTTGGTTTTATTAACCTTCTACTTTGGCCGCCTAGATTAGCCAAATACCCCTATTTTTTTTTTATTTTTTATTTTTTTTCCCTTCATAGCCCCTATCTATAATATTCTAGGAAACCGAGGAAGCCGGTGATAGAAAGTGTTCCAATAGCTGACATGTTTTGTTTCAGTACTTGACACCCCCTGTCAGCTAATGGAATATATATCCGGCGTCAAAAATAGAATTGAACGGTGTAGAATAAATAACAAAATAGAAAAGTTAAATAAGGAAAAAATGGATAGAAGAAAATTATGTGAGGCACCAGTAGCTGACAGGGGGTGTCAGCCATTGGTGAAAACCCAATATTAAGGCCCAGTAAGTGACACCCATTGCATTTCCTAAATCACCATTAAAAAAGGTTCAAAGACAGATAAAACACGATATATAAACACTCATTAGAAAAAATAAAACACTAATTTGAGAATAAAACGGAATAAGTAAAGAGGAGAACAAGAAACCTACCTAGGTGAACTTGCAGTTGTAGTGATTGTCTTTTATTACAATTACTGTCTAAATGAAGCAGGTTAGGCAACCTAACAATAAATAAATACATACAGAAGCTACGGCTTTGAGAGAGGTGGATTTAAAAGGCCTTGAAACTTAATTTATTTTTTACGAAGAGGTTGTCAGCTACTGGTGCGTTTACCCTATACTTGTAGAGCAGTAGGAGGAAGCTTTTAGCATTGAAGATGATGTGGGACGACAGCTAAAAGTACCTCTTGGTAACATGACAATAGCCCAGGTAGAACTCGAACCCTCTTTAAAAGGAATTATAGAACCAATAACATCTGGTGTGAAGATGTAAAAGTGACATTTCAGGCTACCACTACTATATATTAGCTGACAGTTGCCATAACAGTCTAGGTACTGACCGGGGCACAAATCAAAAGTCAACAAAATTAGTAGGAACAAAGTGTTTCACACAGTCTGATATGGACTTTGCAATGAATTCTGACGAACTAAAGGGGGTTGGGAGCATAGAGTAAGGAAAATAATGAATGCCAACTTATTGATGGGTCAACCGGGACGGAATTTTTATACCGGTGACATGTCCCGGTGTACCGTGTACCGGACCTATATTAGCTCCAATTAGTCAACAATCAATCATCTTTAGTAAGAACCACTTAGGCTCGGAAAAAAAAAATGAAGGGGGTCATCAGATACAAGAAGTATGGTGCGGAATATTTCAATCTCTAGTAACACATCATAATGTTTCTGTTCAAAAGACGTAAAAGAAACAAAAAACTCCTCAAGTTGTTAAACGGGAATAAAAACATACCATGCAGTTGATTGAAATTACCTAATTAGTCTATATCGCTAAAAAAGAAGATAGATACGAAGAAGAGTAAGTAGGTTTGTGTAAAATGATAAAATTTCTGGACATCAATTACTTCATAGTGGTCAAATCCAGCAGAACTTGGCTCTACAGTGCTAGCGCCGTCAAGCCAGAAGCTTTTAACTGTTTGTTCAACATGTTATTTCGATAGTTATTGACCAATGAATAGGTGAAAACTGTTAATTTATTGTTTTATTTTATATTTTCCAATAAGTCGTTGTTTATTTATTGGAACATTGAAAACTCTTGGAGTGCATATATGTTAGAAATACAGTTGCTTAAGGGGTTTATTCTGCTTAAAAGTTTTACAAATAACGTCTAACAATTTTTATATTTTTTATAAATAGGTTAAATCTTTATTTCATTTGTGTATTTAATTATTATTTCTTCATATTTTAATTTATTTTTCATTCCGAAATAATTGATTCAACTATGGTGCTTTTATATTATTTAATTGCTCTAGAAGAAATGTTGGTGATATATGTTGTTTATTTTATTTTTTTTTTGGTATGTCATATTTGGATTGATTGAGTATGCTGTGTTTTTTTTTGCAACCCATTTAAAATGGGCAGCACCACTTAATAAAGTGTTTCTATCTCTCTCTCAAGTTATTGTAGTGATTTTCTAGATTTTAATTTGTAATATTGGTAGAATAAGTATTCATGTTTTGATATTATTCTTATTTTATGAAAATTATGTATGGCTATTCATTTGACAATATAAATTTCTCAAAAGAAATGATTTTTTTTTTTTTCTTGTTTTCCCTTTTACAGTAACCTTGTAAGAAGGGCGTGTATTTAGATATCTGTACATGCTCCATGCAATTAGCATATTACATGTATCTAACATGTTTAGTATTTTATAAAATATTTTAAATTTAGAAGTAATTTACATTTGAGTATTTATGTTGAATTTTGAATCGGTACAATAAGCAATGTAAAAAAAGAAACAAAACAAAATTAAGTGAAAATTTCATAACTAACACAAAACATAAGTGAATAAACACAAAACAAAACTATAAACATCAATGAGATCGGCTCCACATCGATGGTCGTCTTCTTTACTTCTTTGAGGAGTTCTAAATCACATTCAGTGATAAACTTTTTCATTTCCTTGAGATATTTTTTGAATTTATATTTTCGGTCAAGAATTGGGTCGCTTTGTAATGTGCACTTTTAATTTTATCGTAATTGGTAAGTGTAATTTCTGAAATAAAGTTGTGTAGAGGACATCCTTTTGTAGTTTGTTGCCAGTTTTGATTCCAAACATTTATCACGTCATTCAAAATACATCTCTTGATATAGGTTATAGGGACTTTGTCATATGTAATTGGAAGGAAACTGTTTCTCGAAGCAGCCTTAGCCAACTTGTCGGCTAGTTCATTTCCCATGTTCCCACTGTGACCCTTAATCCATTTAATTGTTACTTTCAAGTCCATGTCCAGTAATTTTAATATATTTTGTCTTATTTTTTCTGTCAGTAAGTCATGAGATTTGGGGTTTCTAATGTTATATATCAAAATTTTATTATCAGTGTAAATGTTAAATCTTTTTGACGAAAATTGGTTTGAATGTTTAATGATATAATCGGAGGTCATCAGTACGGCTAGTTTTTCGGCCTGATTGTTTTAGCAACATTTTCCCAGTCGGTACTGTTCATCATATTGTGCGTGTTGTCGTTTTAGAGTAAATGCGCATCCAGTATTTTCGCCGTCCTTACTACCGTCTGTTTAAATGTCCTGTGTATGTAGTTCGTCAGTTTCTGTCTCGTCTATTGTTGCAATTAGTTTTGCATGTAATGAAGGATGTAGCTTGTTTTGTATGTCAAAGTCTATTTCTATGTTTTCTGTCTTTTAATCGTTTTAATTAAGTCCTTGTTTTTTTATTTTGTAAAGGGTGGATAGTTGTCGTATTTTGTGTTCTATGGGTAATATGCCAGCTAAGATGCAAGCAGCCTCAAACGATACTGTATGGTAAGCCTTAGCTATTCTGATAGCTATTAATCTTTGAGCTCTCTGCAGCTTTCTTAGATTTGTAGGCTTCAGAGCCGCTGATTCCCATACTGGTATCGCGTAAAGAAGTTTGGTATGATCGCACCGTCATAGATTAACTTTAAGATTTTAGAACCTAGACCCCATTTAAGTTTTGCAGCGCAAGCAAGTGCATTTATTGTCTTTAGGGTTTTGTTAGTTTGTTGGTCAATATGCATCTTCCAATTAAATTTTTTTATCGAAAATTACGCCCAAGTAATTGATATTATTTACCTGTTCTATTTTCTGTGAATTTAGATGTATCGTCAATTCAGGGGTTATGCGTTTTTTTTGTAATAACAACGTAATGAGATTTTTCAAAATTACATTGCAATTTATTTTTTTTTTTGACCAGTTATCGAGAATTACCAGTGTATTATTTATCATAAATTGTAATTCAGAAAATGATCTCTCTATACCTAGTATTAGGATGTCATCAGCGTATGTGATAATGTGAGCATTTTCTGGTAATGGTATTTCGAAAATGGTATTCATCAATATATTCCACAAAGCTGGTGATATGCTAGATCCTTGTGGCGTGCCTATAGATAGTGATCTGGTGAGGGAATGATTGTTTTTAGTTCAACGGACCTATGACGGAAAAAACTTGAGACTAAGTGGAATATATTATTTGGGCATTTGTATTTTCTTAAATTTTCCATTATCATGGGCCACCATGCATTGTCGAATGCAGCGGATATATCTAATTTTAGCATCAAAATGTTTGATTTAGATTGGAGGGCCGAATTAATTATCTGAACGGTTTTGAAAAGGGCATCTATCGAGCTTTTTTGAGGCGTAAAGCCGAATTGATTATGACTAATGATGTCATTTGTCGTTAAATGGTAGCTTAGACGACTGTTTATTATTTTGTCTAAAACTTTTCCCATAATGGGTAATAGTGTTATCGGTCTAAGTTTGTTAGTACCCTGTTTAGGTATTACATGTAAAGTTCCTTTTTTCCAAATCTTAGGAACCTTTTCTTGTAACCAAATAATTTTATAAATGTTGGTAATCAGTTTTGGGTAAGTAGTGGTCACATGCTGTAGTATGGCGGTAGTAATATTGTCGTAACCTGGTGTCTTTTTTCTATTCAATTGTCTGATAACATACAATATCTCTTCATTTTCTAACATTTTGTCGTTTTCTGTATTTGGTGGTTCATTAAATTTTAGTCTCAGATCGTTGTGTTCTTTTGTTTCATTGTTGGTTGTGTCTTGAAGTACTAGAGAATCCAAAATATATTCCATGGTATTTTTGAAACCATCGGTATATTGTTGTTGGTCAGTTAGTATTGTTTTTAGTGCATCCTGAGTCTTAATCTTATCGGTTGAATATTTATAAATCCAGCTCCATGGATTAGAAGTGTTGGTACAATAATCTTTCCAAGATTCAATTTTTGATTTCATAATTAGCGATTCATACTTGTGTTTTGATTCAAGATAATCTTTTTTACGTTGTTCTCTTATTTTTTTGTTACTCTTAGTTCTTTGGTATATTTGTCTCAGTCTGTTAGTATTTTTTCTTATTTCTGTGAGTTGTTGGTTCCACCAAGGTACTGAGCGTCGCCTTCTTTTATTATTCGCTGCATTTACAATTTTGAAAGACATATTACATGCTTTAGTTAAAGCTTTCATGAAAGAATTGATAACGATGTCAGCGTCATAATTGATAATTTTTTCAATTATGTCTATCTCTATTTGAGCAGTATTTAGGTTTGTATTATCGATAGAAAACTGTTTTATTAATTGTAATTCTAAGTTTTTATCAAATGTTTCCCAGTCTGTTGCCTTTGTATCGAGTTATTGGCAAATTGTTATTTGTTTGTGCTATAAAGTTAGGTTGGAAGGTTATGTGATAAAAGATCGATCGGTGATCCGAAAAGTTGTCTCCTAGTATTTTCCATCCCTGTAGTAATTTTGATGCATTAATATTACATAGGGTTAAATCAATATTACTTTTCCCTTTCGTACTCTCGAATGTCGTTAGACTTAATGGTTTATTTATCAAAACTAAATTTTGGGATGTTATAAAAGATTCTAGAACACGTCCTCTGGGATTGACTTTTTTATCGTGCCAAAATATGGATCGACTATTAGAATCGATTCCTAGTATCACGTAATATTCTTATATTTTTGTAATACTAATCGAATTTTGGCTATGTCATTGTTTATATCGTGATTAATATCAAAATATGCAGAGATAAATATGAATTTACAACCGTCAATTGTTGTTTCAACGGTGCAGCAATTGGAATCAGAATGTTGTGTCAGTCAAATAGCGTCCATGTATTTGTTTGTTATCAGTATTGCAGCTCGAGTTCGTGAAACATATGTTTGATAAATTTTAAAATGATGTGAATAACCTGTAATTTTAAACATTCTAGAGTAAGGTTCTTGTAACAGTACTATGTCTATGATTTTGTCCAAAATAAAACGATTAATATAATTTGTACATATCTTTGATTTATGAGTGTTAAGTTGTAATACTTTAATGTTATTGTCCTTCATAATTTTAGTATATAATGTAGTCATAATGAATTAAAAGTCCGTGTTTTGAGAGAGTTTATTGAGTTCCCTTTGATAAGAAGGGCATGTCCTGTCCAGTGCTGAGTGGTTTTCGTCTACTTTTGTATGTTCGTTACGTCTGTGTTTGTTAAATAGAGAGCAATTCGGACATTTTCGGGTATTTTCTCTGCATTATTTAAGAGTATGGTTACCTGAGCAGTTGGGACAGGTAGTAAGGGATTCACATCGCTCCCTGGAGTGGTGGAACTTGGAGCAATTGGTGCAGCGCCTCACCCTAAAATAGTCTTCCGCCCAATGTTTTCGATAGCCAAGGCTTATCTTGTTGCAGAGTAGCTTCGTCCTCGTTAAAGCGTCAGTTTCAATTACAGCACTGGCTCGGTTGTTTCTTCTGTTCCTCAAAATTATCACCGGTCTGATTAAATTACCATTTATTTCTAAACCTTGGTTTTGGTTAACCAAGTGATCAATTATATTGTTACGGTCTGGTGAGGTTGAGGGTACCCTGGGCGGCCCGGGGGCAGGTAGCTGGAAAGGCCGCCAGGGTGGCCTAGACTTGGTGGTGCCGTGGGCATGGGCGAGCAGGTAGCCGAAAAGGGCGGCAAATGGCCTGGAAGGGTCACGGCGGCCCAGAAGGCCCTAGATCTGTAATCTGGTCAGATCTAGAATGCTCGGCGGAGCTTTATAGGCCGACTTCTAGCCTAGCAGTCAGTATCCATGTGTCAGTGATCAAGTAACGATCAACCAGTCAAGTGTCAGTGACAGTTCAGTCTGTGAGTTAGTGACAGTGATAGACAGTGTCAGTGAATGTAGTAACAGTCTCTGTGTCAGTGTAATAGATTCTTATGTATAATTGTGACATCTAGTATTAAGTTATTAAAGATAAGTATAGTGTAATATACATATTAGTGTAATTAGACCTAAGTATAATTGTTATTAGATTAAGTAGCTTAAGGGACCTATTTGTATTTATTAAGTTGTAAATAAATTAGTGTTTAGTATTTAAATTGTGATTTGATTAGTCATACCCCCAGTGGCCCGTAACAATATTTTCCAAGTTGTAATGAATTTAACACCTTTTCTTACTTAAGGTTTTAATAATCATCGAAATTCAACATTTACAATGAACATTTTCTAACCAATACATATAACTGATAACACATTATATATAACTGACTATTAACATATGTTATATACACATGCCATTATAATAAATAATTAAGAAGTTAAAGTTTATATCACACTCTTCCCCCCTTCATTTCAGAACATAATCCCTCAAGTACAATGGAGGTCCTCTGAGACGAGAAGATCTTCGAAGTGTGCTTGGATTTGATTCGTTCGAAGGAGTCTGTTCTGGACGGGTGTTTTGAGGGCTTCCTTTATCTTGGTTAGGGCTGTTAGCTGGCTGAAGTTTTTCTCCGATAGATTCGGATCCCGTGCTGATAGGATCAATAGCTTGTAGAGTCTGGCGATTTTCTGCTGTCTCAGGACGATCGTCTGTTTCCGAGTCGTCCTCATCCTCTTGTTGATAACACGATTCCGGACCCCCGGCTGGTGCGAGGTGCCGCAGGTTCACCGTAGTCTCCTTTCCGTCTGGTAGGCGAACCAATGCATAGTTGGGATTTGCTTCTAGAAGTTCAGCTTCTTGGACAAGAGGATCGTACTTACTCCGTCGAACGAAGTTCCGAACCAATATTTTACCAGGGGTACTTCACCAAGACGGTAGGGATACTCCAGATTTGCATTTTCGCTTATGGACAAACATCCTCTCATGAGGTGTTGCGTTGGTCGTCGTACAGAGTAACGCCCGGATCGATTCTAATGCTTCAGGCAGAACCTTCCCCCATTGTGTTATAGGTAAGCCTCTTGAATGCAGTGCAAGAGATACTGTCCTCCAAATTATTCCGTTGTATCTCTCCACCTGACCATTTCCACAAGGGTTATAAGGTGTAGTACGGCTCGTAGCTATTCCTTTCGAATGTAAATATGTTTCAATTTCTTTTGAAACAAATGATGTACCCCGATCCGAATGAATATATGCCGGATATCCAAAGATGGAAAATATCTGGCTCATTGCTCCGATAACCGTTTTTGATGACAAATCCTCGCAGGGAATAGCAAATGGGTATCTTGAATATTCATCAACGACAGTTAAAAGATATTTGTAGCGTGTATCAGATGGCAAGGGGCCTTTAAAGTCCACGCTTAGTCTCTCAAACGGAGTTGTTGCTTTAATGAGAGTGCTTTTTGTTCTGTAAAATCGAGGTTTGATAGATGCACAGGTTCTACAGGCGGACGTTACTTTCCTTATCTCGTCGATGGTGTAAGGGAGGTTCTGAATTTTTATGTAATGAGACATACGAGTTACTCCGGGGTGGCACAAAGATTCATGGAGAGTCTCTAATTTATTTATGGAATGGGAAGAACTACAGAATCTCGACAAAGCATCGGCCGCAACGTTTTCCTTTCCAGGGCGATAAATTATATCGTAGTTGTAGGAAGCTAACTCTAAACGCCATCGAGTGAATTTTTCGCTTTTGATTTTTCCCGGATGTTTTATATCGAACATATAGGAAATGGATTTTTGATCAGTGATCAGCTGGAATTTACGGCCAATTAAATAGCATTTCCACTTCCGAAGGGCTTCGATGATCGCATAGGCTTCCTTCTCTACAGATGAATGATTCCTTTCATTTCTGGATAATGTCCTTGAGAAAAACGCAACTGGCCGTTGGTTTTGTGTGAGTATTGCAGCGATAGCAACATCTGAGGCATCTGTCTCTACGCAGAAAGGGGTGTTTTCCTCAACATTATAAACAACGGATTTTAAGATGCATGACCGGATGTCGTTGAAGTCTTTTACAAGCAGGGGATCAATAGGAAATTGCTTGCAGTTCACTAATCTATGAATTTTATTTGAGAATTGTGGTACCCATTTAGAGTAATACGAAAACATTCCGAGAGCTCGTTGTAATGATGCTTTGTTCTTTGGAAGTGGGAAATCAATCAATGGTTTGAGTCTATCGGGATCAGGACGTAAAGTGTTATTTTCAATTAGGTAGCCAAGAATTTTTATGGATTTCAAATTGAATCGAGATTTTTGCTTGTTAATAGTTAGGTTGTATTTCTTGCAGGCTTCCAAGAATCTATTTAAGTTTTGGTCGTGTTCGTTTTGGTCTTTTCCACTGACTGTTATGTCATTCAAATATATGTTGACGCCTTCTAGACCTTCTTTAGTTTTAATTTCATCTATTTTCCTTTGGAATGCCGCAACTCCATTGGTTACTCTCATTGGAATCCGTTTGAATTGCCATAGCTTTCCAGCAGCTTCGAAAGCAGTGTAAGGTCGGTCTTCTCTTCGGATAGGGACTTGATAATAAGCGTTTTTTAAGTCCACAGTACTATGGATATTGTACTTGGCTATATTTGAAGCAATTTTCTCTAATGACGGTATTGGGTAAGCGTCAAGTAAGGTGTATTTATTGATGGTTAAGGAATAGTCGACTACCATACGCTTCTTATGGGTCCCTTTTACGACTAGGACTTGTGCTCTCCATGGAGAATTGCTTTCTTCAATGACACCATCTTTTAGCAATTCGTTGATATGGAGTCGTATAAATTTTTCGTCTTCATAGGAGTGCCTTCTTGATTTTATTGGTATGGGTCTACAGTTGTGAGCTAAATGTTCAAAAAGTGAGGCGGGTCCTACCTTAGAGCATGCAAGGCTACTGACACTAAGAACAGGCCTATTGCCCCCAAAAGATACAGATAAACTTGAATGCTGTCTTAGAATGTCGTGACCCAGTATGACGTCTGCACAACAGCCCTGTAGGACGCTTAGTTTTACGCCGGAGTAAGAATTATTTAGTGCTTTTAAGTCTACACTGCAGTAGGCCTTAATGGGAACAGCTAAAGAGGATGAGGCCATAGAGACAGCATAGGTAGTCGGATAGAGCTTGAGTCTATGTTTGGAAACAAAAACGTCGCTAATGAAACTCTCTGTACTTCCAGTATCGATCAGGCCATCAGCTGAAAACCCATCGATTTTTACCGGAATGATTGATCTCGCTAAGCTAGGAGGCGATGCGGCAGAAATTTCTGAGGAAATCGGACAAGGACGGACAGCAGCAGTCATCGCCCAGCTACCTGAAACATCATCATGATCTTGAGCGGAAGCTGAGATTTTTGATTTGCATACCCTAGCGAAATGACCTTTTTTTTTACAATTTTTGCAAAGGGATTCTCGAGCAGGACAAGAAGAACGAGGATGTCTCGTAAGACCGCAAAAATAGCATTTTTGCGAGTTTACTGCGGCGTTGAATGATTGTGAGGAACAATCGCATGGAGATAAGTTACGTGGATCCGAAGTACGCTGAGAAGAAGTAGATGCAAGTTGAGATGGGCTTGATGTATACGATTCTGAAAAGGCCTGGGCAGACTCAAAAGCACGGGCCTTTGAAAAGGCGTCATCTAAAGTTAAATTAAAATTTTCTAATAATCTTTGTCTAATGCTTGCCGATGAAAGGCCATTAATGAATGCATCCCTAATGTACTCGTCTCGGTAAATATTTGCTTTGACATCTTGAAAACTACAATTTGCACTAAGAATACGTAACGCTTGAAGGAATTGGTCTACAGATTCATCTGAGTGTTGATGTCGAGTCATTAATTTATGCCTTGCAAAGATTTCATTCCTAGGTTTAATGTAAAGAGAATCTAATAGAGTGATGGCATCTTGATATGATGAACATTCACTAATTAGTTCAAAGATAAAATGACTCACGTGATTGTAGAGTAGATTTAACTTCTCTCCGTCTTCTGCCTTAATAGATGTAATAAAGATGTTGAATGTTTTTTTTTTTCCAATGAATCCATTTCGAAGTACTGTTGATAGAAGTATGTTCTGTTTCGAATCTTTCTGGTTTCAAGTACTTATCCATTTCTCAAAGAATAAACGATGATTATTAAATTGTAATGAATTTAACACCTTTTCTTACTTAAGGTTTTAATAATCATCGAAATTCAACATTTACAATGAACATTTTCTAACCAATACATATAACTGATAACACATTATATATAACTGACTATTAACATATGTTATATACACATGCCATTATAATTAATAATTGAGAAGTAAAGTTTATATCACACAAGTCCACATCTTCATCAATATCTTTAAATATGATTTTAGGTTTTCTTCTTCGTTGTTCTGTTACTGTGAGGTCTTTTTCAGTTTTTAATTTTTCCACTAATACGTTTTTTTCAGTTTCAGAATTTACCTCGACTATAACCGTATCTTTCCTCGTGGTTAACCTGTCAATGCCTATCTTGAGATCTTTTGGCTTTATAACAGTTTTAAAAGCCTTTTTAATAGCTTCAGGATTTTTTTTTGAGTTGGTTTTAACATAAACCTTGTACGATTTCAGTTTTGGTTTTCTTTTCATTCGGTTAGAAAGAACTTCCGAATATGAATAATTAAGATCGAGGTTAGACTGATCACCAACTTCACTATTCTTGTTTGGAAAGGAAGTATTTTGAAGGTACTCACGGATTTCATCAAATGTGACAATAGCCGCAGTCAGCTTCTCATTGAGATCCTTTCCAAGTGCCTCAACCTCAGATATTTCAAATAATGTTTGAAGAGCATTTTCAAGCTTATATTCACTTACCGCCATCTTGATGCAAAAAATGATGGTGATAAATTTTATGTAATCATTCATTTCATTGTTTAAACTCGAAATTGTAACTAAGCTTGTATTATATTTTAAATCAATGTTTTAACTGATAAGATCTGAATAATATTAGCAATATAAGATAAAAATAGTTTTACTGTTATATTTAGTCCAGTAAAAATGGAAAAATCAGAGGAACTAAAAATACTAGTTCCAATTTTTTCAGGAATGTGTAGGGGATGGAACAAGAACATATAAAATCCCTCCAAATCCCGTTGCCGCTGGGGGGGGGGGGGGGGAGGGGCTTTAAATGTTCCATTTTTGAGTTTGTCGCTTATAACACGAAAATGGTGCGTTGCATTTAAAAGATTTTTAAGTACAGAATTAGAGCTTATTAAATTTGCTATAAGTTTGGTCATATACATGTTTACGAAAAACCGCACCGTTTTCGTGCTACCGACTCCGGAAAAGTTGTAATTTTTGATAAAATTGTTTTTCACTCATGTTTTATGTATATTTTTTATCTTCTAAATCTTCACTCGTTCATTTTAGATGAAAGTCGTAATGATAAAACTTGTACAGAATTAAATTCCCTACAAGAATATATATCATATGTTAATTTATATTGAACATGTCGCGACTTTTAGCAAGATGTAAATGAAATTAAAGATTTCAACGAATCTTTATTTCCCAATTATATTTTAATGTTCTATTCAACGGAAACATAAACAGCTGAAATTTATACAACTGCTAAATTACACTCAGTAGGTGACAAGCCTTGGTGGAAAATGATGTAATCGGGTGCGTTTTTCAAAACTGACGCCCTCACACCCTTCATCAAGCATTTCTCCGCGAAAACACGAATAAATCCGTGACTAATTTTCTTTTCCATTATGTAGAAATATTGAGGGATTACTTGGATAAAAAACACTGAGTTAATAGTTGATACATGTATATTCCGCCATAGATGTTGTGTTACACTGAAAGGTTACAATGAGGTCAATGCCATATTGATATAATTTTTACACTCCCCCTAAATTTAAAGTATCTTTACTAAAGTATTTTAAATTGCTTACAAACATGTTTCAGTAAATCAAACAAAAACTTATATTATTTTAAAACATATTTCAATAATTCAAACAACAAATTTAGTCAATGCAGTGAAACTTCATCAATTCTCATCAATAGATAAAACGGCTAACATTTCACAACTAATTTGAAATTTTTGAGTGGACAGAGGTTTAGTAAAGATGTCCGCCTTATTCAGATCCGATTCGATATATTCTAGCTTTATTAAATTTTTAGAAACTAAATCTTTTATAAAATTCGCCTTTATGTCTATATGCCTACAACGTTTCGAATTCTCATAATTATTGATCATGTGAATAGCGCTCTGATTATCGCAATATAGTATGGGGATGGAGTCATTTATATATAGATCTTTAACTAAATCATATAAACCAATAAGCTCAGACGAAGTTTGAGATGCAGCATAGTATTCTGCTTCGGCTGTTGATAATGCGACAGACTGCTGCTTAACCGATGCCCACGAAATCAAATTATCTCCATAAAATATGGCAGATCCACTCGTACTTTTTCTATCACTTTTATCCCCTGCCCAGTCAGCATCCGTATAAGCCACCAAATCATTTTTACCCTTTTTGTAGACCAGCCCAAAATTTTAGTTCCATTCAAATATTTTAGAATCCGCTTGCCTGCATTCCATAAACTTTTAGTGGGTTTATCCAAGTAGCGACTGAGATACGCAACAGCATACATAATGTCAGGTCTGCTCACCAGGCATAAATACATCAGACTACCTATAAGTTGCCTGTAAGGGACATCAATCGTATATTCAGAGGTATTTGGATCAGCATCATGAGCCATTGGGGTTATTGCTTTTTTACAATTCTCAATGTGAAACTTTTTTAAAATTATGTCTATGAAACCCTGTTGAGATATCTTTATTGTTTGATAATCCCTTTTAATATCCATTCCGAGAAAATGATTTGCAACTCCTAGGTCTTTAATATCAAATTCCTTTTTTAATAGATTTACAATCTCATTTATTTCCTCCTGTAATCCAACTAAAAGAATGTCGTCCACAAAAATTAAAAGCCAAATAACATTTTTATAGTACAAACACACATCTCTTTCGGACCTTTTAAATCCCAACTCAATTAGAAAATCGTTGAAACGTTCATTCCACCTTTTGGAAGCTGCTTTTAAACCATACAGCGAGCGATTTAACTTTTGAATATTAGAATCACTATTGACACCTTCAGGTGTCCGTATATAAATATCATTTTCTAAAAACCCATTCAAAAATGCTGTCGGTACATCTAATTGTGTAATCTCGTAATCATGATTAAGCGCAAATGAAAATAAAGTCCTGATAGTACTCATCTTAGCGACAAGTGAGTATACATCATACGTGCACTCCTCCTGAAAGCCTCTAGCCACTAGTCTCGCCTTTTTTGCACCATTTTGCTTTGTGGTAAATACCCATTTCGTGTCTATGGCCTTTTGACCTTCGGGTAATGTTGTCGAAGACCATGTTTCGAATTTTTTATGTGCTGCCAATTCATCATCGATAGCTTTCCTCCACTCCGGTCCAGGTTTAACGGCTTCTTGAAAAGTTTTAGGATTACCATCGTAAGACATAAGACAATAAGCTGAATAGATTTCATATTCCTTTAAGTGAGAAGGAAGCTTTGTCTCCCGAGTTGATTTTCTTTCCCCCTCTCTTTGTGTTTCCGCCTGCTCTTCTCTCTGTGGGATGTTATTAGAATTGAGTTCAGGAACAGTTGGTCCAACATTTATATCGTCATCAATTGGGAAACCATGTCTAATAGATACATTGCCATTTGTTTCTTGAGCAAAATTTTTACTGTCAAAGAAATAATTGTTTTCGTCAAATTTAACGTCACGTGAAATAATGATCTTATTTAATTGAGGATCCCATAAACGATACCCATTCGAAGCGTAGCCTACCATTCTAGCTTCATTAGCTCGTTGCTCTAATTTATTCCCTTTAGGTAACTTATAATACCAAGCCTTACAACCAAAAACTCTTAGTTTCCCTAAATCTGTCTTACCAAGATATATATCTGCTGGAATTTTACCATCAAGCGCTCTAGTTGGGGAACGATTAAGTTGATAAGCAGCGCATCTCACTGCCTCCCCCCATAGATATTTGGGCAGATTAGTATCAACAAACATAGCTCGTGCTTTATTTAATAAAGTTCTATTGAGTCTCTCAGAGACTCCACAACTTTGGGGTGAATATGTATTATTAAACTCCATCCTTACACCGTTATTACCACAGAAATTTCTTAAATTATTACAAGTAAATTCGGTACCATTATCGACACGCAGCCGTGAAACATAAATATCAGACGCTCTTAACTGTTTAATGTGGTCTATAACCCGTTGGGTAGCTTCAGATTTTTGTTTAAGCAAATACAACGTCGTAAAATGTGAAAAATCATCTACCACTGCAAGGTAGTATCGTTCCCCGTTAATACTAGTGTGATTTGTAGGACCCCATACATCACAATGTAACAAATTACCTACGCGACTTGACCTGGGTTTAATGACATCTTTAAAAGGTGCTCTAGTAGCCTTTCCTTTTAGGCACGAATCAAACGGATCTTGATTATAAGGCAAACCCATCAAACGTAAACCTCCCCTGTTCAAGTGGCCTAATCTTAAGTGCCAAATATTTGAAATTTCACTGCTTACATCACATATATTATTTACTTCATTACAGACATATCTAAATTTTACTATAAATAGGTTTCTTATTAACTCACACATAAATAGGATATTATCATTTCTTAAAACAAAAGCCTTTTTGTCTTTAAAAATAATTTGGAAATTCGAATCAAGCAATTTTTTGACTGAAAGTAGATTACATGTTAAATTTTTTACTATAATTACATGAATACTGAAAACAATGTTATCACAGTTATCGGGTCGAACCCTTAAAATGCCACTTTTATTTGCCAATAATGTTTCACCGTTAGCAACTCTAATATTTATAGGAGGAATACTCACAATATTCGTGACAAACTCAGCTGTTTCCGTGGTAACCATATGACTCGTAGCTCCAGAGTCGAGGACAAAATTCATGTAGCCATCTCTTGGTGATTCAACATCTGCCGAAAATGCCACAAACGATACGTCTCGAAGACTCCCAGATGTTTCTAGATCACTTGAGGCAATAAAGGATATGTCTTCATCTTGTTGACAAATATTGCTGGTCATCTGACTTCCTCGGTTTTCATTCCAATGATTTTGATTGAAATTTCTCGATAGTTTTGAAGAATATCTCTGCGGTGGAAAATTCTTATCATTCTTCCTAAAATTATTATTCGACTTTTTAGGACAATTATATGACAGATGTCTGCTATCACCAAACTCATAGCATTTCTTAATTTGACTAAATGCTTTAAATGATGTATCAGCTTCATCATTACCGTTTTTCATGTGATTAATTTTCAGTTCAGCATCCAGTAATCGTGATTTAACAAAATCAAGAGTCAATTCGGTATCCATCGCCTCCAATACAGTAACCACTTTATCGTATTCATTCTGGATTGTCAATAGTAGGTGACAAACGAGATCGTCTTGTTCGAGTTTGGAGCCCATTGACTCGAGGTCCCTCACGAGATTGTCGAATTTATTAAAATGTTCTTGTAGAGAAGTCATACACTTTAAAGATAAAAGTTTTTTACGTACCAGTAGTTTTGATATAGCACTTTTCCTTTCAAAAATTTTGCTTAGAGCAGACATCATGTCGTTTGCCGTTTCACAACTTCTCACGTAATCGATATGACGATCGGTGATACAATTGATAATAATGTTTTTGGCCTTCTTGTCCAATTCCTTGTTACTACTAGTGATTTCAACACCTTTATCCAGAACTAATTTTACACCTTTTTCGTCCAGTAACATTAACACTCGGAATTTCCAGTTGTGAAAATTATTGTCCATCAATTGAGGGTATGCTAACGTGTGTCCCGTAGCCATGACTCTCTCACGTTAATTTTTTTTTTTTTTAAATAAAACACGTCACTATCCAGGAACAAACGACCGGTAAAATACTCTTAACTCATTCAAAGTTCTTTTTGAGATTAACTGGGCCCATAACCTGTAGAAATATTTAGGGATTACTTGGATAAAAAACACTGAGTTAATAGTTGATACATGTATATTCCGCCATAGCTGTTGTGTTACACTGAAAGGTTACAATGAGGTCAATGCCATATTGATATAATTTTTACACATTAATATGTTTCCATTCTGGTCCTTGCAGGGGCTAACTCTAGGCTTGAAGGGTTTGCGGCCATTGTTTACTTGCTGGAAGAACTTTCTTACTTCGTTCAAACTTCTCATTTTTCTATTTCTTCGAGTTTCTGGTTTTCCTAGGCTCTTTTCTTCCTTCTTAATATACAATTTTCTCCCTTCTCCTTGTACGGTATTTGCAGTACAGCTCCTCTAGTGTAACGTCGTTGGACCATAAGTCTGCAAGTTCTGTTCTTTTCCTCATTAACTACACGACACTCTTCATCTAACCGTGGCGGGCTCCTTTTATGTTCTTCCAATCCTGGTATCTCCTGGGTCACACTCGCCATCAGATTTTGCATCCAGAACAATGATCATCAAAGTCTTCAGACTCTCCCGGTACTCTTACTCTTCCATCCATGATTGTAGAGAATCTTATATGCATATCTGGGTCCTTTAGCTTGTCAATGTCGTACTTTCTTTGCCGTGTTCATCGAAGTCGCTTAACCAGAGAGATCCTGGCCCTTATTTTAGCTACAGCAAGAAAGTGGTCTGAGTCTGCGTTAGCGTCTCGGTACCCACGATTGTCCGTTAGACTGGAAATGTGCCTGGCAGTAATTTGTACATTGGACCACCATTGGATCGCCATGCTACCAAATGGATCTTTTTGTGAGGAAAGAGTGTACTTCCTGTAACCATACCGTTCGATGCAGCAAGATTGACTGGTCTTAGTCCGTTGTCATTGGACGCTTCATGTGTGCTGTGCATGGCGATGACTGGTTTAAACTCCTTCTCTTTCCCAATTTGGTCGTTCCAATCTCCAACAACTATTTTGATGTCGAATCTTGGACATTCATCTAGGCAATTTTCCAGCTTGGCATAAAACTCATCCTTAACCGTCTCCTCTGAGGGTTCTGTTGGGGCATGTATGTTAATGAGGCTAAAATTATGGAATCTTCCTCTAATGCATTGGTAGCTTTGAATCCAGCCATCGCTTCGGCAGATTTCTTGCTGATGATGAATCCCGTTCCATAGGTGTGATTTACTGATTGCAGCTGTAGAACATGGTGTGATGTTTTCTACTGCACGACCCTTGTCCCGTCCATCTTATTTCCTGGACAGCAGCTACGTTAATGGAGTATTTGTCCAATTGAACCAGGAGCTGATCTAAGGCTCCTGGTCGGTATAATGAAAGAACGTTCCACGTTCCAAATCCGTTAGGCAGGCATTATGTTGTTTCCGTTGAATCAGTCCGGCTATTCCCAGTGCAGGCTTTGTAGTAATTAGATTTGAGGGGAGTGGTTTATTAGCCCTCTGCCTCCGAGTAAGGTGGAGGGGCTGCCTTCTAAGAACACCCTGACGCAGTCCCTTATTCGGGGCGGCTACCTAGGAGGAGTGATCCTAGGGTGTGTAGTGTACGTGACCTTCGTCTGTATTGTGGGGAATGTATTTAGTGTATTGTGTGTAAATGTCAGTGAAGAGTTCCCGCAACCTGGAGGACCACTTGCTGATTGCAGTACAACGACCGGGCGATGGGGCCGCCACCTCCCTACGCCAAGATATAATAAATAGGTCGAATTAAATTCTTGCATAAATGTATACTATATAGTATTATATAAAAAAAACATTACGATGTAATGTGCTTATCAGAGATATTTATTTATTAATTATTAAATAAGCTAGTAAGATGGAAATTGTGAAATACATAGATGGGTCGTTTTCAAATAAAATGGCAATTTTCTGTCCCAGCACTTTGAATGGCTGTAAAAAAAAAAAACATACAACCAATATTTCACTATTGTTAATTTTATCTTGTCGAGTTCATTTGTTTAAATTAATGTAGGCCAAAAACTTTAATTTCAAATGTTTTATAAAGAAAAAAACAAAATAAATGATTAACAATTTTGACGTACGTTACTGTCCACAGTTCAAGTTTTCAACTTATAACCTTCACAAAGAGTATAGGAATTTGTTTTCATTTTATTCTCTTTGTTATTTCTTGTTAAATTATGTGTATATTAATTGAATATAGAACTTTCTTTTGAAAATATGAAATTTTGGGGGCTTGAGAAAAGATTTTCTTTGTGTCCGAGAATTTCCAAATTTATTCGTTTGATGTACGTGACCGGGTGTAGAAGAGTGGGTTCTGTAGGTAGGGGAATAGGGATATCGTCATAACACCCCCCCCCCATACTATTTATTGTAACCATACCCAACCAAGAGCCCAGGTCGCTGTATTAACCAAAGTAAGACGACATTGATTCTCAAAACATAGTGAGTGTCTTAATTCATTTTGACATACGTTACCATTGTTTGCTCACATTGAATTCAGCACTTCCAATCTTACTTTTTACAGTTCGTAGTTTTTTACATTACAAATGTTTCAATGCCATTGTATTTGAAAAAAAAATTGTAGTTAAATAATCTTTTTCTAATTAAAATTCCTAATATTTGACATACGTTACTGTTGACATACGTTACCGTTATGGTAACGTGTGTTAAATTTTTTGTAACCTACGTTAATTTATGGTTCTATTTGTTAAATTTATGATAACTTTATTTATAAAAATTTATGATTGGGTTGTCTGGAAAGCTAAATTGCCGTTTTATTTGAAAATGACACAGATGTCGAAGTAACATGTTTTTTGTACACGTGTTTTGTGTTTTTTGTATGTTTTTAGAACTGATGAATGTTTAACATTTGAAACTATTCTTCGAATAAAAAAATTTCAATAGAAGTGTAAAAATTAATCAATTGTAACATGTTTTTAATATCTAATATAACTTTGGTAGAACCTATTGTTATCATTATGTATTTTATATTGTGTATTCTTATTTATAGTTGATTGTGTAGTATGTTAAACTTTACTGTGTTATATAATAATCTGAAAAACGAATTTGTTTCTATAAAAAAAAAAAAACCTTTCTCTTGTTTTTAATATTTGTTTAAAAAATTTTATGGTAGATAATTTACTAATATTAAACACTAAATTTCACTATGATATGTGCTCAAATTGAGCCGTGAGTTGTAAATCTTGGACAAAAATGAGGTAAAAAGTGGTTTATCTTTCTTAAGGTGTACTCAGAATTACAATTATCTCTCAATTTCGTATTGCAATTGGAATGGGAAGAGAAAAATAACTGATGTCATGGTTATTTTGTGTGGTATTATCTTCAATAAATTTAATTTATTTTTTATGTAAATTACAAAGAAACCTACAAGGGGAGAGTTGAAAACTAAAAGAACGTGAGGAACGTCTGACATGAGGTAAGTTTATTTCTTATGGATTATGTCCGCATCACGGTTTGTTTACCTTATCTCCCTCATTCTTAGTCTGCCTACCTAGTGTACTATGGTAAATAACAATAATTGGTAGTTATGTGCAAATATTCAAACTATTAAATTCGTTAGTTCAAGAAGTACAATGCCAAATTTATACACAGAGTACGTTGATTTGATTTTCGCGTATGGGGCTGCAAGAGGCTCTATTCCAAGACAACTTGTTAGGTTCGCGGGCCGAGCTTGCTGGTAAGTTGACGACTTTTTTTTTTTTTTTTTTTTTTGTCCAAGCCCCTATTGGAATATGTACAAAGATGTAATACTAAGATGAGTTTAGAAAGATAAAGTTGGCCTTTTTCTGTATTTAAAAATACACTGTAAGGCCGAACTTGAAATGGTGAGTCCTGAAATTTTTGAAATGCTTGAAAGTTTTGTTATAGGTGTTGGGGCACACCTAAATCTTGAATTAATAAAATTAAGGTAAACTAAAAACTAAAACTAACACTAAATAACTATGAGATGTCTATAGTCACATCACTGACATGATTGGCTGGAAGCACATCACTGACCTGATTGGCTGTTGTGGTGTTCTGGTTACAGTCCGTTCCGAGCTGGGTTCACTCTTGTCAAGTGAATGTTTTCTGCCAACGGACGGGAGGTGGCGCTGGTGAGAGGGTGTTGAAGAGGGAATTGGTCAGGAACTGCAGCGAGTCCAGGAACTTGATGTGGCGTCTTCGGATGAACTCGGGGATCGTCGGGAGGTCGAAGAAGTCGTGCAGAGCCGGGGGCTTCGTATTCTTCAGAGTGGTTATCCTGACGATCTTACTGAGCATCGAGTCCTGAAATCGCTGAAGGAGCCTGGTGGTTCCATCTGAGATACCCGTTAGGAGAGGTGCACCGTATAGGAGAGCCGGTCTCAAGATGCTTTTATATATACACATCTTGAGCCGGAGGGAAAGGGCGGGAGAGGAGAGGAGGTGATGGAAGCGTCGGGCTCTTGTTCTCACCTTGCGGTGTGTCCTATAGCAGTGGGTGGAAAATTTGAGGCCTCTGTCCAGGGTGATGCCCAGATAAACTATGGAATTGGAGGGGGCAATGATGGTGTTTGCCACCCTGAGGGACCTCGGTAATGTCGCCCTCTTTTTGCTTACTTGTGCGAACACTACGCAGTCCGTTTTTGCTAGATTTACTTGGATGTTGATTGAATCCAGCCGTTGAATAATCTCTGCGCAGACAGATTCGGCCTGACGTAGTGCTCGCGTGGGATTTATACTACTGCTGGTGATGGCTATGTCGTCGGCGAAAGCCGCAATGGACGCCTTGCGGTAGTTATTACCAACAACATCAGCAGTATAAATGTTGAAGAGGACAGGTGATAGCACTGCGCCTTGGGGAGCACCGCAGGTGAGGGGAATTGTAGATGAAGTTTCTGCACGGACCTGTACTGCGAGACTTCTCCCGCTCAGGAAGGAGGAGATGACTCCATAGAGTTGCTCGGGGCATTCTAGGTCTTCTAGTTTCCGGCAAAGGATCCTGTGGCTGACGGAATCGAATGCCGATTTTTTGTGCGAGGTCCTCTGTTACCTCGTCTAAAGTCACCGCCAGGTCTATATTTTTAATAATTTTTTTTTCTCATTTATTGATATTTACAACTGTACAAAATAATATACAACAAGTAAATGTGTTGACAGCGAATATAATGGCATGTAAATAACTTGTGAAGAACTACTCACTAGTAGCACTTCAATAAAATCTACACTAAAAGGTCTCTAGGCCATCTTCTTTTCAGACGCCTCGGACGATTATCAGGGATGGAGGAGGAAGCAAGTTGGGAGACTAGTGGATTGGAGTGGTTATGGTGCTTACTATGGAAGGATAGGTATCTGGTGTGGGCTAAATCAGAAACATATGGAACATTACGATCTTTATGGATAAGTTTATTGGTGACAAAGTAAGGAGCATTGAGGATTTTTCGAAGGATTTTGGATTGTAAGGATTGGATACGAGATGAATTGGATGGTTTAGTAGAGCCCCAAAGCTCAATTCCGTACGTCCAAATAGGTCTAATCAAAGTCATGTAAATGAGTCTTTTGTAATTAATTGGGAGCTTTGAACGTTTGTCTAGTAAATGTTGAAGTAGTCTGTAACGACGGGAAGTTTCTTGTCGTTTTAGTCTTTGGTATGTGGATTCCAAGTGAGACGTTTGTCCAAATGGAGTCCCAGGTAGCGGATTTGATCAACAGGGATTAGAGGAATATCATTAAAGGATACCGTAGGACAGGATGTTGTAGGTTTACGACTGAGGGTAAAGGTAATTTGATGGGATTTATTTGGATTTATTTTAATTCTCCATTATTGACACCATTCTTGAAGGTTTATGATGTGGGATTGGAGTGCATGGGATGCAATGAAGGGATCATTATTTACTGATAACAAACATGTGTCATCAGCGTAAGTGGTGAGGACAGTGCTAGGATGGGTCGGGATGTCAGCTGTATACACTGAGTAGAGGATGGGAGCTAGGATACTTCTTTGAGGAACACCGGCAGACTGAGTAAAGAGGGATGAATGGGCGGAATCGTGACTTACTCTGAATGTTCTGTCATTGAGATAGGATTGAATAATAAGGAAGTATGTTGGGGGAAGGAATTTACGGAGTTTGTAAAGCAGTCCCTGGTGCCAGACTCGGTCAAAGGCTTGTTCTACGTCGGGAAAGGCTCCAGTATAGTACATCCCGCGCTCCAATGCGGACGAGACAACGTCCACCACACGATGACATTGCTGGATAAAGGAGTGTGACATTCGGAAACCAAACTGGTGATCAGGGATAATGTGATAGGATTCTAGGATAGGATTCGGGCCTTTCAGAATGAGTTTTTCCAGGATTTTGCCCATAATGGGCAAGAGTGATATTGGACGATATGAGGATGGGAGTTCAGGTGGCTTTTTTTGGCTTAGGTATCATCTTTACTATGGATAGTTTCCAAGGATTGGGAAAGTATGTGATGCGGAGGACAGCATTATAAATATAGTTTAGGAATAGGATCGCTTTCTGAGGAAAGAGTTTTAGGATTTGGGCTGTAATTAGATCATGTCCTGGGGCTTTGTTTGAGGGTAATCTGTGGATTATGTTTGATACCTCTGAAGGATGGAATGCTTTAGGAGGAGGAGACATTTGGAGTGGAATATTCAGTTCTGCTTCAACACATTGTAGGTGGTAAGGATTGAATATATCAGGATGGGGGTTGAATGATTTAAAGAGGTGCTGGCCGAATTTTTAATAATAAACCTGTTGGGTTTTATGTTGTTTTTCCTAATGGCAAATGTGTGGTGGTGAATGTCAGTGTTGCTAAGATTCCTTAGCACATGGGGCCGATCTTTAATATTTTCCAGGTATATTATCCATCCCCGTGTAAGTTTATTGAGGTTGCAATTAGGGATTTTTATTTAAGACATAAACCCGCGGATTTAATGAATAGGGCGTCCCTCTGTTATAATAATAGGAGGTGAATTAATTGGCTTACTTGGAATTTGTTCTGTTGCCTCTGTGAGTTGGTCCATAGGTTGATATTTATTCTGGATGGCGATTTTGTGTCCAGTTTCCTTCTTCTTCTGGCTGCGTGTCGTCCGCCGTGATTTCGCCTCTACGAACGGAGTCTGATCCTCATCCTCCGTGTCCGTAATAGGGATGTTAGCCAATTGGGCTGGATCTATGGCTAGTTAATTGTTGGATAACACCACACACTTTAACATTAATTAACAAGTCTAAAGTTCTATTAACTAGTACGTTCCCGGGACATAAGCCCGAGAACAAAGTCTTTGAGAACAAAAACTTTGTGAACAAAGACCTTGAGAACAAAAAACTTTGACACAAAGAACTTTTAACACAAAGAACTGATAGCGCACTAACACAGACTCACTCAAGCACGGCTAAACATGAACTCTTTTTCCTGTCTGAATATTTTTGATAAGGATCCATCAACAAGTACCCGTCGCGCTTCAAATCAACTGAGTATATCTCACTGTACAGTCTTCAGAGCTATCAAGGAAGACAATAGATATCCTTATCACCTGACTACTGTCCAGGAGCTGCTACCCTGTGATATGGAGCTTCGGATGGTGTTTGGGCGATGGTATGTTCAACAGTGCCACGAGAGGCCTAACATCCCTGATCGCATAATTTGGACAGATGAGACAACATTCACACGTGCGGGAATATTCAACTCTCACAACTCTCGCCTCATCATAATCTACGTGGTACTAGGGAGCACCACTTCTAACATCAGTTCAGTGTGAACGTAAGGTTAGGAGTTTGTAGGCAGCATATAACACAGCCCGTTTTTTTACCTGGTCGGTTGAATTCAAATTCTCTTTATGATCTACTTCAGGATGATATAAGTATGGCACTCCTCGAAGCAATACCACTATGGTGGCAAATGGACGGGTGGTCAGCGCATACTGGACGAGCTATGACGAATTGGCTCCATCAACATTACCCAAGAAGAAAGTTTGAGGAAGTGAGATATGGACCTGTGCATTGGCCGGCCCTAAGCCTTGATTTTTATATTTGGGGTAGGCTTAAATCGGAAGTGTACAGAGTACCCATTCAGGACATTAACCACCTCATCGCAGGAATTCGCAAATCATGTGTAGCAATGAGAGCTGACCATGTAGAGATTCGAAGAGCTACATCAGCGGTGTTGACCAGATGTCGTCAGTGTGTACTGCGAGGAGGAGGCCAGTTCCAGCAGCTTTTATAATTTTCAGACATATTCTTTACTATTTAACTTTAATGTAAGAATTAATTTAATTTTTCTTTGTAATTTATTTAAAAAATAAATTACATTTAAGATAAGACCACGCAACATAACCATGACATCAGTTATTTTTCCTTTCCCATTCCTATTGCAATACGAAATTGAGAGATAATTGCAGTTCTGAGTACACCGTTAGAAAGATAATTAAATTTCACAACTTTTGTGAGATTCGGCAGCTTACACTCTTTTTTTTGGAAAAGTAGTGATCCTTAAACGTTTGTCGCGAAAAGAACGTTTTTAAAATTTTTATTTTTGATATATTATTGAGGTTTAAAAAGATAATTGTGAACATTGAAAGTGCATAAGACTTAAAGACAATTTAATGCTGATTTCAAAACTTCGATGGAACGTTGTAAAAAATGTATGAAAGCAGAAAAAATTGAGGTTTTTCTACAAAAACCACGGTTTTCTCGAAATAACCTTTGGAACGGCTTATGTCTGGAACGGAATGAGATGGAAACATGCTGTTTGCGTTGTTTAACTACATTTTTTATCTAGTTTCCCATCTTGCTTATTGTCATCTACTTTAGATACACCCTGTATATAATTTTTTTTTTTTTTTAATTAATCATTTATTGAGGAATTATTACAATCTGCCACAAATGTGGGCAATAAGTAATATTGATGACATAATGATTACATTCACACAATATGTTCAATAAGAGAAGAAAAAAAAAATAAAGAAAGAAAAATATAAAATGAAAAAAAAAAAAAAAAAAAAAAAAATTAAATAGAACAAAAAAGAGCTATGCTGATATATATAAACAATATGCAATTTAGAATATAGGTACAAGTGAAATATATGAATAAATAAAAAATATATATATTTACACATAAGATAAAATAATAATAATCAAATAAAATGAAATGAATAAATTGAATAAAAGTAAAAATAAAAATAAAGCTAAATTAAATTAAAAGTTAAAACTACATTCATACATTATTTACAAGACACACTCATCCTAGGGATCTCCCAACCGACCCTGCCTCTCCACTCTTGGAAGGACAGGCCCGGCGCAGAGAGGTCCCAGCTCTTCTTTCTCAGCTGCGTCACTGGTGTTAAAGAAAACCCAGTGGAGGCTGAGTGAGAGCGCAATGTACAGTCACTCAGGGCATGAGTGCAGAAGCTGGCCAGTGCCAGAACTCCAACATATACTCCTATTTACTATAGATCTCGGGGCCATTGCCGTTTTAATCTGCGAGGGGGGTTATCTGGATGTGTTGAACTGGATAGGCGACTGAGCCAGAGGGTTAGGATAGAAAGAAAGGTTGCGATGGAATTTTAAAAATTTAAGAGGTATGAGGTCGAGGACGTATGGTATGTCGAGATCATTGTGGAGGGTTTCATTGGATACATAGTAAGGAGCATTTACTATGGTTCGGAGGACTTTGGATTGGAAGGATTGAATGCGTTTGATATTCGACTTTTTAGCTGTGCCCCACAGTTCAAGTCCATAAGTACAAATAGGTTTAATAATGGTTTTGTATATGAGAAGTTTGTTTTCAACGGAAAGATGAGATGTCCTGTTTAATAGTCTATACAGTTGGCTGAAGCGTTTGTTGAGTTCTTGCCTTTTGAGTCGAGTATGAGGGTTCCACGTAAGTCTTTCGTCTAAGTGGAAACCAAGATACCGAACTGTGTCAGCTTTAGGTAGTGGGATACCATTGAAATTGATAGGACAGGATTTTCGGCGGAGGGTAAAGGTTACGTTGCTGCATTTAGTTTCATTAACTTTGATCCGCCAATTATCGCACCAGTCTTCAATCAAGGATAAGTGGTTTTGGAGATTATAGGAAGCTATTAAAGGATCTGAATGGGATGAAAGGATAGCAGTGTCATCAGCAAATGTTTCAAGGAAAGTATCAGGAGTGGTAGGGATATCTGCAGCATACAGGATATATAGAACTGGACCAAGAACGCTACCTTGTGGAACACCTGCCCCTATTGGGTAGCAGTTAGAGTATTCCATTCCGCAGCGAACTCGAAAGGAACGGTCAGAGAGGTAGGATCGAAGAACGAGGAATAGTGATTGCGGTAGCTGGGCTTTGAGCTTGAAGAGCAAACCGTCATGCCATACCCGGTCAAAAGCTTGCGCTATGTCCAGAAATGCGCCGGAGCAATACTGCTTGTTTTCAAGTGCTGAAGATATATGGCCAACAACTCTCAGGCCTTGTTGGATAGTGGAATGGCTAGAGCGGAATCCAAACTGGTGTGAAGGAATATTTTGCGATTCAAGGATGGGTAGGATTCGTTTAAGAAGGAGCTTTTCAAACATTTTTGGAAGGATTGGGAGAAGGCTAATTGGTCTATATGATGAAGGATTGTTAGGAGGTTTGCCCGGTTTCAGGAAAAGGAAATGGGTTGTCCTGAGAATGCAATGGTATAGGTAGGTGAGGATGAGAGGATCTGTGAACTAAGGAGATCATATCTAGGGGATTTTCAGGATTTCAATTTTTTTAGAAGGAATTTGACCTCAGAGGGGTTTATTGCTTTAGGAGGTAAGGAGAGAGGTATCGGTGAATCTAGAAATTCATGAACCATTCTTGTCTGGTTGGTATTAGATTCAGTATGGGGAAGAAATATGCTGGATAGGTGCAGGGCAAATTCTTCGGATCTGTTCTCGTCAGAAGCCGCCCATGAACCATCTTCGCGTCGGAGTGGATGGGAGGTAGGTTGATATTTAAGGATTTTTTTAGTGGTAGTCCAGAGGGAGTTATCACAAGAGGAGAGTAAAGAAAGATGGGAATTATAGGATTTTGATCTGAAGGTAGCCATATTTTTTTAAAGGAGTTTGGTAAGGTAATTATAGGATTTCCGATCATCTGGATGCCTGGTTCTTTGCCAAATGGCTCTAGCATGGCGTTTAGATTGGATAAGGCCCAGTAGATCTTGAGGTAAAGGATTTTCTTTTCGAACTTTGGGAAGGAAACGAGGTGAGGATGCAGCTCAGGCTGCTTGCTGTATTATGATTGTGAAGGAATCAGTTGCATTGTCAAGGTCTTGGGACCTGTATATAATTATGGTAAACTTTTAAAATTATTCTTTTATAATTTATGAAACCCTTAATTTCAAGTTTTTTTAAATGCAATGTCGTAAATAAATTAATTCATATCTTTTATGTTGAACGCAGTTGAATCGCGGGCTCTTTGTGATACTTTAGAGATACTATCTGGAAAACATAATGTGAAGGCAAAGTTTGCCCTAAGTTGCCCCTTTTTGAAATAATGATATTTTACTGATCATTTTCTCAGACTTTTTGATTCTATTATAAATATTTTAAGACTCGCGAAGAAGCATTAAGACCCACGGTCTGTGAAGTGGAGACCTCAGACGTAGTAAACCTTACCCAAATTCAACATGAAATGTTGTGTACGATGATGGATCGGAAAATTTATAACTCTCTAGCGGATAACAAATCAACTCATAGGTGGTATTTGTGTGTCCTCACTTCTAAAGATTTTAACAACCTGAAAAAATTGTACGTAGCTCCAGAAAACTGGAGCACGCATTCTGTACTAGTTGATTTGGCATATTATTTACTTTCTTTTAGTCACAAACAATAGTCAAAATACCGATAAATCAAAAATAGTGTTTTGAGCGGAATTAATGCGGAGGGCTCCTGTGTGTGTCGGTTCTTCAATTTCTCTCTTTTCTTATTTTATTATTTAAACTATTGTTTTTATTCTTATTTGTTTTGTTTTTAATTGCACCATACCTTTCTTTTTTATATTAATATATTTTTATTTTATAATTTCTTTGATTTATTTATAGATGAGGAATGAATGCGATACTTTTTTCTTTACATTCTTATTAGAAGTTTTATAATGCTTCTTATCAGGTTTTTGTGCGAGTTCTCTTTGAATATGATAACAATGGTATGCACCCTCTCCTTAGAAGGTACGTGCATCAAAAAGGGTCCTTCCTTAGTGAATAACCGGAGAATCTCTTTTGAGATTCATGTATATTACTGCACTTCCTTTTTACTGATTTTACACGGGATGTCATCCGTTCAAATCCAATATTCCATTAAATTAGACGACAGGTATAGTCAGGAAAGATGAAATAGATAGCTATTTCTCTGAAATAATAGCATATTTCATATATAAGTATTTTAGTTACATTTTCTTGCTTATAATTTCTTACTCTATTTTTAAAAGGTTTAGTGTTGAAATTGCTTCTTATAGTTTAGGTAAGCTTTAAAGTTGTCATGTCTAAAACTCCCGAAGACTACAGATTAAACTCTTGACAGCTAAGATTTTAATCTTGACAATAATTTTATATTTATTTTAGTAGTTGATTAGCATTTTTACAGATGTTACTTTTATTTTAAGTAAGATTATAAATCATGGAGGAAGAAACGCAACTAAGCTCAAAGACTATATGTAAAAAAAACTCTTAACACCTACACACCAGCAGCTCCAAAAAAATATATAATATATACATGGATATGTCTCTCGGCTGGGGGTCTTGTTTTTTTGTTCGTTTTTTTCACCAGTTATCTTTGGGGTCGGTGCCAGCCAAGAAGGGCAGTTTAATTCTGCCTTTACAACAAGCCTTCGAATGGCCGGAGACAGCGGTGTGGCGGTGATGAAACAGTGAGAGGATCCTTACGATTACAATTTCTTTTCAAATTCTGTTTGTTTTGGTTGGCACCGACCTAATAAATAACTGATTATAAATTGTGAATAGGTATATAAGTATCGATATTTTCATTGATTTTCATTTAACGGGTTTTGTTTTGAAGCAATTAAAATATTATTTTTTAGTTTTTAGTTAAGTTCGTGTAAGTAGGTTTAATCTTGAAGTCGGTTTTGTTTTTTTCTCTAAAAATTATTTTTTTTTTCACTTTTTAGTGGCTAGTGTATTTTTGTTTATACAGTCAATTCTCGATCTTCAAGCTTCCCTGAAAAATGGTTTGACTTACGGAACAAAGACTTATCGAGGTTATCATTCACTTACCTTCATGTAATTGGGAAAATTGAACACAAAATCGGAGTTAAAATCATTGCGTATATTTTTCATTAATATGTATATGTTGTTTGTACATACATATAAAATCATTGATACAGAAAATTAAATACCTGGTACCAATTTATCATATAACTTTCAACTGAATTGCGCTTTTTTCTGAGGGTGCCTTAAAGTAGACTTACCGTCTTCCACCAGTGGCGATCTTTTCTTTATTTTTTAGGATGATTGAAAGATAACTACGCGGAATTCGGAATTCACTAGCAACAAACGCCCAACTTCTTTCTCCTTTCTGCACTTTGCATATTAATTTTAACTTTTCGTTAATATTAACTGTTTTTTTTATTTTTCTTGAAAAGTGCTGCGTTGATTTCAAAATATTTTTTATGGGACTACCTCTGAAGTATGCCCTACCGATCTAAAAAAGAATCATCAAAATTGATTCAGAATTGACGGAGGTTCTCAACTCGTCTGTATTTTTTATTTTATTTTTTGTTTATGTTACGCGATTACTCCGTCAATTCTGAATCAATTTTGATTATTCTTTTTTAGATCGCTAGGGCATACTTTAGAGGTGGTCCTATAAAAAATATTTTGAAATAAACTAAGCATTTTTTAAGAAAAATCAAAAAACCAGTTAATAAGTGATTATATGAACTGTTATTTTGATTTTTCTTAAAAAGTGCTGCGTTGATTTCAAGATATATTTTATGGGACCACCTCTGAAGTATGCGCTACCGATCTAAAAAAGAATCATCAAAATTTATTCAGAATTGACGGAGTAATCGCGTAACATACACACACACACAAAAAAAAAAAAAATACAGACGAGTTGAGAACCTCCTCTTTTTTGAAGTCGGTTGAAGAAACTCTTAACACCTACACACCACCAGCTCCAAAAAAATATATAATATATACATAGATATGTCTCTCGGCTGGGGGTCTTGTTTTTTTGTGTATCGTTTTTTTCACCGTCAAAATATGTAACTTTTTTCTCCTTCAAATTTTGTGACTTTTTTGACACTCAAAAATGTAAGATTTTGACACGCTGTAGTTCTGTTTAAAGGCAGTTTCCTGGTCAGAAATTTAATAGAAAATATTTGTCAGATGACTTTTGTCAGTAGAACATATCGGTTAGGAGCTATATAGGTAGGCTTTACTAGTATTTTTTGTGATAAGGCATTTTTGACACGCTCTAGCTCAGTTGGTGTTGCTCTGATCGAAAATTTAACGACAGTTTCGTTATCAGAAGGAGTATATAAACACAGCAGAGTACAAATAAACATATGCATGATCTATTATTTTTTCCAGTTAGGGATAAGTTAAGTATTTTGTTACAAAAGTCCTTGTGCTTGAACACAACCCTTAATTTCAACTATCATATTTAATCCTATAAGTACGTCTTTGTTTCTAATATTTATTGTGTTTTCTTTGATCAATACTTATTATTAATCGTTAATTGTTATGGCTTGAATTGACTTAATGAAAATGAGAAAATATTCTTTATTCTGGGGTACTTTGTCCCTTAAGAATAATACGATGTAAAGATAAAAAGATATTATTGTCTAGCTTCTTCATAGTCCCTAAACCAAAAGAGGAAAAGGTAAGACGGATGATGAAATTAAATTCTTGTTATTGCTTTTTCAGTGAATAATTCCATTTGCCTTGAAAATCGAACTTGCCTCATTATAAATTTAAAAATACAAAAACTTCTAACAAGCTGTAAGTGCATGAAAAAAATACTTCTCCTGAGTTTGATGACTCACAAGGAAATCACGCCTTGGGAAGATTCCTGGAAAGTTCCAAGCTATCCCCCTAGCTGACTGTCAAGAAATAAGAACTTGATACTGACGTACTTAACGGCGCAGAAGTTTTTTCAGCTTTATAAAAAATATTTTGAAATTAGTTGTTAACCCACATGATGTATGTTTAGCGTTATTAGAATATAACGAAAGAATCATTCATTTCGTATATTAATAATATAAAAGTACACTGTAATTTATAGGCGTCTAGGTCGACATTGCTATATTTTCTGTTACATGGACATGGACGTAGATGGACAGGTTTGTATCTTATTTTACTGGATTATTTGTTCTCCAGCTCTTTCAAACAAGTAAATTGAACGATTATTTATAGGATTCAACGATTATATATATATTCTATTCATCATTCATCTACATTTTATGTTTTAACATAATTATCAGCCGTTTTAACGTTCTTTACATTAAATTTATGCAAATAGATATTTAGATTTTGGAGACTCTCCTGGGGCACACCCTGTCTCTATAAACTGGGTACCCGTTATTTGGGAGTAAAACCTGACGGTTGCGTGATTGCTGACCACATTATCTCCTTGTACAACTGTTTATTACGAAACAATACTTCCTTACCAAGTTCTGATCCCAAGACCCTGCAGTGAAACAGGTTTTTTTTTTTTTTTTTTTTAGATAATATTGGGTTTGAATAAGACCCATTTTCAGTTTTTAATTTTCAGGACATTTTTTAATGAATATTTTTTACTTGAATTTAGTAATCTTTTGCGTACCACACACAGTTTTCGAGATTTAAGCGAAAAAACTAAAAAAGGGGACCTACCACTCCCCTCTCCTGTTCCCAGGCCCGAAAACTCCAGGAGTTTTAGTATGTTTACTTTCTAACTACCCTGAACATGTTTCCGAAGAAAACTATTGGATTACAGATAATGCACTTCGGAATCATTTATTGACTGGACTATCTAAGCTACTTAACAGCTGATCTGATTAGAGTAAATCTCTTAACTTGAATTTAGTAATGTTTTGCGTACGACACACAGTTTTCGAGATTTAAGCGAAAAAACTAAAAAAGGGGACCTTCCACTCCCTTCTCCTGTTCCCAGGCCCGAAAACTCAAGGAGTTTTAGTATGTTTACTTTCTAACTACACTGAACATGTTTCCGAAGAAAAAGATAATGCACTTCGGAATCATTTATTTACTGGACTATCTATGGTAAGCTACTTAACAGCTGATCTGATCAGAGTAAATCTCGGGAAAATGTGGCCTTAACTCCATAGCGAAAGCAACACTCTTCAATCAAAAACTGAAAAATGTCTTCTTAAACAATCAGTGTTGAAGTAAGGGCAGTTAGAAATAAAATAGATCTTCTACCTAATTTAAAATACAATTATTGTTCGAAGTTGATACCACTGGCCACGTCTCACACTAAAATGTAACAAACAAAATAAATGTAGAAATATCAATCATTGCAAAACTATATATTTTGACTCTGTAAAATAGATATCTCCAACTAAAGAAAAACAATCTTGCTTGCACTTCTTCTTTCAAGCAGTTTTATTTATTAAAAAAAATAAAAATAAATGCAAACTTATTTTACTATGTCCATTAATAAAGTTCTTTTTTCTCCCACCATAACTCAAATTTCTAAAGTTAACACGCTTGTGTTTCTCATATCAGTGAATAATGATAAATGAAGTGGCATTTGCTAAAAAATATAAAATCTTCAGTTGTTGGCTTGGTAAAGAAGTTAATACTGTTTTATAACCAATTTTAATTTAAACATACCTTTTTGATCAAAATCCAAAATAAGGTAATATTAACTGTTTGTAATGTGCCTGGTTAGTATTTTTGGAACAGCATTTACACGTTATTTAACCCTACAATCAAAGTCCAATAACTTGATAGTTTGACGAGAAAAGAAATCGAGATGATGCTTATTTTTAATTTCCAAATGAAAAAATAAACATATCTAACAAAACTGGACTACATTAATTTCGATTGTAATTTCTTGTTTTTGTCAGATAAAGTTCCATATCTTTGTTCCCTTATGTTCTAGCTGATGTTTGTTAAAGCTATAGTCCAGTATAACCTGGGGTTCAAATATTATAGCTTCTAAATGACAACTATTTTTGTTTTCAATATTTTGCTTTCTAATTATTTGTTACTTAATAAAATTAGGTAAAAAGGAAATATTAGATGAAATAAATATTTTTCAATCCAACATAGGGCTTGCTGATATTATTTTAGACCATAGTCTCTAATATATTTTGACCAGGATCCTCCAAAAAAATTGTCGACAAGATCCGTGAGAGACTGAGGGTGTCCTCCCCTATAAGTTCCTTACTAATGAGAGAGAGCAAAGCCGCGACGGGGGGGGGGGGGGGGGGGGGGGATGTGAGTTCGGTCCACTTCTTCTTCCAAACGTCTCTGTCCCTAGCAGCTCTCCACCAGAGGGGCCCTGCCAGCAGCTTGAACGTGTCGCTCCACCTTTTCTTTGGGCGCCCTTTTCTTCTTTTTTTTAAAATTTTTTAAATCTTCTTCTTTTAAATGGTTCATTATACAGTCAAAAGTTCGGCATAACTCAAGAGCTTATTTTTGAATTATGTCGATGTTGCAGTAAATGAGCGATGTAATAATAATATAAACAACAAATTAAGAAAAATAAGCGCATTGATTGGTGAATAATACTAAACTATTCGATGAAATAATTATCGGTCCACGTCCATGATGATGTGGGAATTTACATGAATGTCCCAACTTGCATCTGATATTGCCTTTGATATTTGTATCAACATTAAGAATTAATCCTTGCCATCAAGTCATTGTTTTTATTTTAAAATTATATTTTTCTTCTTCTAAGATTCTACTTACAATTAGTATTAGTTGTCGAATAATTTTTTTTATTTACTTTTGAGTTCTGAACACGGCTCGTTATAATGCGTAGTTATTAAATCCAAGCGTCAATTATTAAATGCATAATATATATTATTATATTAAATATTTTATTTTACCAGGGTTTTATTTTTTTTTTATTTATTTTGAATTATAAAACAATTTTTTTTCAGAGGTTATTGCCACGTTTTTAGAAAGTTTTTATGTCCTTTATCCTTTGCTTTTTGTATTCTTATTTCACCCAATAGACAGGTAACAAACCTGCATATAATATTAGTTGTAAGATGTATAAAACTGTTCTGTTTTATTTTAGGTAAGTATTTATTTTTTATTTCATTTATAGTGATTATAATGGTTTAGCTATATTCCTTCATAAATTAGAAATAGTTGTATCATTACTACACTTGCAATAATTTTATTACTGGAGTTCATTATTCTATCTGTAATAGTTAATGTTACACCAAAAAATTATAGACCCCACCAAAAAATATATCCTACAAATTTATGAATATATGAATAAATTTTAGTTTAAGTTGTTAGGTTAGGCCGGCTCAAAGAAAAGATGAACCCCGATCATCTAATAATAAATAAATGAAATTAAAAAAAATTCAAATCTAAATCTAAAATCTAAAAACCACTAAAATCCCCTTCAAAAATATCGCAACACTGTTTTCTATATTTGAATTTTATAAAAAACGTATTTTTTTCATAATAAAGAAAGGTTTTGAAGTCTGTAATAAACATTCCTAAACTAGACATAAACAATTTTTATTAAAATAAATTACAATATTTCTTGAAATAAACAAAATTTTGAAAACTTACTTTTTAAAATTTTAATTTTTTACAATTTTAACTTTTAACTTTTAAATTTATATTTAATAAGACATATTGCCCCCTCTGGCTTGAATTACTGCTTCCCACTAGTCCTGGCATACTTGTAAATAACGAAACTAATGATGAACATGGACTGAAGAAAATATAAAAAAATAATCTAAAATTCCATCGTTTGTTATTAACAGGGAAAACATTGATGCATCTAATCCTTAATGTCTTCCGTTTAATAAATAACATTAATATGAATATAAACCAAGTATGGATTAACATAAAAACCAGGTAAATCTCGAGAATGGGTGTTGCAATGCTTTTGACGGGGAGTTTATATCCTCAAAGTCAAATATACATTGATAAATCAGCTATAACAGATTCCGTTATTAATTTATCTAAACTAAGGATATTGGTAGTATTGGGCTGACCCATAGCATGTTATTAACAGGTATCCAAACAAGCCTGCATAACTGCAAATAAGCTCTATATCAATCCCTTCAGTAATCCGAAACTAATTAACATTTCGTATCATACACTTGTTTGTATGAAACAAGTAAAATGATCTAATTGAATTCAGTACACATTATTCGGCCAAGTTATATTATTTTCAATATCTAATAACCAACTAACATTTTTCGCTGCAGAACACTGGTCGAATTATTAACCATTGGCTCAACTGCATTATAAGATTTTTATTGTTAAAAAATAAAACTTCTGTTATTAGTTAAACCTATCTAAGTTCGTTACTTATAAGAGCGGGCGAAGCCGTGACTGGGGATGCTAGTATTATATAAATATATATATTATTTATGCCTTTTAAAAAAATATTAAGTATCATTCTACAGAAAAGTGCAAAAAACGACCTGAGTGCTGGGGGAGGAAAATAGTCCCAGCCACCTGAGTGAAAGCCACTAAAAGAATTGCCGGCTAATACCCGGCATGTGAGTTCTGTGCCAGGCATTGGGTTGGCGGCTTCAGAGTGCAAAGGGTTAATTCAATTCTTCGTACTATTTCAGTTAAATGATAGTAATTTCATTTGAGGTTTTCCCCTTTTTGTTTTATTGTTCATTCTGACATTTTATGCTAATTAAAATAATGAAATTTATTAAAATAAAAAAAATAAAAACTAGTTCCTAGTTTACAATTTTAAGTGTAGGAATATAAATAATAAATTACCGCCTTGGCGCTTTTTGCTGACTAATCGCCGACTACAAAAGCAGCCGATTAGTCGGCGATACCAACTAGTCCTGCACAGAAGGGTTGAACTCATAAATTTCATCAGCGCATTCGGAAAGTCAATTAACAACTATGATTCTGCGCCAGAGCATATCGTCTGAGAGTAATTGAGAAGGCTATCTTCAGAGTGATAAGGTTGCAATAAAATAATGAACATTTCGTGGCTGGATTACCACCTTTTCTGGCAGAAAGGAAAATAAAATAAAGTGGTGGGAACATTTAGAAAGAACATTGTAAAACAACAAATAATTTTTTTTATTTATTTTCTTTTCTTTTTATAGTTTTTGATTCTGATTGAATTTTTAATGTAGAATCCAAATATGAATTCCATTATTGCGATTTATTGAACATTTAACCGCTTAGATAACAATTTTATACAGATACCAATACTAACGTGTGAGATGCAACAATTAGTAGGCTAATTTCATACAAACATTACGATGGACATGAATCAAGAAATATATGTAAAATGTCAAAGTATAGAATGTAGTATTTAAAGTTAAAAACAGATATTTGAATCTTATTAAAGATGTCAGACCCACAAAAAAAAAATTGAAAGATAAAGAAAAAAACTTAATTTTTCCATAACTGGGAAAACCAATAGATGATGGATATAACTATTTATAATCAACTGCTTTTATATCTATCACTTCTGATACGAAATCTGTCAGCAAATTTTCGATCCGGACAACACTAACAGAGCTAGAGCCCCAACACAAATTGTAGGCAAAACGTGACTTTTTCATTAAAACCAATGTAGTTTCTAAAAGGTAAGTACTAGCGACAAATATTACTTTATTAAAAATATTCTCTATTAATTTTTTTTAACGGAACTGTTGTCAAATTTTCGATCCGAGCAACACCTACTGTGAGCGTGTCTAAATGTTAAACAAGAAAACTATAGACCCCCCTCCCCCCCGCCAAAAGGCATATCCATGTCAAAATAATAAATTACTAAAAAAATGGAAAGGGGAATATATATATATATATATATATATATATATATATATATATATATATATATATATGCTCGCGCCAATCGGCGCTTTTGTGTGAAGGGGAAAGGAGAAAAGTGTAATTTCGTACATAGACGCACCCTATGAATTTCCGGTGCAACTAGCCCTTATCTGCCTTAATCCCTACATGAATATTCTTTCTTCTTCTGCCATCTGCGTTCCAGTGCGCACATATAGAACTTGTTCAAGACCTCATGGTCTTCCAGTGTTTTTTGACCAAGGCAAGATAGCCTTCCAAGACCCTTTTCTTTTCTTAAAGGTGTTTTTGTTTCTTATGACATTTAGTGAAGATTTATTTTTACCCTTAATGAGTGGTGATATAAGAGGATGAGATCCCGATCAGATTGTACCGCCTGCGAGAAGCGTTCGCCTGCCCGTAGCGACTTCGGAGGCCTCTGACAGGATCGTCGGCGGCAATAACAAGGTGAGAAGTATTTTATGTATTATTTGGTTGGGTTACCTTCTCAATAATATCTCCCCAAAGGTGCGAAACCTCGTTTTAATGCTTTTCAATACAGTCCATTCGCTCGAATTTCCCTATACATATATATAAATGTATGTATGTATATGTTTAGTAAGGTTCTTAAGGTTCAGTCAATAAATAAAAACAACTTTCACCTCACATTACAGGCAAACAACATTCTTTTAAACATAGAAATACTCAACAGAAACAACATGAAAATAACAATAAAAGATATTACTCCATTCCATATATACAAACACTATCAGAAAGACTCAGAAAAACACTTAAAAATAACCATAAAACTGACTACACTGTCACATTCAAAAATATCTCCACCATTGATAAATTATTCACCAAAACCAAAGATATAGATAAGTTAGAATTGCAGTCTAATATTGTTTACAAAATACCGTGCGTCATTGTGGCAAGTCGTAGTACATCGGTGGTACATCTGAACAATATCTTAAACGACGTGTTTATCAACATAAATGCAGTTGCACGTCTGTAAATAAAAACCTGAATAAACCTGACCAAACAGCTCTCATCAAGTACATTGTTTGATTTATTAAAAAGTTTTTTCGAAGAATAACTATTGGAGGGATTTTAAGTTTTACTCTGAGACTGTTATCAAAATAAAAAGTATTAGATGACTTTTTATTCATTGAAAAATGAGTTTTTTGTTTTTCTATTAAATCGTAATTTAATAAAAATTGTATACAGTAAAATTCACTTAAATTTTTCATCTTCAAACACTTTTTGCAAATCTGGCTTACCAACACATATATCAAAATTAAAAATTGGATGTCTAATTATGCTTTCACGTAACTATCAAACACCTAATCATTGCAATTTTAACCAGGTTAAAAGTTGTTAAAAGCTTCTGTACCTGAAAATATCTTTGAAGAAAAAATGCTCAATTTCATACTTAAATACAAAAGATTTTTATCGATGAAAAAATAAAATTCAGTTATTAGTTAAAATTATATATGTTCTGTACTTCTGAGAGCTGCGACGGGGATGCTAGTACGATATAAGGTTTTAGATTCTAATACTCAAATAAAACAAATCTAAAGAAATTACAGTGCATTTGCAATGTTTAATGAAAGGTGCATTAAAATTTTCAATCTCTAACAATTTGAGAATTGAATTATATTTTTGTTCATTGACTGAATTATAATTAACAATATATGTCAATTTTGGAGATAATATTCGTATCTGATCGTACTACCCCTTTATTAATTTATTTCTTAAATTATTATTGTTCTTTTATTTGATTTATTTTCCTTTTTAGCTTCTTTCTGAATTATTTATTATTTTTAAGCCGAGGTATCGGTATCGAGAATCGAGATTCGATATTATGGTATCGGTACTAATATCGAAAATTTAATAATTTTGGCAACGATATTATCAAACATTGTGTTATTAGTAGAGTGTACTATTCTTTAGTCAAGGCAAACCCTAATTCTATCAGGAAAATTCCAAAACAAATATTAACCTTCATCTATCTAAAATTAACACAAGTATAGTATTTAATATAAAACAAAAATATCGCTAAATAATCTAAGACTCACTGTGTCGTTTAAAAAGTATAATGAAATATTTTATTAATTTATTAGTTTTTTTTTTTTTAAATTTCCATCATGAAACATTTAATCTAAAATTAAATAATTCGCTAAAAATCATTGTTGGTAAATTTTTTTTATTTTATTTTTTTATTAAAACAGTTTTAAAGATTTATGAGATGGGAAACTAATAAAATTGAGGTTGTTTAAAACTTAGGATATATGTATATTGTAATAAATTTTGACGCTTGAAATACGAATTAATGTTTGGTATTAAAATGATAAGCACCCCTCATTTCTGACCTGTACCATATTTAGAATCCTGTAAACATAATAAGAGGGGGTTGACATTCTGCGCATGTTCACGTTGTGTGAGCTAGAGCTTTAAATCTGAATTGCAGTCTGAAGGAAGCACATCACCTATGATTATATACTATTCGTCTTATTAAATAAATCGTCTTATTTTTGTTTTTGTGTAATAATAAAAATTTACTTAAAATCATCGTCTAAAACAAGATAACGAATTTTAAACTTATTCTTTCTCGTGTGATGATCAGGGTTTTGATAATTATGGTCATTGTTATATTTATTGTTTTGGTTTGTCTTGCCGTATATTTAGTAGCGATGTTTTATTGAATTTAAATTAATCAGTTCACACTGTCCTCGTACTAGCGTCTAGAAGTGAAACTAACCGTTGTGTGAGAAACAAAAAAGTAAGTAATATGAATTAAGCACTTAAATCTTTATATTTGTTATACATTAGTTCGAAATGCCCCTTTGAGATTATTGCTAAACCAGACAGTTATTGACACCTCAGATAGCTACTGACACCCTAATCTTTAGTTGAAAAAAATAAGCTTTTGTGCTAATGCTGAGTTTAAAAAAAGGGGGAAAATTTTGCTTGTGGATCATAGAAATCAGCTGTGGTAAATTATTTTTAAAATATAAACACAAACAAAAGTAATGTAACCTTAATACAGAAGGCTACTAATTCAGTGATTCAGAAAAGGTTTTCTTCTGTTTTTCCTTAAGGCTAAATGTCCCCTCTGTAGTACCAAATGTTACCACCACGTAGCGTGCCAAAATAAACAAAATTTAGATTCCTCCTCAAATCTCAACAGATCATCCGATTTTGGTTCTGTAAAGTTCATTTTGTTCCATATTTCCGTAGAATCTGATGTATCTATTTTAAAAGGCCATATATGTGATATTTACAATTTTAGGTTCAAAAAACTACTTTCTAGTATTTTTTAAAGAAAAGTCAACTAATAGGCAAGTGTAGAATAATAAAATATAAATATTGGGGAAAAAAAAAAAAAATTTAATTATACGAACAACATCGGCCGAAACTCATAAATACGAATTTCTATGCAAATGTTTTTGTTTTGTTTTTCTGGTAGCATCTACATCTATCATGACTATAGCAGCCTCAAACTACAAATCTAAAATAAGATTTCCATCGAAAGGTTGTTTTGGGACTCAAAATAGAATTTACACGATCCGAAATGAAAATTTCGAAAAATTATAAAAGTAAACAATAATTAAACTATATAACCAAAAACACTGCATACTTATTGCAAATATATTTAAAAATGCGGGGTGCATCAAAATATAAGAAGGAGTTAGGAAAAATCACGTTAGAAGTATGGCAGAGGATAAGCGATTATAAACACTGATCCCCTACCCTCCTATAATAGTCCAGTAAAATAAGGGTTTGCCGAAGAAAAAACTGCGGAACTTTTATTCTCAACGGATCTTTATGTTTTTTGGGGTGCTGAATCCGAATCTGAAGTTTGCTACCACCGCAACCATCGGCTTCATATTCAAAATCGCAAAAAAAAAACCCGTTATTTTCGTTTTTTTTTTTTATCTATAACACCACAACGAAGCTTTTTTCGAAGAAAGTCTTCTAACAAATGCTCCGAAAGTATTTGTCCGATTCAAAATGTTTTTTTTTATCTGAAATCTGAAAGGTGATTAAATTTACAATCAGATCTTATATATGAAATTTTTATCAAAATTCTTGAAATACACAAGCTATCACGCTGAAAATCACTTACTTTTGTAAAATAAATGTTTTTTTTGGCACATTATCGCTATATCACCAAAACCATTTGTCGGATCCAAAATTTAATATTTTTATCTAAAAGCTGGTTAAATGTACTATTGGCTCCTATATATCTAACTTATAATTAACACCGGGAAATACCCACACCAGTCTACTGAACATGTCATAATTTACATATTTTGCCAAAACATACACATTTAGCGTGCTAGCTTGGGTGGTTTACAGGATTTAATATAATTTACATATATAGCATCTGATAGCGAATTTAATCAGCTTTGAGATAGATAAAAGAAATTTGGAATCGAACAAATATTTGAGGAGTTAGAGGGACAAATGTGCCAAAAAACACTAGGATTTTACAATAGTACGTTTTTATTAGCGGGCTGGCATGTACATTTTACGGAGTTTGGTTAAAAATTTATTCTTATAGTAAATTTAATCAGCTTTAAGATGAAAAAAAGTAATGTTGTATCGGACAAATAGTTTCAGAGTTATAGCCAAAAGAGTACGACAAACGTGTTTTCGCGGAGCTTTGGGACTGACGGCAAATTGGACAATTTCTCCATTTTTTCCCAATAACGTAACTTTGCGAAAAATGGTCCGATTTCGGATTTCGTTTTTTTTCATTATGTAGGTACTAGTTCCAGCTACAATTAATATTTGAAGACTTCCTTCGAAAAAAGGTTCGTTATCTTGTTATAGATAGAAAAACAAAAATAATGGTTTTTTTTGGCGGTTTTTTGCGATTTTGAATATGAAGCCGATGGTTGCCGTGGTAGCAAACTTCAGATTCGGATTCAGCACTCCAAAGAACATAAAGATCCGTTGAGAATAAAAGTTCCGCAGTTTTTTCTTCAAAACGGCCTTTTGGAGTCTTATTTTACTGGACTATAAAGACGCTCTATGAAGCATTATTTTGGAGGTCCTACAACTTTTGTTCTATTTCACTTTCCCAATGATGATTTTATTGACTAGAATTGTAACATTGTTCATATATAACGGGAAAAGGATATAAATAAAAACATTATTTTATTATTAATTTATATAAAACTAGTTGAAAAAAAAAAGGAATCCACAAACGATTAAGTATTATCTATTCCTATTACTAATTAAAAAATTAAAATTACTTATGCTATATTACTGCACATTAAAAAATATGGTATTACTAGCAAACTCGGTACTGGCCTCAGTCGAGAGCCCGCAACACATTAGCTCTTTTCCCGCCCTTCAGCCCGAGATACTCGCATCCCTAACCTTTCTCAGCCTTCCAGGAATACCAATTTCTTGTCACCCCCACCACAACCACATCCCTTTAAATTTATTAGGAAATTAATAACCGTTTTTCTTCACTTCAACGTATATCGCTGAGTTGTATACATCGCTTGTTTATTCCTTCGCTCTAGTAACAGTTTTCATCATCGCAATATTCCTTATACATTATATTTCATTTTAATAATCACAACATTATATTTAATTTTAATATGAATTGTCTAGTTTATCGGATCTAGTTCAATTATAACCAATTTTATATTTTCCAGTCTTTCATTTTTTAATTTTTATAATTTAAACACAACTCTAATAATACCCTGTCCTATCCATAATATTCATTCTTCAATTTTTTAATTTAACTCATTAATTCTATTAATCTTCTGTCTTATCCATGTGGATTAAAAGTCAAGACAAAGGAATAAAAGAAAATTACAGATTTTTACCAGAATAAAGAATTATAGATGAAGTATTGACTATTAGTAAAAAAAAAAAACAAAAAACAAAACAAAAAAAAAACACAATAGAAGTAACGCCGAAATTACCTAATATAAATATAAAGAAAAACTACAATAGGGTAAAATATATTCCAACACGAGACAAATAATAAGTAAATTAAATAATGAAAATTTTAAATTAATGGTGCCCTAAATAACAATAATAAAATCAAACACACAGACAACACAGATAAATGGAGCAAAAAAGACTTAATTTATAAAATAAATTGCAAAAACTGTAATATGCACTATATTGGGGAAACTAAACAAAACTTAATAAAAAGAGTAAACCAGCACAAATATGATTGCAATAAAAAAGTAAAAAACAACAATACTGCACTAAGTGAACATGCATATAAATTTAAACATGAGTTTGATTTTGAACACACAAGGATCTTAAATCATGAAAATAAAGTAATTAACAGAAAATTAATGGAAACAATCTACATAAATAAAACAATAAACCAAGCAGTAAATTATAAAACAGATATACATAAAATTGGTACTTTTTATGAGAACATAATAAATCAATTGGAAATATAATTAAATCAAAAATTCAAATTACAGTTCATTTATTTTGAAAAAACTAGCCCGTAATGATTATTCCAGTTGGAGTGTTACATAGGAATTTAAAGGATTGTATGTAGGATTACATATAAATTTAAAGGAAAATATCAAACATTTACAGTATATCCTAACCTTAGTCAAAATTGGTAGTGCATCAAGAATATTCTTATAATAAAATAAACAAATAAATAATGTCGATCTAATGCATTCAATAATAAACCCATGTAAGACTCCAACTGGAATAATTATTATGGGCTAGTTTTTCAAAATAAATGAACTGTAATTTTAATTCTTCTTAATTTCAAATCTTATGTTATGGCAAAAAGCTTTTCTATCAAAGTATTATAAAAAATGTATTAATAAAACCAATGAAGGAAGGATCTTTGGTTTAGTACTTTCATTAATGTAATGGTTGTGTAACATACAGTCTGAACATAAAGTATTGGTACAGAGGTAGAAATTATTAAAAGTCTTTTAGTTTAAGGAGATGTAATTAATCTTCAATTTTAAGCATAACTCCTATTTATTTATTAAAATGTGATCAACATGTTTCAGAGTCAGGCTCCATCTTCAGGATCTAAAAACCTTTAAATATATCTTTTTACAAAATCTTATCAATTATACAATTTCATCTTATTTTATTATGCCAAAATTCTACTTAGAACTGTGATTGATTTCACATGGTCACTTATTCTGTCTTACTGACATACAGCTGGGCAATGTTCATCTTATAATTGTTTATTTTAATATTATTCTTAAAGACAATTTGGCTTGGTGCTTATATAAACTTCAATATTATCTATTTCTGTGTTGTTACCCATTTTTACATTTTTTTATTAATTACTATTAATATTTTAATAAATAAATAGGAGTTATGCTTAAAATTGAAGATTAATTACATCTCCTTCAACTAAAAGACTTTTAATAATTTCTACCTCTGTACCAATACTTTATGTTCAGACTTATGTTACACAACCATTACATCAATGAAAGTACTAAACCAAAGATCCTTCCTTCATTGGTTTTATTGATACATTTTTTATAATACTTTGATAGAAAAGCTTTTTGCTATAACTTAAGATTTGAAATTAAGAAGAATTAAAATTACAGTTCATTTATTTTGAAAAACTAGCCCATAATGATTATTCCAGTTGGAGTCTTACATATGTTTATTATTGGATGCATCAGATTGACATTCTTTATTTGTTTATTTTATTATCAGAATATTTCTCCAATGAAGGAGTCACATATGTTGATAAATAAATGTATTATACAAAGCATTTACTCCTTTTTATTAATAGTAAGAACATCTGACATGTTTCGGGAAACAAGGTCCCATCATCAGACTTTAAAACAATCTCTTGGTGTTAACACACTATGTCAGTGTCATCTGCATTGCCAATCATGTAAATGACACTGACATGGAGTGTTAATACCAAGAGATTGTTTTAAAGTCTGATGATGGGACCTTGTTTCCTGAAACATGTCAGATGTTTTTACTATTAGTAAAGAGGAGTAAATGCTTTGTATAATACATTTATTTATCAGAATATTTTTTGATACACTACCAATTCTGACTAAGGTCAGGAAATACTGTAAATGTTTGTTATTTTCCTTTGCTAATATGTTAATTTTGTTCAAACAAAGTTAAAACAGAAAAAAAATAAGTTAAAAGAGGAAGAAATGGTTGTGAATTTAGCTTTTGTCTTTTGATATTAACAGAAATACTTTTCACACGATATTGAAAAATTAAATAGTTTACAGCAGTTTGCTTTAAAAATAGTGTACTCATTTTTGATGCTATTGTAGATGTTAAGCGAAATCTCACTTCATACTTTTGGAAATAGTACTTCAATTCATTTATAATTTTATTTTCATGTGTCCAATAGCAAGAAAAGAAATGAATAAAAATGTTAAAATTTAGTATTTTTTATGAAGAGTCTCTACATGAAACAACGAGAAATTTATAATAAAATGAAAACTAAAAAGTCTGAGAAGGAAGTAATAAATAAGTTGCAAGGTGTGAGAATAATATAATTGTAAACTAATAATACGACGTTATTAATATTAGAATAATATTATGTTGTTAATAGTAGCAGAAACCACAAGTGTAGTTAATGACGGTAGCTGGATTATTATAACATATTGATTTTATGTTTAAAAGTGATTAAGAATAAAAAATCAACATTCTGAGACGAGTTCGTGAAGAGCGGTGGTGGATTTTAAACTACTGAGAACTTTAAAGTAGAGATTTCTCCACCTTAGGAAGGTAGGTATGGTGGGGGAAGGAGGGGAAGAGAAACTTCCCCTCCTAAAGCTGCGATAACTGACGTCATAAGATCGGAGCAAGGTTAGAATTAGGTGACAAGTGTATTCTGCGCGGGAGCAGGGGCCAGTACTTAGTTCGCTAGGAATACCAAAAATATATATATTATGAAAAATATGATATATTATTTTTGCATAAATGTTGCTTATTCTTAATAAGGAATAATTATATTATGAGCTGTATTCATTAAAATTATTTACTTTTTTAATACCCAAATCAAAAAGATTTAGTACTTTTCTTCTTTTTTTTTTTTGATTTCATATAAAAGTGATGAGTACAAAAAGTTATTGAATTTTTCAATTGAATGAGTTTAAATAGGCAGTTTCCTTCTTTCCCTTCCTGCCGCGCGTATTCCTGAGATATAAAACTCATTTTTCTATCTTACGTTTTGCCATAGGAATCCACAGTCAAGATTATGCTAGGTTCGGGTAAAAAGAAGAAGGTAGAAAAGACGCGAAATCCCTAGACGGCATAGGATCAAAGGAAATATCAACATTTCTAATACTATCGTAGGTTCAAACAACAATGGTCTGGTAGGACAAGATGTTTACAACCATTTCTTTGTGAAATTGATTTTTTTTTTTTTTTTCTTTTTGATCAATCCATTTAATTGTTTCACAAGAGTAGTTTCATTTCTTATTTATTCGACATATCACACACAGTATAGGCTTGTTTGACTATTCTCCTCCTTCAAAACCCTAATCTCAAAGTAAAGGTAATAATAAATAATTGCAAGCTTTTTTGTATGAGAAACTTCCCACATTTTTTTTACGTCCCGGGGTCTAAATTGTAGAAAAAATGTGTTTTTTTACTGCTTAACATTTGAAAACGGTTAGACATAAGAAGTAATTCATTACAAACCTTTTGATTTAAATAAGAAGTAATTTTGGGAAAAATTTGATTTCGTAAATACTATTTTTATTTATTTTTAAAAATTATTTATTTTCTGCATACCTTCTTTTCACTAGTCTATTCGGGCCCCTGTTTTGGTCAACAAACACGGAAGGCTACAAAGACAAAGAAAATATTTATAAATATATTACAATGGATCTAATAAGGTATTTGATCGCAAAAGGGAGTGTGTACGTTTTAAAACCCCTTTACTGCGAAATAAATATATTTTGCCCCTTATGATTCCATTTTATTCATTTTTTTCTGTTTGGTGACTAAATTGCAGAGAGAATATATATTGATATTTACAAGCTTACAATCAGAAAACGGCTAGCTGTATGAATAAATTTATTAAAAACATTATTGAAACGTTTGATTCCGAAAAAACATTCGTACTTTATTTTATTTACATTGACTATATCTCGAAAATGGTCGACTCTAGAAAAATATGTTACAAATCTAAATTAAAGCTGATTACATTTCCTATAAAATTGTTTATGTATAAATTTGTCGAAATTCTAATGGTTTTCGAGATATACGTTATTGAAAATCGGTGATTTTCGGGGAAAAAACAAATGTTACCTCACTTTTTGTAATACTTTTATTTCTAGTACCTTTCCCGATCGTTCCTCAGAAAAAAATACATAATCAAAATTGTAGAGCATTAAATTTAATTTAATTTCATATATACATAAGTTTCTGGTATTTGAAGCAAATGTTTAACAAAAAGTGAGGTAAACATTTTTTTATTTCTAAAATTATCGATTTTAAATAACATATATCTCGAAAACCGTTGGAATTTCGACAAATATGTATATAATAAATTTTATAGGAAATTCAATTAGCTTTAATTCCGATTTGTAGCATATTTTTCTTGAGTCCACTGTTTTCGGGATAAGATCGAAAAATACGAAATTGGGACCTCTCTTCTCTCCCCCCCCAACCTTAGCTCAACCTCCAGGTTCGAGACTTTTAGTAGGTTTGCCTTCTAATTGCTCCTGGCGAAGCTGTGACATCAGAAATTATCGCATATTTCATGCAATCTACACCCCTCATTTCAACACTCTTTGACTAGGGTCGTACTTTTCTGCGAAAACACCTATATCACCATTCATTTGGCTACAGTTCCGAAACTAATTGTTCGATCCGAAATTTCTTTTTTTTTTTTCATCTGAATGCTCATTAAATTTACTATAAGAACCTATATAAAGTTATGATCAAGTTTCGTAAAATAACCATACCAGCACACTAAAAACCGCGACCTGTTTTGAAATTCAAACTTGTTAAAGTAATTGGATTATTTAATCTGGGCTGCAAAGCCCAGATAAACTTGATAGTATTGGTTATTTGTAAGGTTAATCATATTTAAAGAACCAAAGGTCCTTTATTTTTTATACAATATTTTTTCGAAATCAGGAACACAAAATATATAGGAAAAGATGATATTTTTGGCCGGCTAGACCTACAAGTTACCTCTCTGTGCGTTGGTGTTCCATATTGGTGTTATTTTATTAAACTTAAATTCAATTGAAAAATTCAATAACTTTTTGTACTCATCACTTTTATATGAAATCAGTAAAAGTACTAAATCTTTTTGATTTGGGTATTAAAAAAGTAAATAATTGTAATGAATACAGCTCATAATATAATTATTCCTTATTAAGAATAAGCAACATTTATACAAAAATAATATATCATATTTGTTCATAATATATATATTTTTAATGTGCAGTAATATAGCATACGTAATTTTAATTTTTTTAATTAGTAATAGGAATAGATAATACTTTATTGTTTGTGAATTCCTTTTTTTTCAACTAGTTTTATATAAATTGATAATAAAATAATGTTTTTATTTATATCCTTTTCCCGTTATATATGAACAATGTTATAATCCTAGTCAATAAAATCATCATTGGGGTAGTGAAGTAGAACAAAAGTTGTAGGCCCTCCAAAATAGGGCTACAGCATGTCGTTATACCCGGCGGCGGAAGTTGGGGGATCAGTGTTTATAATCGCTTATCCTCTACCATACTTCTAACGTGATTTTTCCTAATTCCTTCTTATATTTTGATGCACCACGCATTTTTTAAATATATTTACAATAAGTATGCAGTTGTTTTGGTTATATAGTTTTAATTATTGTTTACTTTTATAATTTTTTCGAAATTTTCATTTCGGATCGTGTAAATTCTATTTTGAGTTCCAAAACAACCTTTCGATGGAAATCTTATTTTAGATTTGTAGTTTGAGGCTGCTATAGTCATGATAGATGTAGATGCTACCTGAAAAACAGAAAAAAAACATTTGCATAGAAATTCGTATTTATGAGTTTCGGCCGATGTTGTTCGTATAATTAAAATTTTGTTTTCGCCAATATTTATATTTTATTATTCTATACTTGCCTATTAGTTGACTTTTCTTTAAAAAATAATAAAAAAGTAGTTTTTTTTTTGAACCTAAAATTGTAAATATCACATATATGGCCTTCTAAAATAGATTCATCAGATTCTATGTCCATTTTATTAATAAATCCGTTTTCCGATCTAAAAAATGTCTATTGGTTTCTTAATTAGGAGGAATCTAAAATTGACCCCGTAGGTGCTGCGATCTCTTAAGGCAGAAACACACCAGAGTGAGGGGACATTTAGCCTTAAGAAACGACTTCAGTGAATTATGGTTAATTTTCTTTTAATCGTCCATATAACTTAGGATAAGTCATTTATTATAACCATGACTAATTATTAAACATTTTAAAGCATATTTCAAATTAAAGTTACCAATTTTAACATTTGTTCAAGCCATAGTGTTCTTTTTTATAATTTTTGTCTAACTATTGCAAATGGCATTTTTCCAAAAGTGTTTCTCTAAGAATTTGTGTGCAATTTATTTTATAGGTATCGTTTTGTTCCTTGTTTACCAAAATTATAGTTGTTTACGTTATTTAGGCATGTTTTAAGTCGTTATTTTGTTTCTATATAATATTTTGTTGGTATGTTCTTGTATTTTATCGTTCCTCAATAAACCTTTTAAAATTATGCAATTTTGTTTCTCATTACAATGAAAACGTAATTAACAATCGTTTCCTTTAACAAAATCCTTAGAAAGAGAGAAAAAAGTCTCTAGGCTAAACCCCCATTGCCCAAAATTGCGAACACTCGCTTTTATAGCTATACATACAGTCCATTATCTAAAGGCTGATGCGATTTCTGAGGAGTAGCATCAGAAAATATCACGATCATTGATCAAACAAAATTATTTTGCATCTCATAACTACTATCAAGCTTTGACTTTGCTCCAGAATACGTTTTTAATGCTTTTTTAATTGAAAAAATGTGGTGGTGCAAAGCTACGGTTATTCGGTTGTCTTTGCACCAAAGTTTAAAAATAATAAAATTAATGATAAAAGTATAGTTGACTGGATGACGGCCGGAGAAGAAGATAGTCAGGCATTCAGTCAAAGTAACACCACGTTAGAGAAGGAATTCTTTAACGTGGTGTTACTTTGACTGCATCCCTGACTAACATAATAAAATTAATTATAATTTTTGTAAATTTTGCAATTCCAAGATGATGCGATGAATCAACAGCATTTCTAAGCTAATTATTCAAAGCAATTATTTTAATACATGTATTTTAAACATTATTGATCACTAGTTAAATAATGAAGTTCAACAAAAGTGGTACAAAGTCTCGCCGCGGCGTTTTACGGTATGCAATGAAGATTGTGCAAAATCTGGAAACGTTCATTCCTTCCATGAGTAAATGCTATGCTTTAAATGAGGAACATATAGAGAAAACACGATATGAGTAAAGATTATATTGCCCTAATCAGGAATCCAAATCCGTATAAGTCTGTTTTGTAACATAACAAGCTTAAAGTTTCCATTAAATAAATCCAATTTTAATGAAAATACAGAATAATGAAGAATAAATGGGTGTCAATAACTGTGGTGTTAATTACTGATCTGTAGAGTGTCAATAACTGGAATTTGAACTAATTAAGGTAATTAAAGAATAATCTCAATAAATTTCAAGTTGATTCAATTATTTTTACTATTTTTTCTTGAATTTATACAATAGGATATTGCCTCATCGGTGTCAATAACTGTCTAGTACCCTAATTAGTTTTTTCGAGCACTTCAAATCCAAATATGTTCTTTCACTGGTATGTAGAAACAATCGAAAAACATTCGATACATATTTGAAATTAGAGATAAAATTTATGAATCCAAATTTTATATATTGTAAATATATATATATATATATATATATATATATATATATATATATATATATATATATATATACACCAAATAAAATAAATATGTATATCACCCCACTCGAAAGCGTGAGAGAAAAGTTTCTGTTTTGCTGGAGAGAACATTCCTCTAACGATGGGGCTTTTGAGTAAAAGTAGCATAAAATTAATAATTTTTCATTGATAGTTGTAGGTCATGCACTGAAACCAGCAATACCCCTTTCTGATTTATTCTATGATCTGGCTTACTAAGTAACAAACAATCTTCTGCTAGGTGACGAAAAATACTCATCTTTCTCTCTATGAAGATGCATCAGTTTTTGGATTGGCTAATAATATGCATGTGGATCACTCTATTTCTGCTGATCACAGTAATCTGCTTTGTGCGTCTTAGAATTTGCTGTTTTTTATTTCCTTCATTGTCATCTGATTCAGGTAAGTTAAATATCAGTCTTCAAATAATTTATTACACATAAGTTACATGTTTTGATCTTATGAAAGTCACTAGTGATTCTTAAATTATTTTGTGTAGAAATATTTACAGAAACTTAAATCTCTATTAACACATATGAAATCCGATGAATTTGAATCTGTAATGATTTATGAAAACATTACTCATAGGTAGTGTTCCAGTACTAATTTTAAGATCAAAATTGAAGTTTTTAACAATAATTGCTATAATATGTTTAGGGTGGTCTGTTTCTGTGTTTCACCACTCAAATGATCTGGCTTTTTAGTATTATTATTATAAAAATGTACTTGACACGCTAATGAATTCTTATCGTGGTCCAAAAATTTTTTTTTTTCATTTCTTTAAAAATATTTTTGGGGTGTTCTGTTTCCCTATCCCACCACTCAAATGGTCTGCGATTGATATATTACGCTTATTATTAATGATAGAATACAATTTGTGTTATTTCATGCTGGGTCAATGTTTTTTTATCACAAATATTTTATCTTACTTTCACGATGCCGCGCCTGAGTACCATTCCCACCTACGCACGCCAGGCAAACTAGCCATTTCCTATGCAACTATCAAAAATGAAACTTTTGAGCGATAAAGCAAGTTGGGTCAAATCCGTGCTCTAAATGTGTCACCATCTCTCCGACTATATAAATTTCAATTAATTTATTAAATACTAATACATGAAATTTAAAAAAGAAAATATCGCAAACCTTGAACGTTGTTGGAGTTCTTGCAGTAAATTTACTTGCAATTGCAGTTCTAGTAAATTTACCCAAGCGCTAACTTCACCAGCGATAACATTATTAGAAAGTAGGGAATTTTCAATTTTCAATTTTAGGGAATCGTCAAAGTAAATGAATAGAGGCTGGGAAAGCAGTCCATATACCGTATTTTCTATCGGACAAACATAAATCCATGCGTAAAGCTAGTGCTTGAAGAGGGCTTTTCGATTTCGTTCTTCAACCAAAGATTATCCAAATATCTCTGCAGCAAACCGTAATTCAACAGATGAGGTGTCACTTACAATTTATGTAATGATAAGAATAAATAAACAAATAAATGTAATGTTTAGTTACCAATTTCATTATTTTCACAGCCCAACCCAGTATTTCTTCCTCTCCGTACATTTCCGAAAAAACTGTTCGCCATGCATTGTTCTATTGTCTCTGATTTTTATCACAATATTCTACGGAGCTGTTGTCCCACCATGCCGTTTGATTATGGATTAAACTAATAAATCCATCGTTATAAAAAAATGTATTAATTTTTTAAAAATTATCAAACATTTATTAAAAAAAAAACTATTAAAATTATCAAATTAAAACTATTAAAAAGACAACAAAAACGGGTGAAGTAGCTCGCTTCGGAATGTCAGTGTGAATAAAGCCTAATGCGCAATGTATCTCCCTTTATTCACACTAGGATTCCGAGAAGCCGATTCAAAAAGTATCGTGGTGGCTGACTGGGACAGGCTACAGGACGCGTCGGTTGCTGGAATCGCAGTCTGAAGAGGCATGGCCTTTTAACATTAACCTTTGTTCTATTAGTAGCTTGGATACTTGTATTGGCTGCTCGGCATTGCAGTGTGAAAGGGGCCTAAATTTGCAAAGGGAACGTGGAGAGGCTAGGAGCCCTCTCTGAGACTACTCTACCTTTCTTGGTTTGGAGCATACCCCCACCACCACCACACAGTGGGGCGAGCGATAGGATTTGCCGGACATTCTTTAATATCTCCGTTTCTCCTGGTCCTAAAGTACTGCTTCTGGTGTCATTTTAAAGCATATCGAATACTTTATTGAACTACATGATCGATAATAAAATAAATAAAAGAAATGTTTACCACTCTTTGTTAAACATTTGCTTTAAATGCAGCAACGTATATATGAAATTAAAGTAAATATAATGCTCTACAATTTTGATTCTAATATTTTTCTAAGGAATGATCTTGGAAGGTACTAGAAGCAAAAGTTTGACAAAAAGTAAGGTAACATTTGTTTTTTCCCGAAAAACACAGATTTTCGATAACGTATAACTCGAAAATCGTTGGAATTTCGACACCGAAAAAGCATGGTGTTCTCATTTGGCATACAAATCAGTTACTTGTGTAAATAAAACATTATGACAATCGCTTAAGGCTAAACATCCCGATTTTGAGTAAGATTTTTTTTCAAGAGATGGCAGCACTTTTGGGGCGAATTTATGTTCGCTCTCATTTGTGAACGGAATCATCTATATTATATCTGTAAACGGATTTAGTAATAAAAACCGCATTAAATTCATGCTTCGTTTTCTGATTTTTGTTTTGTCAATTATTTTAGAATTTAAAAAAATTATCTGGCGAACTATTGATTTTTTTTAAAAAAGCTGGTTATAGCAACTTGGTCATAAATTAATTGAACACAATTATGCAAAAAGATTCATTTTCGGTTGCATGGGTTGATCGTAATTTGAAAAATACGATTTAACAAAAGCCGGTGATTAGATTAGTAAGCTTCCTGCTGTTGTAGTGGGGAAAGGGCTGTGAGGACCCAGCTCCCAGTCAGCTACCGATCAAACGTCTCCCCAATAGTGGAAAAACCGACAGAATAGAGGCCAAAAAAAGTTCAAAGCTTTTTTCTTCCTTACAATTTATCGAACATCATATCACTTTGTATTGTTTTTATGTTTTAAGTTATAAACTTTGGTTTTAATTTTATAAGAATATTTCAACGAATAAAAAATTGTATTTAAAAAAAAAAAGTTTTGTTTAATAAAATTATCTAATACATCGCCAAGAAAAAGTATTAAAAAATTCCGAAGTGTGAGATCCTTACTTACTAAAAACCTAGTGTTTTTTTTACTGCTACATTCATCAAATCGTTGTCTGTTGACAACTGCATTTTATCCAATAGATGTTTTACATAGCCTACTTTAAAATTCAATTAAAACTTCCAATATTATTTATATATCATAGAACAGGGTGGTCCTTTTTGGTTTATCACTACATTCATTCCGTATATCTCTGGTGGGAAATTTCACCGCAGCGCCCCTTTTGAAGTTTCGTTTTCATTTTATTATATGTTTTGTTGTACTCCATATACCTGTCACCAATTGAGGGAAAAGTTGGCCTCTTTAGGCCTAAGACCCCTGTACTATAAAAATCAACAGATCCCCAGTGGTAGAATTTCCCACCTGCAGTATATGAAATGTGTGTAGTTACAATATGGACCACTGAAATTTGAAAATCACAAAAGGAACCAACTAGTTTTAAAACAAATAAATTTCATGGTCTCATGTTAATAATGTTTAATACAATCTGTAAACTTATTATTATTATTTTTTTTTTTTAAAGCATAACTGAGCTTCTGTACTTTTCATCGAAAACAACAGTTTTAACGACAAATAAGTGGATCTATTTTTTAAAAAACATGGAATTATGTAGATATATATATAAAAAAAAGGTAAATAAATTGGGAAATAATGAGTAAACTATAACTGTTAATTTAAAGAAGTGAAATTTTTAATTTTATTGATAACTGTTACTAAGAAATATATAACTATTAATAGTTTATCAATTCTTAAGAACTGTTTCATTGAACCCTTGAACATGAAAACACATTTGTAATATAGAATGTAACAACTGATATTAATAAAATTTGATTATCAAGTTTCTTGCGTGTAAGAATATCAAAGTAAAAACAACATACATATTAGGAGAACATAATATTTATATGAACATTTTTTATTACTAAAAACCTAAAATTACCTTAATTATTATTATAAAGTCCTGAACTAACTACTTCGGCAAAGAATTAAAAAAGAAAAAACTTTAAAGTCTATAAGTAAGTGTAAATTCAGTCATACCGATCTGTTTCATTCGAACCATGAAAATTATTTATAAATAAATAAAATAACATTCAAATAACAAATGATATCTCGGAATAATAATAAAACATTGGGCAATGTTATTCTAAATAAGGGGTGAAAAGTCACCGACCTAAGCACGTTAGCATAATTAGATATTCAAGGTCAAAGGTCACGAAATCAGTTTTTTTTTTTTAATATCTCGATGTCTATGCCTCGGGCCTCAATCGAGAAGGTTACAAAACTTGTAGATAATAATATTTTCTATGATTTTTTTAATTAACCGTTTTCAAGATATAGCGCGGAAAGCAGTAGCGGGCACCGGTTCGGACAAACATTTGTTTCTAGTGCCTTCAATAATCGTTTCTCAGAAAAAATGTCAGAATCAAAGTTGTAGAGCATTACATTTTCTTTAGTTTCATATATACGTTTTTGGCACTTGAATCAAATATTTGACAAAAAGTGAGGTAACAATTTATTGTTGATTTTTAATAACGTATATCTCGAAAACCGTTGAGAGTTAGACAAATGTTTATACAAGCAATTTTATAGAAAAATTAATTAGCTTTAATTTTGATTCGTATCATATTTTTCCAGAGTCTACCGTTTTCGAGATACAATCGAAAAACTGAAATATGAGATCTTCTCTCCTTCCCCCACCGTAAACTGGAGAATCTCGTTCCCTCAGGGTCGGGGACTTTTAGTATGTTTACCTTCTAACTACTCCTAACGAAGCTGTGATGTCAAAAATAGTCGCATATCTCATGCACTCTATACCCCTCGTTTTAGCACACTCACTGGGGTCGCACTTCTCCGCGAAAACACGTTTGTCGGCACTCTTTTAGCTATAACTCCGAAACTAATAGTTCGGTCCAAAATTATTTTTTCCCATCTGAAAGCTGGTTAAATTTACTGTAAGAACCTGTATATTAAGTTTTAATCAAGTCCTGTAAAATACCCACGTCAGCAAAAGCGCTTACTGTTTTTAAATAAAAAGTTTTTTGTGCATATTTTTCGCTAGAACTCCAAAACTGTTTGTCCGATCTGAAACTTCATTTTTTCAAATAAAATAAATAAATAAAATTTATAAATTTATAAAATAAAATTTTGGAAATCTTGATTTCGCAGAGAAGTGCGACCCCAGTAAGAGTGCTGAAATAAAGGATGTAGAGTATGCACTCTACAAATAAAATATGCGACTATTTTTTACTTCAAAGCTTCGTTAGGAGTCTTTGGAAGGTAGAGGTGACTTTTCACCCCTTATTTAGAATGCCAAAACAAAGTTATATGCTAAAATTTAGCTTCATTCCTTCCTTTACGAGGTGATATCCTAATTTGACTGGGGTTTTTGTGGAATTTCTCACTGGCAGTTCTATAATAATTTATGATTACGACAAAACGTTCTACATTACATTGTTTTTTATGAAATTAGCAAAAGTACTAAAGCTTTTTTATTTTAATATTAATAAAGTAAGTAATTTTACAATATAGCCCGAAAGTTAGTAGTAGTAGGAACTAAAACTTTAATGCAAACCCTCTTTTAAATTAAATGTTCACTCATTACGTACATTTGAACTCTTTTGAAAAAAATAATAAATAATTCAACACCTTGTAATAAATAATATCCATTATTGTTCATTAAATAGTAAAAAAAAAAAATCAATATTTTTTGAAGTAAAGATATTCTATGAATTAGAGTTAGAGAAACATTAGTGTCAGGATTCCAGGTGTGTTTGGGTATGGTTCTTGAAAAAACAGATGGACATAACAAAGAATACTTCCAATTCAAAAATAAGCACATTTAATAAAAAAAAATATATAAAACAAAATTAGTTGCAAATTAGATTTGATTTATTAATGTATAGAACGAAAACATGGTAAGAGTAGCGCTTTCCAAGTTATTTGATCAAACAGCTAAGAACATACGATGTTCAACCCTTTCATAAATGTTATAAAACAATGATTGTATAGGGATTATTATTGTTTGAATCGGATTCATGTTGACTACCGCTATAGTCCCGGCATCTATAACAATGTCAACTCATGAGCTTTTTTACCCGATTTCATACAAATTTTGGATATATTTTGCTAAGAAAAAATAACGAACCCCACAATGTGATGTGGCCGTGAGAAATCAGAAAAAATCACGTTCTTCAATTGATTTCCACTACTTGTATTTACAACCAAATAAATCAAATCATACAAATATAAAAGGATAAACCGTTTTGTAGGTACCTATATCCAACCGATAGTAGGAAATTACATTTTAAAATTACTTTTCCCGGTTATTTTTTTAAAAATATGTTTTAATTATTATGGTTGAAATTACATATCCATGAGACTAGCAGATACGCGGAGATTCTTTTTGGATTTAGAACTATTTATATAAAACGATAGAAAATGAACGAAAATACAATTTTTTCTGAACAGGAAATATTTTCAATTATTATTGGGATTTCCGGAATATCTTTTACCTGGTTTCTGTACTATGGGCTTGACTTCATATGCCGACATGCTACCTAAATTCATATATAATTACATAGGTACATATGGGCTAGATAATTTATGGAATTTATTTGGAATATTATATATTATTTGTCCCTAATACATTATCGGTGAAAAGAGTCAGATAGTTAGATTTCCTGCAGTAAGTAAACAAAACTTTTTCTCTATTTGAAAATAAATAGACAATAACTCCTTTGTTGACTTTATAAAAAGACATATTTATCACAACTATAATTTAACTATGCAGCTATTATCAATCCATGATTTTCTAGATTTTCGGATCTTCAAAGTAGTGTACAACACATTATAGTAAAAGTTTTTTGTTTGCTTTTTTAATATATTTTAATTACTATGGTTGACATTCAAGTTGTTGCACCGTCAAACGCTTCAAGTGAAAATAAGAGTTTACAAATTATTGTAGCTAGGTCTGCTTGTTCCTAATAATTAATCAGTAAAAAGGGCGAATGTTTCCTATAGATACCGCAATAAAATAAGGATTGCATAAACAAAATGTCATTATTTTTATTTGGTAATAAATAGACAAATAAAACATTTGATAAATTTATCAAAATATATATTAAAACTTTAATTCAGCTTTTGTCAATTCGAATAATTAATTTTAATTGCCTTATTCAAAAAATGAGAAATTGTTAATAGACTGAATCTAACGTCACATAAAAAATAATAATAACAAGAAAACAAAATCATTCAATTTTTCTTTAGCTCTTCAGATCTCGAGGAATACCTATGTGAGAGTCATTTTGGTAAGGAGGAGACCGTTTCAGCCGGTGACGCAATTCCATCCGGTTGTAAACAAAATTCCTATTTTTCACATTACGATCGCAATATGCATGCTATGATTAGTTGGAATATGTCATTGGTTTCAGAAAACGTTTCTACAACTGGCTATAACCTCATATTTTAAAATATATATATTGAACACCTATTTTTACGTTCTATTTTCCTAATTATTGAATTTATAGAAAAAAATGCTTCGTAGCGTGAATTCTGTGTTTACTAAATACACAAAGAATTTTACAGATTGAAAATCGGACATTCCGTTCCGGAGAAATTCCGGAAATAAATTCTACTGTTTCCAACGCTTGACTGAAAGGGGTACATTTAGCCTTGTAGAAATGTGCATTTTAAACATAATAAACTCTTCATTGGAATAAAAAGCAAAGAAAAAAAAAATTGTTTAATTGAAAATAAAGGAAAACTGTCAATAAAAGACACCAGCTCAAAGGATCTTATGTTATTACATTTATTTATTTAGGATTACTATTTAGGATTTATTTTATTAGATTTTCAATGCAAGGTTTAGGCCAAACCAAGGTGTAGGCTGATATGAGTCTGTTTTTACATGGGAAGGCATTTCTACCTATATATGTATATCGTTGGTTTATTTCTGTGTTGCTTTCGAATAATGTGGAGGAGCACCATAATGTTGGAAAATCATATTTCTTCAGGTGGAATATCGTGATGAAGTTGTAGGATATTTTGTAACAAATCTTAGTAATTCTCATGATTCAATCTGTTGGGCAAACTATGATTTTTCATAGTTCACCCCTCATGGACAGGGTAGAAATGCCATCCGCTGTAAAAACAGACTCTACGTGTAAAATTTACCTCAAAAGTGGTACTCTTCAACATAATCTGCATTCAGAATCTAACGGTAAAATTTAGATCTATTTTCATTATCATTGGTTTTTAAACCTTAAATTGAAAATATAATAAAATAAATTCTCAATAATTATCCTAAATAAATAAATGTAATAACATATGATCCTTTGATCTGGTGTCTTTTATTGACAGCTTTCCTTTATTTTCAATTAAACAATATTTTTTTTCTATACTTTTTATTCCAATGAAGAGTTTATTATGTTTAAAATGCACATTTCCATTAAGTGATTGTCATAATGTTTTATTTACACAAGCAACTGATTTGTATGCCAAATGAGAACACCATGCTTTTTCGGTTTTAAAAGTAAATTTCTCCATGAAATTGAAACATAATCATTACTTTTAACTTCTGGACAATTACAGGTAAATTCAGCTTTATCAGTTCTAGGATCTAAGATAGCTTTCCCCACTAGGTCTAGCCCCGCCCATATTCCCCACCACTCTGACTTATAACAGCTGGCAATCAGAGATCGCTACGTATTTTAATAGTTAGAAATTGAAAATTATTATTCTTTTACACAGTAAAATGGCAACAATAGATGAAAAATTCAACATATTACTAGAAAAAATATCGGGGCTTGATAAGAAATTAGATGACATTAAGAAAGAGCACGAAGAGGAAATTACAGAAATAAAAACCCAACTAAATGAATTATATAATGTAGTAAAAAGTGACCGGGAGAGAGATAGAAATATTATGAGAAGACAAAATATAATCTTCCTAGGTTTAGATAGGGAAAACTTTTCCGATATGAATAACTCAATATTAAAAATTCTAAAGTATATTGTACCGGAGATACGATATTACGATATAGGGGAAGTTAAAACAATAAATCCAAAAAATAAACAAGGTCCAGTAGTAGTTAAATTAATATCTGTTTTTCTAAAGAGAGACATAATGAGGAGCAAATCTAAATTAGCTAAGTCGCAGGAATTTCAAAACATAAAAATAAAAGATGATTTGCCTAAGAATGTTAGGGAAATTAGGAAAGAATTGTACCCCATTATGAAAGCTCATTGGGAAAAAGGAAACAAAGCCACACTACGATATGATAAATTACTCATTAATGACAAACTTTTTTCGTTAGAAGAGCTACAGGTGCAAGAAGCATTGAGAAAAAGAGAAAGGAGTGAAGAAAAAGAGGGTGCAGCAGCTAAAGAAATTATAAAACTACCCAGAGATAAAAAACCGAAAGAAGCTAAACCTGGACATCGAAGAACTAATAGCTTGGATAGATTTATAAAGTCTTATGAAGAAGAAATAGTGGAAGATGATACAAAAAAAGACCCTAATATTTCAGTTTCTAAATTAAATCCGAAAAGTCAACGTTTTCGTAAATAGCAGACGAATCGAGTGACAAAGAATAAGACAACCGACAATGGCATGGAAAATGAAAACAAAAATGAAAAACAAATAATCACAACCCATACCTGCTACTCAAAGAACTCCTATCTTCCAGCACGCTTGGTCAGCAAGGGCGATTATGACCTTAACCTCCCAATAAATAGAATAAAATCTATCAAAAATATAAATAATAAAAAAACAAAAAATCTAGACAATACAAAAACAATTAAAATTATTGAAATAGGCACAATAAACGTGAGAAGTCTATTAGGAGAATGGAGACTCGAAGAACTGGAAAATGCTCTGAATGTCACGGAAATTAAAATTCTTGGTATAGCTGAAGTTCGAAGACTGGGTGAGAGTATTCAAGAGAGGAAGAACGGCTACATATTTTACCATTATGGACTAATTAATGGGCAAAGGGGAGTAGGTTTTATGATACACAAGGAATATAAAAAATACATTGAGGAAATGACTGGTATCTCTGATCGAATAGCTAAGCTTAAATTAAAAATAGGAAAGCACAGACTTACAATAATTCAAATATATGCTCCCACAAGCACCTCATCAGAAGAAGAGATAGAAGATTTCTATGAACATCTGAATAATACTATTAAACCTATCAAAGTAAACTATAATAACCACCTGATTATTATGGGAGACTTCAACAGTCAAGTAGGGAAGAAAAAATTCAAAGAAGAAATAGCTGTTGGACCATATGGATACCCCAAACCACGTAATGAAAGAGGTGAAAAACTAGTCTCTTATTGCGAACAAAATAATTTAAAAATTATAAATTCCTTTTTTAAGAAAAGGCAAGGAAGGAAGTGGACTTGGCTTTCCCCTAATAATCTCCATCGAAATGAAATAGACTTTATTATATCCCCAAATCAATCCATATTTAAAAATATTGAAGCAACTCACCAATTCTCTTTCTATACCGATCACAGATTACTTAAGGCAACCATCAAGATTCCTTCTCGTTCCTACCATTTCCAAAAACGTGAAATACCCAGAAAGATAGATGTAGAAGAATATAAAAAACAAATAACAATATTATTAAGTAAATACAACTCGCAAAAATATGATGATCTTCAAATATCATATAATGAATTAGAACTAGCAGTAATAACAGCAGCCAGAAATTCTCACCTAAAGGACACTAATCATAAATCAAAGCTATCTGAAAATACATTAACTATGATTAGAGAAAGAGAAAATAGGAAGAAAAAAAAGAAGACAAGTAAAGAACAAATAGAATACAACATACTTTGCAAAAAAGTAAAATACAATATTAGAAAAGATATAGATAAATATAATCGAGATATAATCGAGAAGCTTATAGAAGAAAATGCAGCTGTCAGAAAAGCAAGAAGGGTCACTTCGGTAGGAAAGAAATGGATCACCAAGTTACACAGTAGCAGCGGTCAAGCATTAACAAACAGAATAGATGTCCTGAGCAGTGCTACTTCTTTCTACAGGGATCTTTATTCAGACAGCACTAAAATATTAAAAAAAATGAAAACTCAAATATCGAACAGAACCCAGAAAAATTCATAAATTTCATTGAAGATGAAATATTCGTACTAATTCAAGAAATCAAAAATGAAAAAAGCCAGGTAGAGATGGGATCAAAGCTGAACTTATAAAAAGCGTACCTCATATTATGACCCCACCAATAACAAAATTATTTAATAAAATTATACAAATGAATAAACTACCCTCACAGTGGTTGGAATCAGACATTCTATTAATCCACAAAAAAGGTAACAGACAAAACCTAACCAATTACCGCCCTATAAGTTTAATTCCTGTATTTGCAAAATTGTTTTCCAAAGCCCTCCAGAAGAGATTAAAAAACCAAATAAACGAAAACCAACCTCCAGAACAAGCTGGATTCCGCAAAGGGTACTCCACAATTGACAATTTACACACTATCCACCAAATTATCGAAAAATCCAACGAATATCAAATACCAGTATATTTTGCCTTTATTGACTACAGCAAAGCATTTGACACCGTAAAGCATAATTTCCTGTTCAAAAGTCTTCAAAAACAAGCTATCAACAATGACATAATTCGTATTTTACAACATTGGTATAACAATAGTAAAGCCCGAATAATTCTCGAAAAACCTGGAGCTGACTTTCCGTTAGAAAGAGGAGTAAAACAAGGAGATCCTTTATCACCTGAACTCTTCAATTGTGTTCTAGAAGAAGTATTTCGAAAACTGGACTGGGAAAAAATGGGAATAACTATCAATGGAGCAAAACTATCGAATCTGAGATTTGCGGACGATATTGTCCTGATTTCGGAATCTATTGAAGAAATAAATTGCTTGCTGCAACAACTAAACGAAGAAGGGAAAGAAGCAGGACTAGAAATTAACTATAACAAATCTTTCCTAATGACAAACAGAAACAAGGAAGAAATTTACGTAGAAGATCGCAAGTTAGAATGGGTAGAAGAAACCGTTTATCTCGGGCAATATATAGATAGATTCTTCAAAGCAGCAGGGGTCTTTTTAAAAAGAGTTTTATTGAAAGAACAGACTAAGTACAAGGTTTAAACAGTTATAAGCCTAATTACTAACTGACATAGATTCTGGGTGGGGTCTCTCTAGTCAAGGAATAGGACGGTTTATATAAGGACAAGGAGGAAATGACTCAATGCTGAGCTTGCGTGTGACTTGTCTCCTGGTGCTATCCCATAACTCCTCCCTTCTGAGGATTTAACGTTACTCCTGGAACGTTTAAAAAGATGGATTTTGCATTTTCTATAGGAGCTGAAGGATAATAGGATATACATGGTTCGGAATGTGGGATTACAATTTTTCTTTTTTTATAATAGAATAATAGTAATGTTAAAAATATGATTATTAGTATACCTATTATGATATAATATACATAATTATTGATGATTATTTCATCTATTTCAACATAGGGTTTTATTGTTACTGATACATTGTCTAACATATACTCATCTTTAAATAAATTACCATAATATGGTTGTAATTCACCATTAATTCTATGATTATTAATTATTTTTTTTAATTCGGGATAACAATCTCCTTTAGTTATGTTAATTAAACTTACTCTAGGTAACAATAGTGTTTCATTCTTACAATTCTTAATGTTAGTTTTATTGTATATTACATATTGTTTTATATAATCTTCATAATGTATCGACTGAATATTACTTAAAGTTTTGTTACAATATTTTCCTTCACCGTCGTCGATGATCTTTTGTATGCATTTATTTTCTAATCTTATTTTATGTTACTACAATAATATTCTTTTACATAAGTACATTTAGCTTTATAATATAGATTTTCTTTTTCTAATACTAACTTATCTTCTAATTGTATCATATAATAGTTTTTATTTTTATAAACAGGTATAGGTATAATTAAATGTCCTTTATATACATCTTTTACAATTGGTATTTTTACAAATACATGTATGGTATCTTGCATTTCTGTACAATATATTTGGGAATTGATCCATAACGTTTCATATTCATTAGAAATTAAAGAAAGGTTCTTTGGCAAGGATCTCATTATATCTTTCATTAAATATGAATGTATGATGCCTATTTTACAAAATTCTATAGATATTGCCAAATTGTAGATTTTATCTTTAACATTGTTAATATGCATTAAAAAGTCATACGATTGTAAATCTAAGTTTACTAAGTTAAAGTTACTTTTAATTATTTTAGAGTTAGTATTGATTCTTTCGATATCATTTTCATATTTCTTTATCAATTCTTTATTAGTATTAATTAAATTCAATTCATTTATTTTACTGGATTTTTCATTAAGACTTAATTGTTGTATTATATTATCATAATGTTCCTTATCGTCTGCATCCATATTTCCTGTAATCCAAGAAATAGCCTTACCGAGACCGTTTATTAGCCCTCGTTTCTTTCTTGCCGAATTCAAAGTTTCCATTATTGTTTTCATGTTTTCCATAGTATCAATTATAATATCGTATATTCGAGATTTATTATATTTATAAGAATTTTGATTCAAATAATTAATTTCTTGTTTTAATTTCGACAAATTGTAGAAATGATAGGTTTCATAAAATGTATTAATTATTTTTATTTCGTTGATTGAATAATGTAATATCCCAGGTGATTGAGATAAATCTGTGATTCTAATTGCTGTTGAATGATTCATCTGTATCATCATCATCACGAGGATTAGAAGGACCCTCATCTGGAAAAGAAAAATATTTCTTCTTACGTTTTTTATTAGGTCGTTTAATTTTATTTATATGAGTTTTAATTTGTCTATTTTTATTGCCTTGTAGGACCAAGTTTACTTTTTTGTATTGATCTTGAGCTTTAATTCTACTCTGAGGATTTTTATAGTAAACAGTTTCTTCGTTAGTTACGTCAGGTATTTCTTCTCGATTTTCATTTAATTTATTAATTCTGTCTTGCTTTTCTTTTACTATTTTTTCTCGTAAGTGTTTATGTAAAAATGTTAAATCTTCATGATATTTTTGCACATAAGATTCTGTTATGTGACTATTTAACAGGGAATTATTAGTTTTACCGAATGTTATTTCGTTTGGTGTTAAATTTAAATGTTTATTTAAGGAATTATTGTATGCAATGGTTATCAAGTTCAATATTCTTCTAAATTCATATTTAGGATATTCCTTACTAGTTATTCGCAATAGTTCAACCATAGTTGAGTGGACTTTATTCAATAAACCTAAGGAGTTTGAGTTTTGTGCAGATGTATAATGGATTCTTATACCATGAACATCACACAATTGTTTAAATAGTTCATTTTTCATTTCAGAGCCTTGATCACATTTTATTTGGTTAGGTGATGGATAGAGACTGAGATATTGCTCAATCGCCTTACATATACTAATCGCATTACAATTAGGTAATAAAAGAGTAAAGATTCTTTTTGAAAACGTATCTACTGCTGTAAAGATATTATGTTTATTGTATTTAAGAACATCAATCATTATTTCTTCAAATGGTTTGTTTGGAGTGGGAGTAATTTCAAATTTAGTTTTTAGAGGTTTTCGATCATATTTGGTTAATTTACAAATTTCGCATTTATTAATAAATTCAGTTATTTTGTCTTTCATATTGGGAAAATAATATTCGCGTTTTAATTTTTCTAGTGTTTCAATTATTCCTCTATGGCATGTTTTTCCTACGTGATATTGTGATATGAGTTCTAGTTGCTCATCCAAATTTTCCATATCTTTAAGTATGGTAAAATATCTCTTGAATTTGTTATTAGGATAATGATTAGTTATAATTTCTTTAAATGCTAAATAGTAATTTTCAAATTCTTGTTCTAATGCTCTAAATTTTGTCTGACATAATAAACCGTATGTAGTGTTTGGTTTAATTATTTCCAAAAGTAAATCTTCAATATCTTCTTTATCTCTAATTTTTAAAATGTATCTATTCTTATTAAAGGGTTTTTCAAATTCTACCTTCTTTGTTTTATTCCTTTGTATGATTATTTGATGTTTTTCCACGTTAATAGCTTTTTCTTTTTCAACGTACCAAAATTGTTCGTTTGACGATTCTTGAGAATGACATGTTTCTAAGCTTTCTGTTTCTATTTGTGTTTCGACATCTTGTGGTGGTAATGTTCTTAATTCCTGCATTAGAGCTTCGTACTCTGAGGAAGTATCTCCTATGTCCGTTTCTAATATTTCATCTATCTCTGATTCATTGTCTAATGCGTTAAGTTCTGAATTTCTTGACAGTGCATCTGCTACTAAATTCGTTTTACCCTTAATATGTACAATATCAAACTCAAATTCTTGTAACTTCCATATCCATTTCATTATTCTGGAATTTCCATTTTTCATGTTAAATATCCAAATTAATGGCTTATGGTCGGTTTGTAATATAAATTTTGAACCGTATAAGTAGGGTTTAAAATGTTGAGTTGCCCATATTATGGACAGCAATTCCTTCTCTATTGTACTATAGTTTTTCTCCGTAAGTGAGAGTACTCTTGAAGCGTAAGCAATCGGATGTTCTGTTCCATTGTCATCTTTCTGAGAAAGGACAGATCCTAATGACTCATTGCTTGCATCTGTTGTTAAGATGAACTGTTTCTTCCAATCCGGATAAGATAAAATTGGAGTATTTGATATTAGTTCAATTAAAGTATGAAATGATTGTTGAAATTGTTCTGAATTAAAATTTTTATTAACTAATGCACTACTCATAGGTCTAGTTATTTTCGCGTAGTTTCTTATGAATTTTCGATAATATCCCGTCATACCGAGAAATTGACGTGTGGTTTTCTCATCTTCGGGTAGTGGGAATTTTTGAATAGCCTCTATTTTCTTTGGGTCAGTTTTTAATCCAAACTCTGTTACTATGTAACCTAAGAATTTTAACTCGGTCTTGAAAAATTCTGTCTTATCTAGTTGGATAGATAAGTTATGTTGTTTTAGTCTCTGTAGTACTTTTTCTATATGTTCTAAATGAGTTTGTTCATCTTTTGAATAAATTATGATATCGTCCACATATACCATTGTATTTTCTAAATTTTCAATTGCCATTGTCATCATTCGTTGGAATGTGGGAGGTCCATTACATAAACCAAAAGGGAGACGCACGAATTCATAGTGTCCTGATTCTGTTGAAAATGCAGTCTTTGGAATTGAACTTTCTTCCAGCATAATTTGATGAAATCCGGATGTTAAGTCTATTGTACTAAAATATTTAGCACCCTTCAATCTATTTAGTACATCTTCTATATTCGGAAGTGGAAATTTATCTTTAATGGTATTTTGGTTTAATTTCCGATAATCTATAACCATACGGACCTTTTTTTTTTTGCCACTCGCATCCGATTTCTTTGGCACAATCCATAAAGGTGAATTGTATGGAGAATTACTTGGGCGTATTATTCCGTCACGCAATAGTTTATTTACCTCTATATTTATTTGTTCTTTAAATTGTTCGGGGTATCTATAGTTTCGAGTATAAATAGGGTTTTCACTTATGGTTTCGATTTTATGTTTAAGTAAATTTGTGGTTTTTAATTGTTCATTATCTTTTTTTATTATTTCACCGTTTCTTTTTATTATTTTAACTAATTTATCAAATATTTCATTTTTTATATGTTCATGTCTTATGACATTACTAATTTCTTCTTCGTTTTCCATTATATTTATTTTATTCATTTTACTTTCAGGTTCCTCTATAGGAAATTCCTTATTAAAATCTTTATAATTAAGGCTCATTTTGGTTTGTTTACAATAAATGCGAGCATCTAAATTCTTAAGTGTCTGGTATCCCAATAACATATGGAATCGGGTAGAGAATGGGAATATTAAAAATTTAGAGACAGCGTTTACACCAAGATAGGGTTTAAGCGATAGTAAAACACTATGTGTTCCTCCTCCAATACCCGTAGGTGTTTTTACATAAAACATTTCCTTAGTTAATTCTACATTCTTTGGGACTATGTCCGGGTGTATGTAATTTTTCGTTGCGCCGGTGTCTATCAACCATTTATTGCCGAGGTCATCTACTAATCTTGGGAGATCATTTTCATTATTAATTTCGTTTAGACTGTATCCGGGGGTTGATCCGTACTGGGGCTTGGATCTAAAAAATGTTCTTGTTTAGATTCTAATTTCTCTATTCTTTCTGTTAATTGTTTAATTATAGCGTCTTTTTCATCATCCAAATGATGTACTCGATTTGACACAGTCCTCATTGACACTGTGTTAGAGTCTGGTTGCGTTTGATTATTTGGTTGTGTTTTATTAAAGAATTTATATTGGTCTTGTGGTGACCATTGTTGATTATGTGTCGATTGTTGTGGATGTTGATTATGTGTAGAATGTTGTGGATGTTGATTATGATCTTGATTGTTCCAAACCGGTTTTTGTTGATATCCATACGGATTTTGATAATGTTTAAAATTGTTATTAGATTGATTTTGTTGAAAGAAAGGTTTCTTTTGTCTGTTATAATTATTAAATTGTTGATTATTAAACTTTTCTTTTTGGAATTGTTTATGTTGATTTTGGGAATGTTTCTGTTCTTTTCTTGAATTTGGGTATAATCTTTGTACAATATGCGAAGCGGTATTTTTCAAAATATTATCTAAGTCTTCAAGGGTATCGAACTTTATGTGGTATATGAAGTCTGTTAGTGATGGGTGAAGTTGATGTATTGCATGATGTGATATTTGCTTGTCATATCTAGCCATTTCAGCGGCCTTGTTTTCTATTTCGCTATCCGCGTATGTTCTAGCAAACAAATCGCACCGTTTCATAGCTAGTCTATCTATGAAATCTCTAGGATTTTCGTTTTGATAACTGCGAGTATTTAAGATTTCTGCGATTAGTTGTTCTCTTGATCGCGTATCTTGATATTTTTTCTTTTAAGTAATTTATTATTTCTTCTACTTGTCCAAATTCTTTGTCATATGTCGCGATTTTTGCTCTTCCTTTTAATTTGTTTTGTACGGTTAATAAAAGTTTAGCATGATTAGTTTCTTTGAATGGATTACCCTGTTTGCAATAGAGCCCAAAAATATACCTAGTACTCCTAACAAAATCTACAAGTTGTAATGGGTTTCCATCATACTCTGGAATTAACTTAAAATCGTATTCTTTGATTTCTAATGCCATATTTTCTGGATCCGTTGTGTCAAAATTTCTTAAATTATTAAGTCTATCTTGTAATTGTAAATTAAATGACATAAATGATTAAAGTAGTGATAATGTATAACATGAGAAACATACAATAATGTAAAATAATTTTAGAATATAAAATAAAATTTAGAATAAGTTAGAATATAAAATGAAATTTAGAATATGTGACAAAATGATAAATTTATAATGTAAAACAAAATATGTTTGTACCTTTATACAGAGTTGTCTTCCTCTCTTGACCTATGCTTCCTTATCGATCGATGATCAATGCCTCTTTCTAAAGTCGGTTTCTTGACTGTTGTCCAGAGTGACGTTCTTTATTGAAATCAGCGTGAAGAGAAGTTCATAAATATGAAGTTCTAAATTCTTCTTGATCAGTTCTCGTGACTTAGCTTGGAAATTCTAAAGAGAATTTTCTAAGTTACCTCTATGAAGTATACAAAGCCTGCTAAGTCCCTATTTGGGCGCCAGATAGATTCTTCAAAGCAGCAGGGGTCTTTTTAAAAAGAGTTTTATTGAAAGAACAGACTAAGTACAAGGTTTAAACAGTTATAAGCCTAATTACTAACTGACATAGATTCTGGGTGGGGTCTCTCTAGTCAAGGAATAGGACGGTTTATATAAGGACAAGGAGGAAATGACTCAATGCTGAGCTTGCGTGTGACTTGTCTCCTGGTGCTATCCCATAACTATATATCTTTTGAAGAAAGATTTAAAAAAGAATTAAAAAGGCGAACCAAAATAGCTTGGTCTAAATATTGGTCTAACAAAGATATATTCAAAAGTAACATGCCTATCGCCCTGAAGAAAAAAGTCTTCGACATTTGCATTCTACCTTCCCTAATTTACGGTTGCCAAACTTGGCCTGCAAACAGACATATAATTAATAGCCTAGCTATTACCCAAAGAGCGATGGAAAGGAGCATGCTAGGGATAAAGCTAAGGGATAAAATCCGTAGCAGGAAGATCCGCAAAATAACCAAGACAAAAGATGCGGTGACAACCTTCTTAGAAATCAAGTGGAAATGGGCAGGCCACATAGCAAGAATGGACAGTAGAAGATGGGCCAAAAGAACCACAGATTGGTATCCTGTCCATTCAACACGGAAGAGAGGAAGACCTAGTTCGAGATGGCGGGACGACATCGAAGATCTTCTGGGGTGTCTATGGCACCGGTCAGCAAATGATAAAGACATTTGGAAAAAACTGGGAGAGGCTTATGCCCAAAGATGGGCCACTTTTCCTTGAAAAAAAAAAAAAATGTAAATTTCTTTTATTATTTTGTAATTATCTCATGTGGAAATAAAGGAGCTATTATTATTATTATTATTATTACATTACTTTTAACATATCATTTGAAAGCTGATTAAATTTGCAAGTTTTTGTGAGATTTGACGTTTGGGGATAGTTTTTTCGAAAAACGGTGAGCGTTGAAGTAATATAAGACATTGTAACTTCCCTAAATAAGGTGAAGATCAAGCTGTTCTTTAGGTCACAAGTTTGTAAAATTCAAGGGTACATGTAGTATCTTTATATATTTTCTTATAGTAAAAATGCTAAATCCGAAAATGTGGTCAAAGGTTGAAAAATATTTAAACAAAATGGAGATATTACAGCTTTTATGGTAAAAATCGTGGTTTCCTCAAAAAAAGTCTTTGATTTATCATATATCTGCCTTATATCTTCGTATACCTTTCTATTTTCTAGAGTTCACCGTTTTCGAGATGTACTCGAAAAACCCAACAATGGGACCTCCCGTTCCCCCCACCGTTAGCTCACTCCCCAGGGGCGGGGGCTTTTAGTATGTTTACCTTCTGACTACTCCTAACGAACCTGTGAAGTCAACAATTATCGCATATTCCATGCACCCTACAATGTGTTTAGTGACTGGACTATAATATTATGGTTGGTTTGATTTATACTGAACTCAAAAAACTATAACAATTTGTAGATTTTCATGCGTTACAGAACAGAACACTACAGCAAGACAAGAATAATGATTACTAGAAAAGTTTATCCTGAGTTCGGGAGTTAAAAATAAAATACGAATTTTTATAGGAATCAAACGTTTCTAAAATGTTTTTAAAAATTTATTCATACACCTAGCCGTTTTTTTATTGTAAGCTAGTATATATCCTTATATTTACTATTTATATATTTACCTTATATCCTTATATTTATATGTATCCTTTCAACAATTTAGTCACCGAACAGAAAAAAATGAATAAAATGGACTCATAAGTGGTAAACTAAACAAATTTTGCAGGAAAGGGGTTGTAAAACGCACATGCTCCTTTTTCAATCAAATACTTAATTATATCCATTGTAATATGCGTATGAATATTTTTTTTTTCTTTGTAGCCTTCCGTGTTTATTGACCAAAACAGGGGCCCGAATAGAGTAAATAGAGGGTGTGCGGAGGTTCTAAAAAATTATATTTTATTAAAAAAAATAAATAAATAAAAATAGTATTTACGAAATCAAATGTTTCAAAAAATTAATTCTTATTCAAATCAAAAGGTTTGTAATGAATTACTTCTTATGTCTAACCGTTTTCTAATTTTAAGTTTTTAGAAACCCATATTTTTTCTACAATTCAGACCCCGGGACGTTAAAAAATCGTGGGATATTAACCTTTTTTGTATCAAAAACTATACAAAAAAGCTTACTTACAATTATTTATTATTACCTTTAGTTTGAGATTAGGGTTTAATTTAAAATAGACAAATTTGGTGTTCGGGTCACGCTGAGGGATGTTAATACTGTAGCCTTCTTCTCCATGGCAGAACATAAGAAGATACTGAAGAGAATCATAAGCTCGATAGAACTCACTGATTCTTATCAGTTTTTTTGTCCCTGCTGTGGAGAACAATGTCTCGCTTTTCAAACACCTGGCCAACAATCAAGACAGCAATTTTGTTAGTAGTAGGAGTATTGTAATGTCCTCTGTGAGCATTTGGAGGCTTTTTGTCTGCACTCATAACTACCTGGAAATCTTGCAGATCTTTGGGAACAGACTCAACAGAAGCTTTGAAGTCCTTTACATACTTGTTATGTTCAATAAAAAATTTTTGGAGTTGGTCTACCAATACAGGCTTGACATTTTGAAAGTAACCACAGCAAATGTCTCTTTCATGGTTTTCATCTCTAACAATATTTATCTGAATAAAAGACTGTTGTGTTCCTGGCATCAAACTCCACATTCTGTGATATACCTGCCCTCCCACCTTCAGTGTTAGCATGAAATGTTTCTCTTTTATCTCTTTGGCTCCAAACAACGTCATTTGGAAACAACCGTTCTGTTTCCAAATATTATTTTGAAAATGCGCAGCCTCAGGATGTTCGTAAGTAAGGAGGTTGTGCAAGAGTTCAGGATATTCTTGAAACAGGTGATATTGGACTTTCCCGTCACTGCAGCACATAGGAGGCAGTCATATGGTGATAATTTCCTAAAAAGTGTGACTTTTTTGTGTCTTCAAAAATTATTAAGTTTTAACATATTATACTGTTATTACCGTTGAATTTTATACAGGAACATCGCAGTCTATGATAGTACAGTGAATAGTGTTAATACCATACCTAATACAACATGATTAGACCCTGCCCTATCTATACGGGCAGCGTCTGATATTGACTTTTATTTTTATTTTCTGCTTTTGTCTTTATTGTTTTCTACTTTTCTTTAAAAGAATGGAATTTTGTGCTTCAAATAGTGAAGAACAGTGCGAAGAGGTACAAACCTCAAATAGTACGAAAGGAAAAAGATTAACTTCTAACCAAAAAATAGAAGGTACGTCAATACTTACAAAAAATATCTATGATATTTTGAGCAATCAGGAAGAACACATTCAAAAAGAATGCTTAGATCAAGCTAATAATAAACCCAAAATTCCACCGATTGTCCTATATAACAAATTCAAAAATTATAAAAGCTCACTTGAGTATTGAAATAAGAATATAAAAAATCAATATCATTTAAAAAACAAAGGCAATAGAATGCTAATTTATACTCCAACTAAAGAAGATTTTAACACTTTAAAACATCTAATAACAGAGAACAAAGGAGAAATAGAATAGAAAACCTAAATGTTTGAAATGTGCACAAGAGCACGGAACAAAGGAATGCATGAACCTAGATGGCGACTTGGCATCCATAAACTGCAGACAAAATCATGCGGCAAATCACCCAGAGTGCCCCTTTAGAATCCAGCAAATAGAAGCAAAAAAGAAAAGAAGCGTCTGGAAAATAAATGAATCTCAAAAAAGCCATTTAACATTCCAATATAAGACCACTCTCAGCCACCAAGGAAATTAAGGGCTTCTCTACAACTACAGAAAATAATGACACTACAGGTACCGGTCAAATTAATTTTCTAAAAGATCTTAAAGACTTATTTAAAACATTTAACCTACCCCGTATTATAAAGACTGTCAAAACAACATTTGGAAAATTAAAAATATGTAATGACCCCATTGAAAAAATTAGTATCTTAACTGAAGGATTTAAGGAAATATTAACCTAAATATGGCTAATAATTGCAAAATTAATGTTATGTTTTGGAATTGTAGGTCCATTGCAAATAAAAAACAACATTTCAAAGAGTTTTTAAAAACTAATAACGTACAAATTGCGGGTATTGCGAAAACACACTTAAGTGATACTAGTTCCTTAATTATTGAGGGATATATATTACACTGAGCAGATAGAAATAGTCATGGTGGAGGAGTGGCCCTAATTATTCAGCAGTGGAACATTTTCAAAAGAGTATACAGTCATCAATAGTCGAATCTACTCAGCAAAGCTTTAACCGATTCAATTTTCGAAGGAATTGTAATAATAAAAATCCACATATTCATTTTTTGATCAAACTAAAGAATATGTTCAGACGTAAACACCAACAATACCTAATCACAACATTCAAAAAAATCGAAATATATTTATCTAAACTAATAAATAAACTAATATTTAATTAGACAAATGAAGAATGGAACGAGAAGCTTAGTAAATTCAAAACAACCGATAAACTCTGGTCAATACTGGTCAATTTTAAATATGCTTGTAGTATGTATATGTATATAAATTAGCATATTATGTAAATTTGTGTGTATATAGGTATGTATGAGTATGTATGTATAAATAATGTATGAATGTGTGTATAGCTTAAGTGTTGTCTAAAATAAAACTAATAAAAAAAGGAATAATAGGAGAAAGAACTTACACAGTGACTGCTGAGAAACAACTGAGAGTTTATTGCTCAGAGGCCTGCTTTATATACATATACATTGTTTGTTATTACTGGAAGTAGGATTAAGCCTAATACTAGACTGCTTCGGACCTTGACTTTTATATATATATATATATATATATATATATATATATATATATATATATATATATATATATATATATATATATATTATGTATGTATGTGTGTCTGTGTGTGTGTGTGTGTGTATGTATATATATAGAGATATTTAAGAACGTATAGCCCCGATTTCCGGAGCTCAAGGTTAATGTTCCTACCGTGCAGCCTATTATGGCTGACTTGCCTTCGTGCCGCGTCCGGCCCAGCAGATCTTTCTTTAACACCGGGATTGATTTCGCGGGGCCATTTCAGGTTCGCGCGTCGCGACTTCGTAAATCCGCTATTACCAAAGGTTATTTATGCGTATTTGTGTGTACCGCCACCTCGAATTTTCCTCTGAGCTTTCTACCGCCGCACATACGTAGATTTCAATGATTTAGGCGGCCAAAATTATTTTTTTTTCAAAATCAATATAATGATAAGGTATCTATACAATTGGTGAGTCAACAGTTCTAGGTAAAATATAACATCCTCTTTCCCCGCCTTTGAAGCGCGGGAATCGACTTTCGATCAGTCAAAATTCGATAGTGAACAAGTGTGTATATGTCGGGTCTCGGCGCTCTCCTAAACTTATAACTTTCCAAAGTGCATTATTCATTTCAAGCTAATATTTTCGTTTTAACTGTGATGGATTGCGATAATACAGGTAAGAACAATTTGTTTTCGTTACAGAAAATTTTTATTAACATTCTCTGTCATTCATTTATAACAAGGCAAACATCACTCTGTCCAAAATTTATTTTTTTCAGGTATATTTAAATTCGAGTGTTTTTTTAATGTACTTATGAGTCCGTCCCTGTAATAATTTTCATAATACTTTATAGTTCATATATGTAACTAACTAATTCCAAAAGAAATAGCCGCGCAAAATCGCGCTTTTTTGAGCAAAGCCTTTTTGAAAGGCTCTTTGTCAATTATAGGAAATATTGAGTGCGCGCGATATTTTGTATTAAAATTGTTTTTTATTTGTTTCAGGTCTACCTACTACCTCGGGTACTAAAGTAGTGACTCGTCAATACATATTTGACCAACTACAGAGTCAAAATTTACCAACTTTAAATCAAAAACTTGACCATTATGAGAATTATCTCCTTATGCTCTATGGGCACAACAAAGAGGCTAAAGAAGACTTTAAAAAAAGATTTTCTTATACAAAATCACAAATTAAGCAACGTTGCAACGTATATTTTAATGATTTAGGCGGCCAAAAATTATTTTTGGGGTTATTTTAGTTCTAAGTTCAAATAAAATGAAGAAAAGGTATAAATTTATATAAACATACATATATTTGTCAGGTTGTAAAGAACAGTAACACATAACAGAGCTATATTCACTAAACAATACAAATGAATGGAAACAGAATTTAACAAGTTTTCTTTAAATATAAAATTACATTAAAAATCGGTATCTTCAGGTCCAGATGTCTCTACTGACTCTTTCTTTGGGTCAGCAGGTAATAAAATTTTAACCGTTTCTGGTAGAAATGCGTTACGTGAAGGTTTTCTTGTTTGTCTCAAGCAACTAATGAAGGGATCTGAACTTAACAAAAGTCTATAATATACATCTAAGTTACACTCTTCCCTAGAAAACTTTCTGGCAAAGTTTATCCGGTACGATCGGAAATGCTTGTTCCGGGCTTCTGCAGCTTCTTCCGATAGCTGTCCAATTGGAAGCAGCGAAGTTAAAATACACGTTGCAACGTTGCTTAATTTGTGATTTTGTATAAGAAAATCTTTTTTTAAAGTCTTCTTTAGCCTCTTTGTTGTGCCCATAGAGCATAAGGAGATAATTCTCATAATGGTCAAGTTTTTGATTTAAAGTTGGTAAATTTTGACTCTGTAGTTGGTCAAATATGTATTGACGAGTCACTACTTTAGTACCCGAGGTAGTAGGTATACCTGAAACAAATAAAAAACAATTTTAATACAAAATATCGCACAGTCAATATTTCCTATAATTGACAAAGAGCCTTTCAAAAGGGCTTAGCTCAAAAAAGAAAAAAATAATTTTGGACAGAGTGATGTTTACCGTGTTAAAAATGAATGACAGAGAATGTTAATAAAAATTTTCTGCTACGAAAACAAATTGTTGTTACCTATATTATCGCAATCCATCACAGTTAAAACGAAAATATTAGCTTTAAATATTATATTTTCATTTAAAGTTGGTAAATTTGGCTCTGTAGTTGGTCAAATATGTATTGACGAATCACTACTTTAGTACCCGAGGTAGTAGGTAGACCTGAAACAAATAAAAAACAATTTTAATACAAAATATCGCGCGCACTCAATATTTCCTATAATTGACAAAGAGCCTTTCAAAAAGGCTTTGCTCAAAAAAGCGCGATTTTGCGCGGCTATTTCTTTTGGAATTAGTTAGTTACATATATGAACTATAAAGTATTATGAAAATTATTACAGGGACGGACTCATAAGTACATTAAAAAAACACTCGAATTTAAATATACCTGAAAAAAATAAATTTTGGACAGAGTGATGTTTGTCTTGTTATAAATGAATGACAGAGAATGTTAATAAAAATTTTCTGTAACGAAAACAAATTGTTCTTACCTTTATTATCGCAATCCATCACAGTTAAAACGAAAATATTAGCTTGAAATGAATAATGCACTTTGGAAAGTTATAAGTTTAGGAGAGCGCCGAGACCCGACATATACACACTTGTTCACTATCGAATTTTGACTGATCGAAAGTCGATTCCCGCGCTTCAAAGGCGGGGAAAGAGGATGTTATATTGTACGTAGAACTGTTGACTCACCAATTGTATAGATACCTTATCATTATATTGATTTTGAAAAAAAAATAATTTTGGCCGCCTAAATCATTGAAATCTACGTATGTGCGCCGTTTTCCTGGCTACTCTAGATAAATTCATTGCACACCGAGGTCTTCCGCATTCCATTCTATCGGACCAGGGTCGTAATTTTGTCGGGGTAAATAAGCAATTAAAAGACGTGCAGCTTTTCCTCCGCACTCATCATGAGGAAATTTCGAATGTCCTGTCCTGTCGAGAGATAAGATGGGTATTCAACCCTCCTTTAGCGCCCAGTTTCGGTGGTCTGTGGGAAGCCGCAGTCAAATCCGCAAAAACTTTATTACAGCCGTCCTATCTGTTCGTTACCTTCTGCCCCCGCTGAAGCCGCCGCATACTTGAGTCCAGGGAACTTCCTCATAGGAGCTCCACTGTTATCCGTTGTTGAAATCCCGATCTCTGAGGACTATCATTTGACATCTAGATGGAAGATCATCTCCCAATATTCGCAGTATTTCTGGCGACGGTGGTCGAGGGAGTACTTGAACTCGCTGATGCAGCGTATCAAGTGGACCGCAGTATCCAAAACCATAAAACGGGGCGATGTTGTTGTGATCAAGGGTGTGAATAGCTCTCCCTTCTCCTGGCCTATAGCCCGCATTTCCGAACTCAAGCCTGGGCTTGATGGTGTATCTCGAGTGGCCATTCTTGAGACCTCTAACGGCACTCTCACTAGACCCGTGAACAAGCTCATTCCGCTCCCGGAATGACGTCCGTTTACATTGTATAACCTTTCTATAGTTGTGCTATTTTTGTTTCTTATTTTGTATAATTGTCTACCCAGGGGTACTGTTTTATTTTATTTTATTTACATTATATAATTGTTGCCCGGTTGGGCTGATTCCTTTTCTTTACATTGTACAATTGTGCACCCATTCATGTTACAATATTTTTATTTTTTTGTCTTTATCTTACTCTTTACTCAAGTTGAGCTTTCTTTTCTTTATTTTATTGTATAAATTTTTTCCTGCCTGCCCACTATTTTCATTGTATAACTTTTGGAATAAAATTGGGCAACATCCCAATTTTGGTGGGCAGTATATTCGCGCGCGTGTGTGTGTGTCTGTGTGTGTCTGTGTGTGTGTGTGTGTGTGTGTGTGTGTGTGTGTGTGTGTGTGTGTGTGTATATATATATAGAGAGATATTTAAGAACGTATAGTCCCGATTTTTGTTTATTTTATCACTAGGATAATAGTTGTTCGCGCCAATCGGCGCTTTTGTGTGAAAGGGAAAGGAGAAAAGTTAATTTCGTACACAGACGCACCCTATGAATTTCCGGTGCAACTAGCCCTTATCTGCCTTGATCCCTACATGATTTTTCCTTCTTCTTCTGCCATCTGCGTTCCAGTGCGCACGTATAGAACTTGTTCAAGACCTCATGGTCTTCCAGTGTTTTTTGACCAAGGCAAGATAGCCTTCCAAGCGTTCGCCTGCCCGTAGCTACTTCGGAGGCCTCTGACAGGATCTTCGGCGGCAATAACAAGGTGAGAAGTTTTTTATGTATTATTTGGTTGGGTTACCTTCTCAATAATATCTCCCCAAAGGTGCGAAACCTCGTTTTAATACTTTTCAATATAGTCCATTTGCTCGAATTTTCCTATACAATAGTTTTTGTTATGACTGGAAGTAGGATTAAGCCTAATACTAGACTGCTTCAGACCCTGCCTTCCCCCCTCCAATTTATGACTATTTTTCATAAACTATATACTTTGGGCACTTAATACCAATACGGTATTAAGGAGTCCAGAGACTAATTCCCCCCAAAGCATTTTTAGGAAACCGACTTCGACCGATCCTCTCCTTTCCTCATAAAATTGATAAAAGGCGTTGTCCCATCAGTATTTGACGGATTTCCCGACCATTTGAGACCAAAAGATAAACATGTTCGTGAATTTTTGTTATATAATATATAGGTTTTATTTTTTTAAAGGTATTTTTATTTATTTATTTTTTACCACAATAGAGCCTCTATTCTCATAACTAAATAATTTTAGTAGAGGATATGCATTAAAAAAAAAAAAAAAAAAATTAGGAACCAATTTTCTCGTCAAGTAATACTCTAACGTTGCCAAAGGAATCATTCAGAATTTGAGGTGCCAATTTTATTTTTAGTTTCTATTGTTGATATAATACCTGAAATTTGGATTGTTTGTAATCGTAGAGCATATTAGGAACAAGCTTCTTTCCCTTGCTTTAGGGGCTTCATTACCGTCAATAGCTTGTCCGATATTCACAGAGTCAAAATACTTATTGTCCGATAGCCAGTACGAAAAAATTGACATTATTTGAAGAAACCTAAAGCTTCAATTTTTTGAATCCTTATAGTATTCAACAAGTATTTACAATAAAAAAATGAATCTACCAGTCAGATAATGCTACCTGATTCAGCCAATCATAAAATATATTAGCTGTAGGAAAAGGGGCTGTATTGTGGTAAAAAAATAAAAAATAAAATATTAAATAAAACATCTTTAAAAATAAAACCTATACAAATTGTATATAAATCTTTACATTTGTGTGAATGTATGTGCTCTAATATTTATCAGATGCACATTAGAGGTTTCTTTTATACTTTTTTTTTTTTTTGAAATAGGAGAGAAGAGCGATAAAAAGATATAGTTGTCCTAGAACAATCACCAAATCTCCTGGCAAGAAAAAAATGAAGACAATGTTGGCGAATGCTAGAAACGACGTAACAAAATTACAAACACAGCTTGAATGTACTTCAGCTGAATTGAACTCTGCTCAAAATACCCTCCACTCCACTCAAAGTATTGTAAACGAAAAGAAAAAGAAATTAATAAATTTGAGACGACAGGCAAATAGGTTGAAAAAGTGAAATGGTCAACTGAAAACTATTATTGCTGAGCTGAAGAAAAAAGATTTTGTTGCCGATTAATATGCGGATATGCTCGGAAACATATCACTAACTACCTCAACTCTCATAAAACGGCAAAACTGAAATAAAATAACACCAAACTTTCGAAGATTTACGATAAGAGATAGAAAGCGTTTTCAATTACTAAAATAAATGGATTGATTGCCGCAAAGAATCGCGGTGGATTAGTTTTGCCAGGAAACGAAGTTTGCCTATTTTGTGAACTAATTTTTCGCGCTAAAGAAAAAGAGAAAAATGTGTTAGCTTCAATTGAATCCTGGATCTCTCATTTGCTTAAAAAATGTATCGGGAAACAATTTTTTTCTTGATGCGATCATTTTTTGGTCCACGAATCTCACTACTCACTACTAATTAGATCGATAGGAGTTTTTTTCTTTCGAACTAGAATTTTCCAACATGTAAAAAAAATTAATGAAGATCTTCACATGAAAGAAATTAGAAGTACTAATAATAAGCATATTCTTTTCAGAGGTCAATACTAACTGTTCGTGTTATTTTAACTTGCCAACTTGCCAGTCATTTTTTTGTTGTTATGTCAGTCATGTTGTTGTTGTAATGTTAGTTTGGCAATGAATAAAATAATTTTAAATGTATTGTATAATTTGATTTTCATGGCTATGGTTTCTTTATATGGTTATTTCCAACTATCAAGAAACGACAGTAGTTATGCGAAAGTGTAGAACTAAAACTAAGCAATAAATCAAAGAGGTAAACTGAACACCTTGGTCAGAGGGGGTGGCTGTGGTGGGGATGACCCGAGCGCTAGGGTGACACAGTTCCCTCGCCTACTAGCCTTGGATGCCGCTTCTAGTCCTTTATGTGTTCTGTGGCACGACCCAATGACTTCTTGGATCTTACGCTTCATGCCCCACCAGAAATACCTCTGTTTCAACGCTTGAAGAGTCTACCCCGGTGGTTGGTCTTTCCCTGGTGGTACGAAAGGGTTACCTCTTTTTGCCGGTCTACCTTTTGGACCACTTCTACCGACCTCGCGCATCTAATGAAAGTTTGGTCAACCCCGATCTTTTCCTCCCTCCAGAGCCTTGATCTTGTCCCAAATAGTGGTGTTACCAATATATATGTGATAGGTCTTCCCTGGCTTTGTTACCTTACCCCCTGTAAAAGTTTTACCATGGACTCCCCTCTAATTCCTGGTTCCGTCCAGATGGTGACTATGTTACTCCTCCCATACTTAGAAAAGTCCGCATTCGGAGACCCTCAGTTCTGGTTTTCCAAATAACTTGTTCTCTTTTATCATTAATTATTTCATCTAATTCTTCCATATCTGTGGGCCTCTCGTTAGTGGAACTCTCATCTTCTTGGGTCTCATTGCGATCTTCTTGGGGCTCATTTTCACCACTTCGAGTGTCCTCTTCGCCCTCCCCCTCCGGTGTCCATTCGCTTAAGAATTGTCGGATACCTCCCGATGGCCCCGCTTCCTCCTCGACCGCGTTGACAGTAATCGCCCGAGATAACCAGTCCGCTACTACGTTCTCTCGGCCCGGCTTATAAACAATCTCGAGATTGTATTGACTGAGGAACTCCTTCCACCTCGTAACTCCAGCGGAGGACTCCTTAAGCTTCCCGACCCACTGCAAGGGTCTGCGGTCCGTATGAACTCTAAACCTCCTCCTAAAGATATATGGACGGAAGTGCTCCACAGCCCATACAATCCCGTGAAGCTCCCGCTCTAGCGCACTGTATCTAGTATCCGCGTCTGTTATTCGTCGGCTCACGTACGCCACCGGTCGGTCCCCCTTTTCGTATTCCTGCGACAGTACCGCCCCTAGCGCATATTCGCTCGCGTCTGCTGTCACCGTGAACATCTTATTAAAGTCGGGAAACGCGAGTACCGGTTTTTTTTTTTTTTAGATCCTCCAAACACCGCCTGATGTTATCCTCTATTACCGGGGTGATATCGATCTTCCGACCCTTCTTTAATAAATCATTTACAGGTACTAGAAATCACGCCATCTCCGGTACAAACCGCCGGTAGTAATTCAGCAACCCCATCAACTGTCGGATCTCCTTAACGTCGCGCGGGATAGTCATTCTCGCGATCGCGTCAACCTTTCCCTTGTCTGTTTTCACGCCCTCTTCCGAGATTGTATGTCCCAAAAAATTTAACTCCCTCTTGCCTAGCCGCGATTTCTCGGGGGACAATTTCAAACCGAATTGCCGAAGTCTTTCGAACACCGCCTTTAAGTGACACACATGTTCCCTTTCCGACTTACTGAACACGAGAAGGTCGTCCAGACTTAACACATGTTCTCGTCGACCCATTAATTCAGGAATTCGTCCATTAATTTCTGGAAGGTGACGGGCGCGTTTTTTAGTCCAAAGGGCATTCGCGTAAACTCGTAGTGTCCCCGTTCAGTCATAAACGCCGTTTTACACTGGTCTTTGGGATTCATCTTTATCTGGTGGTAACCCGCCTTGAGGTCTAGGGTGCTGAATATTATCGCCCCGCTGAGTCTATCTAGGATATCCTCAAATCTCGGGATTGGGTACCTCTCATCCCTAGTGTTTTGATTGAGTTTTCTATAATCAATCACCACCCGATATTTTTCCTCCCCAGGCGCGCACTTCTTTCTGACCGCCCATAGTGGGCTATTATACGGCGAGATACTATCGATTATAATACCCTGTTCCCTAAGGCTCTTAATCTCTTCCTGTATGTGCTGCCTCAGCACCTGTGGGTACCTTTTAATATATGTCACCCGCTCCTCTTTTAGAGGGATTTCGTGTACCGTCCTGCCCGTCACGCTTAAGGTGTCCCCTTCTCGGAAAAAAATATCCCAGAATTCCCCCATGATCTTTTCCCTCCATTTGTCCGATCTCACAACCGCCCTTATGTGCCCCTTTTTATCCCTTTCGGTGCCCGCGCACCGCCTATACTTTATCCCCCCGATTCTCACGGTCCAATTTCCCCCGTGATTTCTGATTCGCGCCCCTACCCTCTCCAATAGGTCGCACCCTATGATCCCCTCATATGACCTGGACATATCTTTGATTACATGGACCGCCAATTTTTCCACCTCATTTCCCCAGCGAGCTAAATCAATTTCGATTTAGGACCACCCAGAGTGATTAGTTTACATGAGCATATCTTAGTCTTAGTCTGAAAAAAAAAAAAAGGAATAATAGGAGAAAGAATTTACACAGTGACTGCTGAGAAACAACTGAGAGTTTATTGATCTGAGGCCTGCTTTATATACATATACATTGTTTGTTATTACTGGAAGTAGGATTAAGCCTAATACTAGACTGCTTCGGACCTTGACTTATATATATGTGTTTTTTTTTTTTTTTTTTTTTTTTTTTTTTTTTTTTTTTTTTTTTTTTTTTTTACGACGGTAGGGGAAATCTTCAAAAGATATTGTTAGGCCCGTACCTAACCATGTGTGGGATTCCTACCCAATAAAACCACCTTCCTACACCTGTTTTCCCACCCCACGGAACCGCCGTTAGGCATTACATCATGGAGAGGAATGGCTGGGTGCCGCCTCATGGTAGTAGGCTACATCCTGCTGCGCCTATCTCTCTCTTCTTGCCTGAGCCGCTTGATAGTCTCAACCGCTAACCTCTGGCCCGCCATCCAGTACTCCTCAGAAGCCAACATCAATTGCACCAGACCATCAACAGTCGGAAAAACTCCACAGACCTGTCGGAACTCTTCTCTTTCTTGCTAAAAGCGAGGGCATATGAAAAACATGTGCTCTGCACTCTCATCCACCGCCGGGCAGGCTGGGCATTTCCCTGTCACATCTAGTTTGAACCTATTACTGATAGGCTCGGAAGGCTCCATGTCCAGTGAGCAACTGAGTTAAGTAGTAGTCTACCTCTCCGTGCTTCCGGTCCACCCAGTGTTGAATACGAGGGACCAGCCTGTGTGTCCATCTCCCACTTAAAGCAATGTCCCAACGCTGCTGCCAAGCTACAATAGTTTCTTTCCTCTCATTGGCTCTGGGAATGCGTTCACTTCTTTGATATGACCTCTTCCTTTCTTCAGTTATTAGTTCGATAGTTGGCATCCTGGCTACCACGCATGCTGCCTCATAGGATACAGTTCTAAATGCACTAATAACTCTAAGGACGCTTCGGCGGTCCACAGAGATCATAGGCCTTCCGTACGCATGCATGTCAAAAGCATCCCTCCATATCACCGCAGCGTAAAGGACAATGGATGTTACGACACTTGACAGCAGTAGTCTTCGGGTCTGCCGGGGACCTCCTATGTTAGGCATCAGTCGAGACAGTGCAGTGTCAGTCACTCCAGCTGCTTTCTCTGACACCTTCATTATGTGCTCTTTGAAGGTTAGGCGTTCATCAATTTTCACTCCTATGTAAGTCAAGGAGGATTTGGACAGAATCGCCTCTCTACCAACTGTTACTCTGATTTGTTCAATTTCTTTCCTGCTGCTAATTAGGAGCACCTCAGTCTTACTATCAGCTAGTTGCAGACCCACTGATGCCAGCCAGCTGCGGATTAGGGAAACACTCCGGTTGGCTCTTAAAGTTACCTCCTCTAAATATTTCGCAACTACCACCACTGCGATGTCATCAGCATATCCTACTATTTTGACGTCTCCTGGAAAGCTCAGTCTGAGAACTCCATCGTACATTATATTCCACAGCAAGGGTCCCAGCACTGATCCCTGGGGCACTCCCCCAGTTATTCCATAATTCTTCTGCCCATCGTCAGTTGTAAATACCAGGACCCTGTCTTTGAAATAATCCGCGATTATCTTCCTGAATTCCCATATTTCTTAGAGCATCAAGAATACAGCACCATCTCACTGAGTTAAAGGCATTTTTCACATCCAGCGTAATGATGGCACAGTACCTCTTCGCACCTCTCCTCTATCTCTTTCCAGCAATTGCATCGCGTGCCGTGTCTACAACGAGGTTGATTGCTTCCACTATAGATCTCGCTTTCCTGAAGCCGTATTGGTTAGTAGAAAGGCCTCCTAAACTTTCGGTAGTCTCTTGCAACCTTGTTCCGATTATCTTTTCTAAAGCCTTTCCCATCGAATCCAAAAGGCATAGTGGTCTATAGGCCGAGGGGTCCGATGGTGTTCCCTTGCCCTTTGGAATCAGGACCAAGCGCTGTCTTTTCCATTTCCGAGGGAGGGAACCTTCACGTAGACAGGACTCAAATAGCTCTAGGAATAAGTCTGGTCTTGTTGCCATCGCCACTTTGAGTGCTATATTCGGGATACCATCCAGGCCTATAGCAGTAGTTGGGGAAGAAGCTACAGGTAAAGCAAGGTTAGTGGGTACATCCAAGTGGCCTTCTGTGTCATCGCCAGAGAACATAAGTCTTTTAACCTCCTCAAGTTCCTTTCCACAGCAGGCTAATAGTCCCGAAACTCAAACTTGTAAGGGTACACTCTGCAGCCACCATGAGTTTACAGAAAGTACCATATAATAAGGTTTCCACATGCCAGTATCGTATTTTTGTTTGTTTACTACAATAAAGAACTTAATTTGTGGTCAAGGTGTGCGGTTTAGGCATCTAACCTATTTTTTAATTTAGCTTATCACCATATACCGTATGACAATAAATCTATTATTATTTGCCCAATAAAATTATATGAGTACTTTTATTTTACCCCTTTGTAGTGCTGATACAGAGCAAACTACTTAGAAAAAAATTGTTATCGTTCATCTAACATCTAAAAAGAAGCAATGTACTTACTATGTTTCATTAAGATCCGTAATGTTAATTCAACGAATTTTCTCACGCATAGGAAATTCGTTGAATTAACATTACGCGTTTTTCGCGAATTACACGCGATCCAGAAAGAATTTTTTTAAATCCTTTCTTAGCGAGCACCTACGGCCCTAGAAGAAGCCACATACGAAATTTCATCCCAATCCGTTCGGTGGTTTTTTGACATTTCGTGTTAAATAAGTGAGTGGTATTTGACAAATATATAGTAGATTAGAATCATTGCAATAGGCAGTTTTTGCATTCTTCTTCTATACACCCACAAAGTTGTATGCAGAACTCCAATTTCTTCTTACAAGAAGAGCTTAGTGTTGCACACGATCCTTTACAGTGACAAGGCGGAATGAGATCTTCAGGCACTGGTGGGCAGGTGTACACTGGCCACAGATTGCCATAGTCATACTTATATCCGAACTTAATTGCATCAAACATTGTGCATACAGGACTGCACAGAGAGCAAGGACATAGCAAGTTTCCTTCAGTTTGTTGTTTTCCTGTTAGTTTTGGTTTCCAGTTTTTTTTTTACCTCCTTTCCTTTGTAGTCTGGTATATCTTTCATCATGGAGTCTCTTGAGCCTGTAGTCAGACAGGAGGTTGAACTTCTTAAGAATAAACTCAAGACATTGGTAGGCAGAATAAACTCAATCGTAAAGCAAGGCAGAGAGAGCTATTGCAACCGATCCTTCACAATTATTTTTATTTAAGGGCATGTATAAGAAATTAAAGTCACACTTTGGCAATTTTAATACTATATGTGAGGGTCAATCCATTTCAAATCACCCAGTCGTGATGCTCAACATTTTTGATTTTCTCGATTCTTTTATCATGGATTCCCTATGGGCAGACATTCACAAAACTCCAATTGAAAAAAATTTACAAGCCATATTTTTTATTTGATAGCCATTTTAGAATGACGATTTAGTGAATTTTATGAAAAAACGGGGTTTGCGGAAAATTTAATTACGAAGTCATTTTTAAAGATATCAGAATAATTTAAAAACTAATGTGTTCAGCATAAAATGACCTTCAAAAGGACATTAGTTTAATTTTCCTATCATGCAAGAAAGTTATTCAAACTCTTTCTTAAAAACTCGGAAAAAAATTTAAAAATAGTTATTTTTAAGGCCATAAATTTTAAGGAAGGAGAAGAGACTCACAAATAATATTTTATTTCTGTGTCGAGTACTCGTAGTACTACCAACAATATAAGTTTTAGTCTTGAGAATGTACTCCTGTAAAACTATGACTGAGACTCAACTATGTTTTGAGTTGTAGAGCTGTAAATTTCAATAAAAACGCTACCTTTTAATCAAGCAGAGTATCTGGTCCAGGACATTCTGAACAGGTGTCAAGCAAACATTTTTCATTTCCAATATCACATACGATGAAAGCTATAAGGTCTTTATAATTTGCATTAATATTTACCCCTTCTATCATAAGCTTTGTGTTTTGGTGATGCTTGCAAACACATAGTATGAGTTCCTGATGAACCCTGAAGAACGCACCACTTTGGCCTTGAGCGCAAAACATAGAACTACCAATTTTTTAATCTGGATATTTCAGTTTATATATGCTCTCGAGTGTATTTAGTCAAAGGAGGATAAACCTTTTCTGTTTCTACACCTTGACATTGACACAGTTGAAACATATTCCTTTTTACCAGGGCATAAGCAACTATTTTCGTAAAACTCAGAATCTTAAAAAATAGCTTCACTTGTTTTGTTGCTTTGTCGTTTTGTAAGATGTGGTAAGATACCTTGAGTCTTTACTAGCTGCCTAGTTAACTTTACCATGTATTCAGATGCACTAAAGTCCTCAACTATTTTTTTTTTTTTACTATGAACTTGGCAATAGACTAAATATTTTAATTTGATCATCTTTACTAGACACTATAAGTTTTTCTTTCAGTTTAGTAATGAGTATGTCGTACTTAATAATTGAAGTTTCTGTAACTAATTGAAAAATCTAATTGAAAATTCTGAGTTCCCAAGTCACTATAGAACGATTCATCTAATTTTCTCTTGAATGCGCTCGTAATTTTATCAATTTTTTTTTTTTTTTTAAACTGGCTTTGTTCTTTGTTAAGCATTGTTATATTTACATAAAGGAGACAATTCCAAAGTTTCATAAATGGATTCCACTTGATGCAATGGATTCTCCTCTACTAAATCAAAAGGGCCAGGAAAAAATTCTGGATTATTCTCAACATTATTTATTTGTCTCCGGGCAGTTTTTCTACAAATATTTTTGATGCGCAAGTTGGACATAGAGCCTGTCCACGAATTAGCTTAATATTTAAATTTTTACTCTTGAAGATAGCAATGATGATTAGGGGGAGGGAGTGTTCATGTCACCACTTGCAGGAAAGATGTAGGCTGTGCAAGCAGTTGCACATGGAAGAGTTCAAATCTAAACATGTAAAACTCACATTAAAGGTATATACACACTACGCTGACGTGACGTGTTGACACGTCAGTTGACGTGTTACAAAAAAATATAAACCATTATTTAGAATGGAAGTGGTCACACTACGTTGACGTGTTGTGTTGTGTCGCTACACACTCTCTGACCCGTCAGCACCAATAGTCCAGTCAATAGGGAATCACTCCCATGTTAAATTTACTAAAAATAAGGGCTGGTAGCAACCCGCACAGAGTTGTTGAGGGTGATTAAAGAAGTATTTCTGTCAAAAATGCCCCGAAGATTTGGTGAGTTTTTTAGAGTTAGGGGCACGAGAACATGGCCAAAAGCAGTTTTTTTTTTTTTTTTTCAATTTATAAGCAAATATAACGCGGCTTTTTTCATATAAAATGTTGTATATAAAAGTTGTAGATAATAAAAATATCTACAATTTAAGCCATTGATCGTTCGATTCTGATGATTGGTTGTCGTAAAAAGTGCAAAAAACCCTCTAAAATGTCCCTTTTTTGCATAAGAATTATTATAAACAAAAAGGGCCTTTTCAATACTTTTTATTGATGAAAAAGGAAGCTCTTTAAACCCAAAGAAAAATAGGATTCACCCCGTCCTCCTATCTTTATTATTTACTGAGATATACCTTTTGTTTATCTCGATATCGATATTTTCAATGCAAAACGGGCCGTTCGTGATTCACATTTTGAACTTCGGATGAACGGGATATTATTCTTAAGGGCTTATATTTTCATTATGAATTGCTAAAAAATCGATTTCTTTGAAAAAACATGCAATAAAATCGACTTGAAAAAGCGCCCATTTTACAGCTATAAACAATTGAAGCTAGAGCGTCCGCTATTGAACCGATTTTGTTATAGATATAATAAATTAAAAGCTTACCTCTCAACGATTGATTTGAGCTATTCAAAGTGTAGCTACCATAAATAACAGCCGAGTTACGATTTTTTTTTTTTAAAATCACTACGTCATTTATTTTTGCAATCTCCAGATCTCTCCGCGTGATAGAAATTTAAGACAATGAAAATGCAATGTAAATACTGGAGAAACAACTGAGCAGTAGGTCCATTCGATTTGAATGTTGTAAACTGACTTTGAAATTTAGAAGAAATTTGTAAGAAATTAACATCGTTACTGATATCTTCTTCATTGAATTCATCGGAGTTCATCAAATTATCCAGATAACTTTGTTCATCGTCGGTAAAAGAACATTTTTCTAATATTCGTTTGCATATAGCAACAAAATTTAAAATATGTCCTCGAATCGCACGTGAAAATGCATGGCCAGAAAGAATTTTTTCGACAGAGTTTGCTGCAAATATTGTTGTGAAAGCTTCTGTTAAGCCACTGCCATCCATCAAATATGAAATACTAGAAAGAAATGACATCAAAGTGTGAAATCCTCCTAACCGTACAATTACAGATTGAAGCCCGTGTGGATCATTCAATGGATCAATCGACGCTATCAATTCACGTGCTTTCCAGTAAAGAGGCTGATCAAAGGTCACGAAAGCAGTAGATTGTTTAAGAGCTCGGGCTCGTGCTGACGCTTCAATCAACACTGTGAGAATTGTATCGTACTGGCTAGGAGGATTATTCGCAAATTTTAAAGGAATAATTTTTTACACATGATACTGAAAACTTGTCGAGTAAGTTTCCCGAAAGCCCATCCACCCTTTTGTACTATTTGGAGATTGATTTTTTTTAATTAGCCATAACAATGACGTAGTGATTTAAAAAAAAATAAATCGTAACTCGGCTGTTATTTATGGTAGCTACACTTTGAATAGCTCAAATCAATCGTTGAGAGGTAAGCTTTTAATTTATTATATTTATAACAAAATCGGTTCAATACCGGACGCTCTAGCTTCAATTGTTTATAGCTGTAAAATGGGCGCTTTTTCAAGTCGATTTTATTGCATGTTTTTTCAAAGAAATCGATTTTTTAGCAATTCATAATGAAAATATAAGCCCTTAAGAATAATATCCCGGTCATCCGAAGTTCAAAATGTGAATCACGAACGGCCCGTTTTGCATTGAAAATATCGATATCGAGATAAACAAAAGGTATATCTCAGTAAATAATAAAGATAGGAGGACGGGGTGAATCCTATTTTTCTTTGGGTTTAAAGAGCTTCCTTTTTCATCAATAAAAAGTATTGAAAAGGCCCTTTTTGTTTATAATAATTCTTATGCAAAAAAGGGACATTTTAGAGGGTTTTTTTGCACTTTTTACGACAACCAATCATCAGAATCGAACGATCAATGGCTTAAATTGTAGATATTTTTATTATCTACAACTTTTATATACAACATTTTATGAAAAGCCGCGTTATATTTGCTTATAAATTGAAAAAAAAAAAAAAAAAAAAAACTGCTTTTGGCCATGTTCTCGTGCCCCTAACTCTAAAAAACTCACCAAATCTTCGGGGCATTTTTGACAGAAATACTTCTTTAATCGCCCTCAACAACTCTGTGCGGGTTGCTACCAGCCCTTATTTTTAGGAGAGAATTTTCCCTATTGACTGGACTAAAATATAAATTCCTATATCTCGTCAGTAGGCATCAGCCCGTCAGCAATGAACATGGAGGAGCAGCTCATCGAGCATGTGAACAAATATCCATTTCTTTTTGACCCGTGTGAGAAGAGAAAAAAAAACACGAAACGAGGCATGGAGGAAATAGGAGGAATGTTGGAAATATCTGGAAATAATTACATTTATTTACTAATTTATTGCAAAGTTGACTGTTTTATTTATTTAACAATATTTTAAACATTTTAAAAGCACGTTTGTTAATTTAGTGATTCTTTAGAATTGTCATAGCATAAAATTTGGTTTCTTTAACCAATGGTAGCAACAGTTGGTTATTTATCTTGTAAAATGTAAAAAATAACGAAGGAGTGATCCAATAAATTAAAATTAATTTATATATTATAAATACAATTATGGAAATTGCAATTGAATCAATTATTATAACCATGAGAACATTGATTATGACCTTCAATGGGTGGTTAAAAAAAAAAAAAAATAATAATAATAATAATAATAATGTTTCATTTGTTCCATCATAAATTTGAAAGAAAAAAATACTACAATATTGTTGTAGTTTTACCTTATGTTTAAATCAAATACAAATATAAACGGTTAACACGCGATCAATAGAACCAGTAGACAGTCCTAAATCCGGTAGAAACTTGATCAGAGCTAAAACGCAATCAAAATTTAATCTTTACTATTTGACAACTAATTTCCAGGAATCAATCACCAAATCTAATAATAATTAAATCTCAATCATCATTAGTTCACTAAAAAATCGAAAGAAAGATTTAATGACTAATAATTATGTGATTGATTTCCGGAAATTAGTTGTCAAATAGCTATGATTAAATTTGAATTAAACTTTAGCTATGTGTGAGCACACTGAAAAGTGTGTTTGTATATTGTGGAATTAAAATTTAAATCCGTCTGCAACTATTTATAGGGTGCACCCATATTCTCCTTGAGTTGTGAGCGGCTATAAAAGCTGCTATCACAGCAATATACTCTTCCTCTTCATCTAAAGCATCTAAAATTCTCATATCCATTCAGCAACGATGTGCACCTTGTGAAAACCAAATAAAAACTGGCATGAATTCGTCATGACACGTCAGAAATAGTGTGCCCACAATGACTGACGCTGATGTGTTAACACGAGTCGTAGAGCGCCTGTCAACACGTCACGTCAGCGTAGTGTGAATGCACCTTAACTTTTTGCATCATTAGAACTGATGTGTCAGTTAACATTTTACAATGGGTTTTAACTTGTATCATGTACTTACAATTTTTTTTTATTAATGGACATTTTTAAGTAAAGTATTCCACTTAAATATAAGCTAAGTTCATTATTTTAAAACTCTAAATAACAATTTATATATTAACCATAATTTAAACTTGTCAATTAAGATAATTTTAAGTCCATAGTTGTTAATCTAGCATTGCACGAGTGTATTAAAAAGGTAGCGTTTTTATTCACAGCTCTATAGCTCAAAACATATTTGAGTCTCAGTCATAATTTTTTTGTGGTGTATTCTTATTATTATAAGAAACATTTTATAAAATTTTCACTGGATTTCATTCAGTCCCTTTTCAGAAATTGACCTATGAAAATTGGTAAAAACCTGCTTTCAGCCATTTTTGAAATGCCGTAGAGAAAACAGGAGTATATTCTCAAGACTAAAACTTATGCTGTTGGTAGTACTACGAGTACTCAACACAGAAATAAAATATTATTTGTGAGTCTCTTCTCCTTCCTTAAAATGTATGGCCTTAAAAATAACGATTTTTAAATTTTTTTCCGAGTTTTTGAGAAAGAGTTTGAATAACTTTCTTGCATGATAGGAAAATTAAACTAATGTCCTTTTGAAGGTCATTTCATGCTGAACTCACTAGTTTTTAAATTATTCTGATATCTTTTAAAATGACTTCGTAATTAAATTTTCCGCAAACCCCGTTTTTTCATAAAATTCACTAAATCGTCATTCTAAAATGGCTATCAAATAAAAAATATAGCTTGTACATTTTTTTCAATTAGAGTTTTGTGAATGTCTACCCATTGGGAATTCATGATAATAGAATCAGGGAAATAAAAAATGTTGAGCAACAAATTATATTATTTATTTATTTATTTATTTTACAAGCATCTACCCTAGAGGGTCATTAGCAACAACAAATATATGTGTTTTTTAACATTCAGTTAATTCAAACATTATTGGTATTAAAAGTAAGCATAATTATACAAAGTTATAAACATTGGATATTTTCAAAAATTTAAATAAACTTTGCACAGACGTTTCACTGTCACCAAGAGCGATGTCCATCCGGTTGGCCATTCCGCAATCTTTCCTTACACCCTTGTATTCCTCGCAGTCCATTAAGATGTGCTCCACGGTCATGGGTACATTGCAGATCCTGCAGGTCGGTGGATAGAGTCCCTTTAGAAGATACGTGTGCGTTATGGCTGTGTGTCCCATTCGTATCCTTGCCAAGACAGCTTCTTCGCGGCGATTTCTCTTTTCTGATGTTCTCCATACGTCAGGACTACTTTTAATTTTGCCTAATTTTTCAGCTGTTTTGTTCCACTCTGTAATCCATGATTCATATATTCTTTTTTTTATATGAATACGCCAATCCGATGCAGTCGTTTTTTTTTGATGTATATGACGTCTGAATTGGGTTTCAATCTTGCAGCATTTGCTGCTTGGTCTGCTTCTTCGTTTCTTCCGATGCCCAGATGAGAAGGAACCCAAAGAAATCTTACCACTTTGCCTGAACGTAGACATTCCTTCTCAAGAAGTTGGATTTTCATCACCAAAACGTCTTTTGAGTTTCTGTTTTCCAGTGATTTCAGTGAGCTTAATGAATCGGATACAATCAGATGATATTTGCATTGACTATTCATTATGAATGTCAACGATTTCCAGATTGAATAGAGCTCACCGGTGTATGCACTATTCGATTCTGGTAGAAGAAATTTGTAACAAACAGAGCCCATAATAATGGCACATCCAACTTCAGAGCTGGATTTTGAAGCATCGGTAAACCAAAAACAGTAGTTGAAGTACACTTCTTTTCGTTCATTAAACATTTTTTGGTAAATGTGATGAGGAGTCGTGGGTTTTGAAAAAAATGATAGACTGTAATCAATCGTACTTTCTGTTTGTATCCAGTTAGGTATTGGATTGCCTGGGAATTTAAAATATTTAGGGAAAGATAATTGTAAATCATTTGCCCATATTTTGCATCTACAATGGAAACATTTGCAGGATCGTCTATGCTCTTCATTCAAAATCGTATGTGTTGTAGGATCGTAAGCGAGGAGGTGTTTTTTTTTTGACATAATTTGGCCGAAGTATGCTAAACTCAAATATTTTCTCCTTAATTCTAAAGATGGCTCACCACTCTCTATGTACAAACTTTGGGCAGGTGTGGTTCTGAATGCACCAATACAAAGACGAAGTCCCTGATTATGAATAGTATCTAGTGATTTCAGTGTTGAAACACTAGCAGAACTGTAGGCAACAGCTCCATAATCAATGATAGGCCTGATCAGAGTACGGTACATCATTAATAAAGTTCGTCGATCTGATCCCCACTGAGTGCTGGACAGAACTTTTAATAAATTTAGCCCTTTCTGGCATTTTGCTTTTATTTGACGAATATGTTCAGACCATGTGAGCTTTTTATCGAAGTAGATTCCTAGGAATTTGAAAACTTCTTCAAACATAATAGGTTGTTGAAACAAACTTAATGACGGGTGCGTTTGGCATTTTCTCCTTTTACAAAAATGGATGGCCACCGTTTTGGAACTTGAAAAGTTGAAACCAGTATTTTTAGACCATGATTCGAGATTCCCTAGAGTTGTTCTTAATTTCCACTCGATATATTCTATTGACTTGCTTCTTATATAAATAGCAAAGTCGTCAGCAAACAAAGAACAATTTACTTCTGCAGGCGTTGTATTTACAATGCTATTTATGGCTATTAAAAATAATGTTACGCTTAGCGGAGATCCTTGGGGCGTTCCATTTTCCTGATGGAATGATTGAGAAAGGTTAGATCCAACCTTAACTTGAAACGACCTATCTTTAAGAAAATTGTTAATAAATGTCAATAGCTGCCCTGAGAGACCGAGTTTGGACAGTGTACTGACAACATTATAGCGCCACATCATGTCATATGCTTTTGTGATATCTATGAAGACAGCTACCAGGTGTTCTTTGTTTGAAAAAGCCCTTTGAATTTCGTTTTCAAGCTTCGTGATTTGGTCGATAGCAGAGCGGTGTTTTCTGAATCCACACTGGGAAGTTGAAATGAATTTTTTTGAGTCCAAGAAATAAATTAGTCTATTATTAACCATCTTTTCGAGAAGTTTAGAAACACAAGAAAGTAGTGAAATAGGCCTATAGTTATCGATGTTTATATCTTTTGTAGTTTTCCTGATTGGAATAACGATGGCCTTCCTCCAGGCTTCGGGAAACATCCCTGTCGTCCAGATTTCATTATAAATTGAAAGGAGAAATGAATGTGCAATTGACGGTAGTTTCTTCAAAAAAATATATGGGATCTGATCGGGGCCTGCAGTAGATTTATCTTTGCATGTGTTTAAGATAAAATTCATTTCAGCTAGAGTAAATGGCTGATTAAAAATTTCTGAGCCATGTGTATGAAATTCAATCGAGCTTTTTTCTTGTTCACATTTATGCTGCAGAAAATCGATGTTATAATTATCAGTTTTCGACATAGTAGAAAAGTGATTTCCAAAATGCTCAACTATTTTACCAGGGTCAGTTATGATTTGATTATCTACTGAAACCGAAGAAACAAAGTCAAGTTTTTTTGGATCCTTGGATGGCATTAACTTTTTTCCATACTTCTGTTATGGTAGTATTATTGTTGATAGAATTGATGTAAGTCATCCATGAATTTTTTTTGCTGGCCCTCAATATCTTGTTAGCAATTGATCTCATTTTTTTAAATTCAATTAAATCTTCCAGCGATCTTGTTTTTTTTGTATCGGTTCAGTGTTTTTTTTTTTTTATTCATAATTGCGATCCGGCAGTCTTCATTCCACCAAGGAACTAGACGTCTGTCATTATAAATTACTTTGTGTGGAATATTTATTTTTGCTGACTCTATGACACTTTGGTTAAAGAAAGTAATTTTGTTCTCCAGATTGACATATGATTCTTTTTTCATTACCATTTCTGATTCTATCAACAATGAAAACTTTTCCCAATTCGCTCTTTTAATTGACCATCTCGGAACTCTATGTAATGTAGCATTTGAAATATCATAAAATTTAACAGTCACAGGAAAATGATCACTTCCATACAAGGTGTCCTTTACGCTCCACTGAACTTTATGTAAAAGTTTAACGTCTATGAATGATAAGTCGATTGCGGAAAAGGATCCATTGGCACAAAAATGAGTAGGGGAACCGTCATTAAGTAGAATTAATAAACTATTGAGATCTAAAAATTTCTCTATTTCTCTTCCTCTATTCTTGTAGTCTGATAAAGTTGAACCCCACAATTTATTGTGACCATTCATATCTCCGACCATGATTAGAGGTCTTGGGAGTTGGTCAACTAAAGTTTGGAGATCATTGGCAGTGAAGTCTCGGTTTGGAGGTATATAGATATTGCAGACTGTGATAGGTTCAGGTTTGTATAATTTTATAGCAACAACTTCTAAGGATGAGTCAATATTAATCCGTTCAGAATATACTTCTTTTTTTTTACCATAATCGCTACTCCTCCCCAGGCAGATCTGCAATCATTTCTGTCTTTTCGGTAGATGTTAAATTTTTTTAAATTAACAGCTTGTGATTTTAAAAAATGTGTCTCTTGTAAACAGCAGCATATGGGATTTTCTTCAGCTAAAAGTAATTTGAAGTGCTCGTAATGTTTGTAAAATCCGTTACAATTCCACTGTAATATGATTGGGTTTTTTGTTGTAGTCATTTTATTAAAGTAATTAAAAGTTGTTAGTCAGTTCCTAGTTGTCGGTGCTGTCGTCTGTATTTAATGTATTTTCTGTAGAGTCCCACTTTCTTTTTAATATCTTGGATATCCTTAATTTGGATCGTCTGTCAGTTGTGTGTTTCTTTGCTTCGGCAAGCATGTCTTTTAAGCCCTCTTTGTTGTTCGTGAACTCGTGAACTAGTTCGCTGAAGTTTTTAGTTTCAGACGACATTTGAATGAATTTCACCATTTTATCAAAAGAAATGGGATATTTATGTAAATTATCTTCTATTAACTGTCTAGCATTTTCGAAGTTGGTTTCAGTATTGATATTGGTCTTTTTCAGTTTTTTTGACTTATTCCGAGAAGGTTGAGGTGCTGGTATTTGTGGGAAATCTTGTAAATTAATGGTATTTTCAAACTCATCCGGAGAATCTAGAGATAAACTTAATTCTATATTGGATAAAGTAGAAGCAGGAGGACTTGAGTAACATCGTTTAGTGCCAGAAACCGCCACGGGTAACGCTGCTAAATTATTGTTCGAATTAACAGCTGATTCGGCACCGGAACTATCTACAGTGATATTGTTTGACTCATCACCATGGCTACGTGATACTTGGTTTAAAGGCTCTATTCCGTTACTGTCTTCTAGTGACTCTATTTTCAAAGGGTCTCCATGACAACCTCCTATGGTCGTTGGAGCCTTATTAACCATATGATTTGGTGTGTCTAATATTGAAGAATTTGTTATTGTTTCACAATTATTTTTAACATCTTGATCAAAATGTATTAATAGGTTTTCTTTCCCGTTAGATGCCTCCTGAATATTGTTATCATTATCGCACTCAGGGCAATCTGTAGATATATGACCCGGTTGTTTACAAATAAAACAAGTGACAATGTCTTCACTGAAAAAAATTCGATATGATACATTGTCATGTTTTATAAGTAAAGACGTTGGAAGTTTATTCAAATCTTCGGGTGGAATATACACTTGCCGTCTAAAACTTAGAACGTGCGCCAGCCTTGGGTCTTGGTAACCAGCTCTTAGAAAATGCATGGGAGAGACTAATTTAATACCTAGGCTTCTGAGTTCATTTTCTATTGCTTCGTGTGGAATTGAAGGGCAAGCATTAGAAATTATTATACGTTTGGCTGGGTTAATTAGACGTTTTATAATTATTTGTTTGTTGTCGATGGTTATCGATTGATGTTTTTTTAGGAGGTTATCGATTGCTTCCTTATTGCTAAAATGGATACAAAATCTTGAATTGGATATTCTAGAGGTGTATCTTATGAATTTTGGGTCTATTAATTCTGCGATTTTGAGAACATATTCTTTTTGCTTTATGCCTGGTAATGTATGTAAAATGATAGCATTTTCTCGTTTTGAAAAACGGTCTGAAGCGGTGGCTTTAGCATATGTGGTTTCAGTTGCGTTGAGGTTAGACTGGGTTTTCGAGTAATTACTGCTTTGGATTAGTTCCATTTCTTTCTGTTTTTGATTTGTTGGTTTCAAAACATTCTGAGACATTTTTGAGGTATTAAGAACTGTTGCCATATTGTTCCAGAGCCAAAGCTCTGTACGCCTGTAAAAGGCGTTAAATAAATTGACTGACTATATATATCACTTTTTTTTTAATAATGGTACACGCGCACTAATATTGTTCAATGTGCACAAAATAAAGTCAATAAATGCATAAATAGCACTCGAAATATATAAATCTTTGGGACTGACCTGAAGCGTGTCTTCTTCACATGGAGCCCAAACAGCTGATCAACAAATTATATTAATATTGGGTGATTTAAAATGGATTGACCCGGGACAGAATTCTTCAGCTGATATGGAACAAAAGTGGATCAACTATCTTTGCTACCAGTAATAAAGCGCTAATGGCAATTGTGGAGCGTCACTACTACGAGTCTTGTGCCATCTTTGAAGAACACATGAACCCAACCCCTCCAGCGGCTTGGAGCATGATGGTTCAACCTAGCACCTCAATCACAGTAATGAACGAAAGTTGTTTAGTACGAGCTCGACTGCCACAAAGTAACCTTCCACAGTTTAGTGGTAACTCCCAGGATTGGCCTTTATTCAGAGACACGTATAAATCCCTTATACCTGAAGAAAATTCACTTTCACACATGGAAAAATTTCTGTTCTTGGTTTCTTGTTTGCATGGGCCAGCTCAATCATTGATTTCCCATGTCAGTTTTACAGAATATAATTATTCTGAAGCATGGAAATGTTGACGGACCATTATAACAAGAGGAAGTTTATTTAATTTAAATTTATATCTAAAACAAATATTGGAGTTCAAGCCTCTGACTGGAAAGCCCTCTTCGTCTACACTAAAGCATCTGCTTGTATTAGTGATCGAAGCCATTGACTCCTTTAAACATTTAGATATTCCTGACCAAGGTTATTTTCTGCTTTCTTATTTGGTACTGCGTTGTATGGATCCATCAACCAGAATCTCCTTTGAGAAGAAATTCTCTGATGTGGAATTTCCTGCGTATTCTGACTTGGTCGGTTTCATTAAATGTGAATGAAAATCTTTAGATTTACATGAGTTTGAACAAGGCCAATACAATACGAACAGGAAGACTAGTCCTAATCCTGAAGGTCCTAGCTCGGTTTCTTATGGTAAGACAAAACAACCGTTTCTTAGTCGTGGAGCGATTCAGGAAGAACCAACTCTTAGCAACTGAAGTGTGTCTAATAAAACGCTCATAATTTATTGCACTACCTTCATAACCCTGCCGTTAAATTTTACAGGGCCTGATCATAACTAATCATATTTGCCTGGGCATTATTTGTACCTGCTGTCTTAGCTGTTACACATTACCCTATAAATAATTAACTGATTTTGTTGGGTTGTAAGTCCAATAAATTACAGCGTTTATAAATTTGTAATAGGAAATTTCCTTCTTTCTCTTCTTCCCGCGAGTATTCCTGAGATACAAAACTCATCTTTCTAATTTACGGTTTGCCGTAGGAATCTTCATTCGAGATTTTATAGATACAAGTAAGTAGGAAATATGGTACTTCATTTGCGCATATTTTTTCACTGATAAGTTTACACGATGTTTATGAAATCATTTCTTTGTGAAAATAATTTTTTTTTTTTTTTCAGTTTGATTAATCCTTTTAATTGTTTCACTAGAGTATTATCATTTAACATTTATTCGACATATCACACAGAGTATCAGCTTATTTGAATATTTTCCTCCTTCGAGACCCTTATCTCAAAGTAAAGGTAATAATAAATAATTGTAAGTAAGCTTTTTTGTATGAGAAAGTTCCCACGGTTTTGTTACGTCCCAGGGTCTAAATTGTAGAAAAAATATGTTTTTTTACAGCTTAAATTTAGAATATGGTTAGACATAACAAGTAATTTATTACAAACCTTTTGATTTGAATAAGAAGTAATTTTTCATTTTTATTTATTTACTTTTTAAATAAAATATAATTTTATTGAACTTCCGCATACCCTAAGATTTCAAATAAGAAGGGAGTGTGTGAATTTTAAAACCCCTTTACTGTGAAATGAGTACATTTTGCCACTTATGATTCCATTTTATTCATTTTTTTCTGTTTGGTGACTAAATTGTTGAAAGGATATATATTGTTATTTACAAGCTTACAATCAGAAAACGGCTAGCTGTATGAATAAATTTATTAAAAACATTATTGTAACGTTTGATTCCGAAACAAAATTCGTACTTTTTTTTGACATTGACTATATCTCGAAAATCGTTGACTCTAGAAGAATACGTTACAAATCTAAATTAAAGCTGATTACATTTCCTATAAAATTGATTTTGTATACATTTTTCGAAATTATAATGGTTTTTGAGATATACGTTATTGAATTCCTAAGTTTTCATTAAACTGTTCAGTTCCTCAGAAAAAATTACATAATAAAAATTGTAGAGCATTGAATTTAATTTAATTTCATATGTAAGTTTCTGGTATTTGAAGCAAATGTAACAAAAGGTGAGGCAAACATTTTTTGTTATTTCTAAAATTATCGATTTTTAGAATAGACTTTTCTGCGAAAACACCTTTATCACCACCCACTTGGCTACAGCTCCGAAACTAATAGTTCGATCCGAAATTTCTTTTGTTCATCTGAATGCTCATTAAATTTAGTATAAGAACCTATATATAAAGTTATGATCAAGTTCCGTAAAATAACCATACCAGCACATAAAAAACCGCGACCTATTTTGAAAACCAAACTTGTTAAAGTAATTTAATTAATTAATTTGGGCTGCAAAGCCCAGATAAACTTGATAGTATTGGTTATTATTTGTAAGGTTAACATCATATTTAAAAAAACCAAAGGTACTTTATTTTTTATATAATATTTTTTCGAAATCAGCAACACAAAATACACTCGAGTGCAAAAAAACCGGCGCACCTTGAATGTTCGCATATTGTTTGTTTTTTCTCTTTCACAACTTAATAAAATTTGCCAATTTTTTTTGTAAATGTAGCGGATATATTGTTTATATGGCACAAAAGGACAAATAATAAAACATGGAATTTAAAGCAAAAAAAATTATCAAACAAAAAGTAAACATTTATTGATTTAATGATAAAAAAATAAAACCTCTAAACTTCGTTTACGATATGCAAGAAACACACAATTCATGGTCTTTAATATTGAGTGTTTCTTCCTCTTGCTTGAATAACAGCCTGCATCCTTGCAGGCATGCTCCTTATAACATTGGCCACTCGATCTTGAGAAATTTGCTCCCATTGTCCTTCTACAACGGTTCTCAGCTCCTGGAGAGTTATGTTGGTGGCTGATGGCCTTCTTAAGATGATCCCACAGATGGTCTGTAGGATTGATACCCGGGCTCCGAGCTGGCCACTCCAAAGTTCGGATACCGACCTCATCAAGGAAGTCACTAACATTATTGACGACGTATGGCCGTGCATTGTCGTGCATAAACATAAAATTTGGGCCAATGAACGGCGCAAAAGAGACTACATACTCTTCAAGGATGTTTCTTATATACGTTTATGTATTGAGGGATGGCCTTCGGAACACATGGAGGTCTGTGTTCGCCTCTAAACAAATCCCTCCCCAAACCATCACTGACACTCCTCCGAACTGCACTGTACCTACAACATTGCACTGAGCGTAGCGTTCTCCTCATTTTCTCTAGACTGTAGCTCGACCATCTGAAGCATGTAGGCCAATTCTAGACTCATCTGAAAAGAGAACAGTGGCCTAATCAGCTTCAGGATAGGCAATATGTTGTCGAGCAAAACGGAGTCAAGCTGCTCTCTGAGCTGCAGTGAGGAGAGGGCCGGTAGCAGGAATGTTAGAGTGTAGATTGATTTCAGGCAAGTGTCTACTGATTGTATGCACGGAGACATCCACACCTCGAGCAGCACGAAGCCGGTAGCAAGTCATTACAGATGTCTGGAAGCGGTTCCTTAGTCTCCAATATAATAAATCGATTGTATGCTTTGTTACTCTCGTATAGTTTTCGTATAGTTTGTTACTCTCGGCCGACCTGATCCCAACCTCCTCGAGTAGCTACTCGCCTCCCGGTACCTCTGGATCGCCCGCCGAACCCTCGTTTCCGGTACCCCGAGAGTATCGGCCACGTATCGCTGACTTCTTCCGTCCTCAAACGCTTCGATTTGAGTGACTACCGTGGCATCCAACACCATATTAGGTAGAATTGGATGAACGTGGGACAAAGAAAATTAAAAAAATTAGAAAAACTACACACAGGTATTCATTGCACTCTTCAAATGAACTGAAGACTAACTGGGAATATGTTGATCTTCAAACTTGGGCCCTTCTTTGTTATTCCTAGAGAGGATTACTGCAAAGGATTATTGTAATGTTACCACTTATGCCCTGGCCTATATGTGAGCTGGTTCAATCACAACATTATTACGTTATTTAATTTTTTTTTAAAAGAAAATCAAGGTGCGCCGGTTTTTTTGCACTCGAGTGTATATAGGAAACGATGATATTATTGGTCGGCTAGACCTACAAGTTACCTATCTGTGCGTTGGTGTTCCATATTGGTGTTATTTTATTGAACTTATTCAATTGAAAAATTCAATAACTTTTTGTATTCATCACTTTTATATGAAATCAGTAAAAGTACGAGAGCTTTTTGATTTGGGTATTAAAAAAGTAAATAATTTTAATGAATACAGCTCATAATATAATTATCCCTTATAAAGAATATGCAACATTTATGCAAAAATAATGTCATATTTGTTCATAATATATATATTTTTTAATGTGCAGTAATCTAGCATAAGTAATTAGAATTTTTTAATTAGTAATAAGAATAGATAATACTTTATTGTTTGTGGATTCTTTTTTTTTTTTCAACTAGTTTTATATAAATTAATAATAAAATAATGTTTTTATTTATATCCTTTTCCCGTTATATATGAACAATGATATAATTCTAGTCAATAAAATCATCATTGGGGAAGTGAAATAGAATAAAAGTTGTAGGCCCTCCAAAAGAAGGCTAGCTAGAGCAAGTGTATATTTTCTTATATTTTGATGCACTCCGCATTTTTAAATATATTTACAATAAGTATGCAGTTTTTTTTGGTTATATAGTTTTAATTATTGTTTACTTTTCGATAATTTTTCGAAATTTTCAGTTTGGATCGTGAAAATTCTATTTTGAGTTCCAAAACATTGAAATGTTATTTTAGATTTGTAGTTTGAGGCTACTCTAGTTATGATAGATGTAGATACTACCTGAAAAAAAAAAAAAAAAAAAAAAACATTGCATAGAAATTCGTATTTATGGGTTTCGGCCGATGTTGTTCTTATAATTACAATTTTTTTTTCGCCAATATTTATATTTTATTATTCTACACTTGCCTATTAGTTGACTTTTCTTTAAAAAATACTAGAAAATAGTTTTTTTGAACCTAAAATTGTAACTATCACATATATGGCCTTCTAAAATAGATACATCAAATTCTATGCCCATTTTATTAAAAATCCGTTTTCAGATCTAAAAAATGTTTATTGGTTTCTTAATTAGGAGGAATCTAAAATTGACCCCGTAGGTGCTGCGATCTCTTGAGGCAGAAACACACTAGAGTGAGGGGACATTTAGCCAATAAACTAAATCACATTTCGACAAATTTAATTCTTTCTTTGGGTTCTTCACAATTTAACAGGTTCTCAAAGCATTTTGCAAATATATCACAATTTTCCTTTTTCGTTTGCGCTAAGCTGCCATCCCCTCTTTTTAGCACTAAACCCTGGGGTGTTTATCCCCTGACTTATTGTTGGAAAGCTCTGTAGTATATTCTGGTATCGTTATTCTTGAAGCTCTCTTCTATTTCTTCCAGTTGTTTGTTATGGAAATCCCTTCTCCTCTTCCTCAGGACTTTATGTGCCGTTTTCCTTTCATCTATGTACTTTTTAAGATTAATAAAGAACTTATTTATTTGAAACCATTTTCAAATTTCATAATATTGGCTATGTCGTTCTTAAATTACAAATTTAGAGCGCTCCCCCCTCCAAATTTAAACATAAGATGTTAGCGCCCTTAAAAAAAGGTTAGTTGGTATGAAAGAAACATAATTATCAAATTTCATTAAAATCGGCTGGGTCGTTCTTAAATTACAAATTTAGAGCGCCCCCCCTCCCCCAAATTTAAACATAACATGTTAGCGCCCAAAGAAAAAAGGTTAGTATAAAAGAAACATAATTATCAAATTTCATTAAATTCGGATGCCTTTCTTAAATTACAAATTTAGAGTGCCCCCCCAAATTTAAACATATTATGTTAGCGCCCTTTAGGAAAGGTTAGTTAGTATGAAAAAAACATAATCATCATATTTCATAAAAATCGTCTGTCTTTCTTAAATTACAAATTTAGAGTGCCCCCACCCCTCAAATTTAAACATATTATGTCAGCGCCCTTAAAAAAAAGATTAGTTAGGATGAAAGAAACTACTTTTAAAAGTATTCGAAGTTCGTTGAATTATCGTATATCTGCAACGGATTGGAATAGAAAGGTAAGGTCTGCGGCATTTTTCTCCGTTTTTTATCTAGTTTGACCCAATTTTATAACGTATGTATATATATATAGATATCAATAAAAAAAAAAATATATATATATATATATATATATATATATATATATATAATTTTATTTTTGAAGAGAAAAGATTTGACCGGTCTTCAAAAATAAAATAATATATTTACTAATATTGATTTATATCAAGAAAAATTACATATATATATATATATATATATATATATATATATATATATATATATATATATATATATATATATATATATATATATACTAATTGGGAGAAATAATTTGTTACTTTAATTATTATTAAAATAATTATAATTATTAATTATTTATTGTAATGATAACTTATTACAAATTAATATTTACATTATATACAGACAGAACCACATATTAGATTTGGTTGTTAAGTATTTACAATTTTTATTTTATTCTTCAAACCCAGAACACATCTCTTAAATTACTTATCACGAGATCAGAAGTCACCATGATAAGATGAAAAAATATCTTCATTTGCTGCTGTTTGAGAGAACTTTCTGGAATGATGTTCTCTGTAATGTTTATAATTTTTATTTCTAAGTTATACAATAATTAGAACTCAGTAATACAAATAATAACCCCATAAATTAGTCATCCAAAGTCCAAAACTTTTATTTTCAATTGAAGAGCTTTTTTATTTGAAGAGCTATTTTTGAAAATTAATCTGTCTGCTATATTCTGGTACTAAGTCTCTCAAGAAGAGTTATGTTTAGTTATTTTTGTATAGAAAACCAGAAATCATATCTGATCATTTTACAATGGAATAATAAATGCATATATACTAATAAAAGCAATATATATATATATATATATATATATATATATATATATATATATATATATATATATATATATATACTAATTGGGAGAAATAATTTGTTACTTTAATTATTATTAAAATAATTATAATTATTAATTATTTATTGTAATGATAACTTATTACAAATAATTATTTACATTATATACAGACAGAACCACATATTAGATTTGATTGGTAAGTATTAACAATTTTTATTTTATTCTTCAAACCCAGAACACATCTCTAACCCGTTTGGTAACCTTTGTTTACTGGGTTCTAATAACTGAAGCTTATTACATTACAATTTCATTTTCATTATATTCAACAAAATCCTGTCAGCAACGGAAGTGAGGCAGTTATTGCTATAATGTTTTTATGTCAACTATCACAATCATATTTTAACATGTTCAACTGCAAAATAAAATAAAAATTGTAAATACTTAACAATCAAATCGAATATGAGGTTCTGTCTCTATATAATGTAAATATTAATTTGTAATAAGTTATCATTACAATAAATAATTAATAATTATAATTATTTTAATAATAATTAAAGTAAGAAATTATTTCTCCCAATTAGTATATATATATATATATATATATATATATTTTTTTTATTGATATCTATATATATATATACATACGTTTCCTGAGTTTTGAGGGTGCTGAGATGGAATTCTAGGGCTAAAAGAATTTTCTATCACATTTTACGGTGTAAATGCTAAAAATTTTCAAGTGAAGTATATTCAATATAATTTTTTCACAAGAACCGATATCGGATTCGTATTCAGCATTCAAAAGAACCCTTAAATACGAAATTTCATCCAAATAGAAAAATAAAAGTTTGTAAGCTTCAAAGTTTGCTTGACCAAATGGTAGGCAACTTTTGTTTAAATTGATAAAAACATGAATTACGCTTAGACGGTTAAACAGATCAACTTTATTTTTTCATACAAAATATAGGGTGGTAATACGCTTGAAATGTTTCATCATCCTATCTGGTTTCAAACTCAAGTTAAAAATCAAAATGTTTTTCGGATTTTCCAATTTTTTTAATAGGTTTTTGTTCATCGAATTTTACATTTATATACATCAAAAGAAAGCTGAGACTCTCCTCTTTCCAGCGATACCAACCAGTGAATTGCATGACAAAGTAATAACGATTTAAAGGTATGTAACCAATAATCGGTTTTAAAATTTCATTTTCCTGGAAAAGGGTGAAAAAAATGATATTTTTTGATTTTGTTGAATAACCGTTTTTTAATGTTTTTGAGAGTGCTGAATTGGAATCTGACCTCAATTTTTGTGTGAAAAAATCTATAGAGGTAGTTTGCTTGAAAAACTAATCATTTTTTAAGAATTTAATTAACCTAAACCAAAATTTATGGAGCGACTGTATTTTTTGTTTAATTCGAAATCAAAACTGAAAATCTTGGTGCAAGAATCATGTCGATATCATTTTTTAAACTCGAGATAAAAAATAAATTAATTTAATGCTATTTTATTTTTTTTCTCGGCTTCTATGGCCCATTGGTCGGAACGGCAAAATACGTGTCTAATATTTTTTGACCAGGAACCTCCAAAACAATTGCCAACAAGATCCGTGAGAGACTGAGTGTGTCCTCCCCTTGTAAGAGGTACTCACTAGGGATGGGCATAATCGATGATTTTCATAATCGAATGATCCTGTTTCGAGTGATTGAGGTAATCGAATGATTTCATAATCAATTATTTGAAGAGGAAAAAAAAAACGTATATGTTTTTTTCCTCTCTTCTATTTCCCGTTTTTTCCTTACCATACTACTTTTTAACATAGAAACCTGATTATTGCAATGATTCCCTGATTAATTGATTATCAATCAGATAGAGTAAGCTCTTAATTATTCCGCACGGATTATCTGTGGTATTACAAAAACCAGAAAACTTACAAGTTTTTTTTTATTTTCTATTACCAACACTTGATAAGTGGGCGATGAAAGGAATAGTAAAACTGGAAATGGATTATTTCCTTTTGCTTTTGCCTTGCTAATGAATTACACCAATCATGGGGAGTTTTATGCACTATAATTAAGGAAGATTAACCACTTGTTACCTTATTTTTGTCCAAAATTTACAACTTGAGGCTCAATTTAAGTACAGATTATAGAGTAATTACGTGTTTATCAAGCAATATCTGTAAATTATCAAGCATAAAATTCATTAAACAAATATTAAAAATGAAAAAGTTTTTTTTATAGAAAGAAACACTAATTTTTCAGTTTAATATTTAACAAAGTAAAGTATACATACAAGTATACAGTTAACCATAAATAAGGATACACAATATAAATTACATAATGATGATAATAGATTCTACCAAATTTTCATGATATATTAAAAACATATTACAATTGATTAATGTGGACACTTCAATTGGAATTTTTTTATTTAAAGAATAGTTTCATATGTTTAATATTCGGCAGTTTTAAAAACATACACAATATATAAAACATCAGCACTTAGATACATAGATTATACAAAAAAAAAACATGTTTAGAAGTAGATTGTTGGTTGGATTACGCAGTCAAGAACAAAGCAGTTAAAATTAAATTTTAATTTATGATGCCGACGTTTCGACTTGCACTGCAAGTCTTCATCAGGGCTAGAATAAAAGAAAACAAACAAAAACTTATTTTGTAGTTTTCTTTTATTCTAGCCCTGAAGAAGACCTGAAATGCAATTAGAAACGTCAGCATTATAAATTAAAATTCAATTTTAACTACTTTGTTCATGAATGCATACCCCAACCAACAACCTACATCTTAGATGTATCTTAGTCAACAAATAACTACTCATTTAAAAAAAAACACGTTACTTCGACAACTATCTTTTCAACTACGAGGGTAAGTCAATAATTATCCGCACTATATAGTTATAAAATTTTATTGAAATGAAATAGGAAACTTACAAGTACAACATTTTTCGACATAGTCCCCTTGCTTTTCAACGCACTTGGTCCAACGTTGTTCAAGTTTCCTGATGCCCTCATGGAAGAAGGTTTTGGGTTGAGATGCGAGCCAGGAATGCACCGCTTCTTTCAATGCTTCGTCCGAGGCAAATCGACGGCCCCTAATTGCCTGTTTGAGTGGACCAAACAAGTGAAAATCAGATGGAGCGAGATCGGGACTATATGGAGGATGATTCAATACTTCAAAATTGAGTTTCTGAAGCGTTTCTACAGTGTGGGCAGCTGTATGCGGACGGGCATTGTCGTGCAACAACACAACGCCTTTTGACAGCAGTCCTCGGCGTTTGCTTCGAATTGCAGGCTTAAGCTTAGCAGTAAACATCTCACTGTAACGTTCACTGTTTATTGTTGTGCCCCTTTCCTGATAATGTTCCAGTAATGGACCTTGTGAGTCCCAAAAAACCGTAAGCATAAGTTTTCCTGTGGACGGTTGGGTTTTGAATTTTTTCTTGCACGGCGAATTTGGATGTTTCCATTCCATACTCTGCCGTTTACTCTCCGGCTCGTAATGATGGATCCATGTTTCGTCACCAGTAACGATCCTGTCTAAGAAGTTGTCCCCTTCGTTAACATAGCGATCCAAATGTTTTGTGCACACGTCCAAGCGCGTTTGTTTATGCAACTGTGTCAGTTGTTTTGGAACCCATCTTGCACAAACTTTATGAAACCCAAGTCTGCTGTAAATGATTTCGTAGGCAGAACCGTGGCTAATTTGCAGACGATTTGCCACGTCGTCAACAGTTATCCGTCTGTCTGAGAGAATCATTTCACGTGAACGCTCAATGTTTTCCTCGTTTATGGCGGTAACTGGTCGTCCAGCTCCTTCATTTTGCGTAAAACTTGTGCGACCATTTTTGAATTTTTCAATCCATTCATAGACACTCCGTTGTGGCAAACAATTGTTCCCGTACTGTACCAAAAGTCTTCGATGAATTTCGGCCCCTGATACACCTTCCGACCACAAAAAAACGGATCACTGAACGTTGCTCTTCTTTGGTGCAAATAGAAAGTGGAGCGGCCATTATTAACAGCACGACAGCGATAACAAAACTAACCTACCAGCTTGATACGCACATAAACATAACAACGAATAAACAAAGCATGCGCCATCAACACAAAAGAACAGTACTGCCAACATAAACAAAAATATAGCTATATTGCGGATAATTATTGACTTACCCTCGTATTTTCATCTTACTAGCTTATTAGATTACTAAAAAATAAGTATCTCTGATAGGCAAATCACATCTTCATGTTTTTGTATATAATAGTATAGTGTATACATTTTTGCAATACATTAATTCTAACTATTTATTATACCAATGTTACATGAATATAACTTCGTTAAAACTGTCCATGATGCTGTCAAAGTATAAAACAGAAACATTTCCAATATTTAAAATAAATCAAAATTAAATATACTCAATTATTGCACATTCATCTTCATTTAGTAACTTCTATTTACATTATCAGTTATTTACATAAAACAGTCACACATATTTTGGCCTACTAATAAATATTATTTAATGTAAGAGGTCTTTTTCATTTTTATTAAAAACACCAATTAGATGTGAACTTATTTAAAAATATGATGAAAAGATTTTAAAAAGTCACACACTAAAATTTCTTGAGGAAATCTTTTTATATGTTTCAGAAAGGTCTTCATTCACAAAACTAATTAATAATCACTAAAATAAAATATATATATATATATATATATATATATATATATATATATATATATATATATATATATATTGCTTTTATTAGTATATATGCATTATTATTCCATTGTAAAATGATCAGATATGATTTCTGGTTTTCTATACAAAAATAACTAAACATAACTCTTCTTGAGAGACTTAGTACCAGAATATAGCAGACAGATTAATTTTCAAAAATAGCTCTTCAAATAAAAAAGCTCTTCAATTGAAAATAAAAGTTTTGGACTTTAGATGACTAATTTATGGGGTTATTATTTGTATTACTGAGTTCTAATTATTGTATAACTTAGAAATAAAAATTATAAACATTACAGAGAACATCATTCCAGAAAGTTCTCTCAAACAGCAGCAAATGAAGATATTTTTTCATCTTATCATGGTGACTTCTGATCTCGTGATAAGTAATTTAAAACCGGATTATAAAAATATTAAAGTTCCCATTTAATATCTTTTATCTTTGTTCTCAATATAACGAGTGAATATAATCTTTTTTATTATCTTTCATATGATTTTTTTTCTGTTATCATTAGGTAGTTCATTATGTATTATATTGAAAAATATGAAGATCAAACTTCTTTGTTAATATAAGATTGATAATTGTTGTATAAGAAAATTCGAGCAAATGGACTGTATTGAAAAGTATTAAAACGAGGTTTCGCACCTTTGGGGAGATATTATTGAGAAGGTAACCCAACCAGATAATACATAAGAAATTTGTCACCTTGTTATTACCACCGACGATTCTGTCAGAGGCCTCCGAACTCGCTGCGGGCAGGCGAATGCTTCTCGCAGGCTGTAAAATCTGATCGGGATCTCCTCCTCTTGTATCACCACTTATTAAGGGTAAAAATAAATCTTCACTAAATTTTATAAGAAACAAAAACACCTTTAAGAAAAGAAAAGGATCTTGGAAGGCTATCTTGCCTTGGTCAAAAAACACTGGAAGACCATTTCTTGAACAAAGAAAAAGTGTAAAGGAAAGCAGCCAGTAAAAGAATGAGGAATTTTCCTGCAGGGATTAACGCAGATAAGGGCTAGTTACCTAGAGATCTATAGAGCGCGTCAATATACGGTATATTAAAGTTTTTCTCCTTTCCCCCCTCACAAAAGGGCCGATTGGCGCGAACACACCGCCCACCAAAATTGGGATGTTGCCCAATTTTATTCCAAAAGGTTATACAATGAAAATTGTGGGCAGGCAGCAACAAATTTACACAATAAAATAAAGGAAAGGGAAAGAAAGCTCAACTTGAGTAAAGCGTAAGAATGACAAAAAAATAAAAATATTGTAACATGAATGGGGGCACAATTGTACAATGTAAAGAAAAGGAATCAGCCCGACCGGGCAACAAGTATATAATGTAAAGAAAATAAAACAGTTCTCCTGGGTAAACAATTATACAAAATAAAGAACATGAACTAGCATAACTGAAAAACGATTATACAAAGCAAAGGGAAATCATTCCGGAAGCGGAATGAGCTTGTTCACAGGTCTAGTGAAAGTGCTAGAGGTCTCAAAGGTGGCTGCTCGTGAAACACCATCAGGCTTCAGCTCGGAAAAAAGAGCTAAAGGCCGGGAGAACGAGGAGCTGTTCAGTCCATCGCTCACAACAACGTCGCCCTGTTTCTTGGTTCCACAACGGAGCTTGGAATTTGAAGACCACTTATAACGTTGTGAATTATAATTTAGAACGGCGTTGTCAAGTATGCCGCCCACCCTGAGGACCCCCAGGCTATCGAGGAAAGGAGTACGGCTGTAGAGCGGCTTTGCCGGCTTATCGGCACTGATATTTAGAAGAGGCCCAGAAAAATGCTTAAAGGTAATGCCAGGTTCATTTGCGATGAGCGCAATGGGAGTAGACTTAAGATCCGATAATGGCTTGGTGCTTAAGTCGGTGTCACGATAAGGAGGAGGCCAATGTTCCTGGCAATTGGTCAAAGAGGAGGGATCTTGAGTCCCTAAACAAAAATTTTTGGCCTGTGCGGAATGAGTAGGGGTAAGACCAATAGGGTCTACATTGGCATGATTAACGTAAAAAGAAACATCAGCAAACTTTACCGGGGAGAATTGTTAAACATTGAAATTTCAAATTGTACAGACCTTTTGATATTGACAACTGGTGGTTTTAAAAAGGTAGGCTTAATAGGATTCGATACCGGAATTTTACTTGTTACACTATCTTGGTTACTTTCTATGCATACTGGTTTCTTATTGTTTTTATTTTTAACAGGAAGGAATTTTGGACAATCTTGATTGGTTAAAGAATAGTGACTGTTTGAGGATGTGATGTAGTTATCCTCTTCTGTAAGGGAAACAAAAGACTTTTCATCAGAAGAATCACTAACATTTGTATCAGCACCACCTGTTTTATTGATGTGATTAAATTTTGAAACTTGATTTAAGTTTAAAAAATCACCCTGATTATTCATTTGTATTTCCTGGGGAACATTGTCACGATTTAGTCTGTGACTACATGTATTGGTGTTAATAGAAGGTTCAATGTTTTCTGGAATGTCAGAAACATTGGAGTCTTTGCGGTCTGTACTCAGGGGTTGTTCAAATGGAAGTTTTTCAATATTTTCAGTTTCCGAAGAATCATGGAAATCTTGGGAAATTTGGCAAACAGGAATTAACGAAGTGGCTGATTGATTTTGCGATAGGGTTTGGATAGGGCCTATGATTGCCCAACCAAAAATAGTACTGACAGCAATTGGAACAATAAAGCTTGAAATAAACGGATGAGGCAATAATAATTGCGGGTATACATCGGCACCTAAGAGGAGGTCAATCTTGTCTGATTGATGAAAGTCAGGATCGGCCAAACGCAAATGTTCAAGGGCGCGAGCAATTTCTGGAGTAAGGCTTTTGGGAGGCTAATGGTTAGCGATGTGAGGAACCACGGACGGGTTGGCAAAAATGTGCCTTTGAGAAAATGCAGAAAAAAAAAATGTCGCATGCAACTGTGCCCGGGGAGTTGGATACGCGCCCACCGATACCCGAAACCGTAATGGGCATATCACGTATTTTTTGACCCAATTGGTCAAAAAGCAGTTGGGAAATGAAAGAGAGTTGCGACCCCGGATCAATGACCCTTCTGACAGGAACGTAACCTAAATGATCATCAAAAATACGTGCACGAAATGTGCCTAGCAGAGAAGTCACGTGATTGGCAGAGGTACTACAACGAAGAGATCGTGAAGAATCAGCTGGTGATTGACCAGCGGAAGAGGATGCTAGTTCACTCGAAGTGTGACTAGCATGATCTGATGCGCGATTAGGCGCGGAATTCAAATGTACATTTGAATTTACAACTTTGGAAGGATGCAAAAGTGTGTGATGATCGCGGGAATTGCATCTACGACACGAAAATTTGGAATTGCAATTAGCTTTTAAGTGCGGACCTAGACAATTGAAACACCATTTATGTTTCTTAAGGATTTCAATTTTTTTATCTCGAGTGAGGGATAAAAACTCGAAACAGGAAGACAAAGAATGCGGTTTACGACAAGCAATACATTTAAAATTAGAAGAATTAGAGGGTGCCGCCCTAGTTCTATCTGATTTTGAACATTTACTTACTAGCATTTTCAATTGACATTAATGATTAGAATATAATGTTCTAATTAGTTTGAATTTGTTTTTAGATATGTAAGGCCCAATTCACACAGAACGGACGTGGCGGAGACGTGGCGCGGACTTTTTTTAATAGGACAAACGTGGAAGAGACAAAAGCGCCACGTCTCCACCACGTCCGTTCTGTGTGAATTCGGCCTTACATATCTAAAAACAAATTCAAACTAATTAGAACATTATATTCTAATCATTAGTGTCAATTGAAAATGCTAGTAAGTAAATGAGAAACTTGATTATAAAATGTAATTAATATCGGCTCAGTCGTCCTTATGTACATATTTATGCCTCTCTCCCACCTACTCAAGTTAAAACATTATAATTTAACTGTTAGCACCATTTGAAAATGTTAGATAGTATGAAAGAAGCTAGAATAACAAACCGGCTGAGTCTACTAGAATACATATATAACTCTAACCCCTATCAGATCTGGAGATCTGAGAACTCTGATATTAGAATATTGTAATCCTAATAACTCTATGCTTAATTCAATTACACTATATAATTCAATTAATATCTGAATTAACGGTATAATTCAAATACTTCCTTAAAAAGTAATTGAATTACTTGTTATCCCAACTGAATTACTTCTGGGATTAACGAAATTCCATGCGATTATAATTTCAATTACATTTATTTCATTTAAAAAGTAATCCAACGATTTATTGGATTACTTTGTAATTGAACTGTAGCAAACTCTGTTCTAGGAGTTATTTTTATTTCTTTGGCTTTGATTAATTGTTTATATGCCGACCGATTTTTACTGCTTCCTTCTTCATATTCAATGCCAGACTTGATATTCAAAGACCAATTAAGGCTCCGTTTTACAGAATCGAGTCCTTAAAATTCCGAAATTATGTATGCACTTTATGATACAAATAACTAATTAGCCATTTATTAGATTTAATTGAAAAATGATAGAATGTAGGGGAATTAAAAAAAATTAATATAATTCAATTTGGTGAAAACAATATTCCTTAAATTTTCAATTTTAAGCTCATGAATAGTGGTAACATATTCTAATAAATAATACATTTTCAAGTTTAAAGAAAAATATTTGATTTTTCCAGATGACATGGACGTTGGAGAACTAGACCCAGAGGAGATTTACCCATTAGATGTGTTTCCAGCTCCGTTACAAGAAACAACTATAAATATAGGTGGTGGAGCGACAGTAGATGAACAGTCAGGTTCCGGCGTCGACGATGTCCTGTCAAAGGACTTGCCAGCCGTAGGTTTATTTCAGAGTTCTACCAGAAGTTAAATTATAAATACACAAACATAATTTTTTAATACACCTTGCTAAAGGTACAGCTGTTGCTTTGTGTAAAGAATCTATCCACCGAAAAGTTCAAGTACAGCACATCACCCCAGAGCATTAGCCTTTACTGATAATATATTGTCCCTACAACTGCAAAGTATCGAATGTAAAAATACGCGATTTTTGCATACGATCTTCAGCGATTCGTTACAGTGATTTGGCATAATCAAATAGTTTGTAAAATTGACCCTTTGACAGGGATATTCCTCCCCTTTACAGAATGAATTTAGATTTGAGAAAGACGTATATGAGACCTAAAGCAATTGATAAAGTAATACAAAAAATGTGTTTTTTCGCATTCGATACTTCGCAGTTGTAGTGACGACATTTCCCTCCTTTTCGGAAATATTCTATTGATTCCTTGGTGACACCTGAGTTGCCTCCAACGATATCTGGTATTGCAGAACTACTCCTTTTAGTTGATCATGGCCTCTTCAGCAATCTTTTTCATTCGTGGATCTCCTTCATGTGCTCCTCACACCAAGGAATCAAAGATCAGCCTCCACATCTTGCAGCCATGGCAGCCTGGGCTGCCTCTTCCTCTATTTCCATCTGTACGTTCTTCCATTATTTACTTTAGGAGTCTATTCCTACGATGTACATTACCTTATAGTAATACATTAATTACTAATTAATTATTAATTACTAATACATTAGTAGTTTTGAACAAGATTTCAAAATTTCCTAAAGGTTTCTGAGCAACGAAACTAAAGCATCCAACCAATTATATAGTTGGTAGTATAATGATTAGCAATGAATCACTGGAGGGAACAGTTTTAGTGGATTAAGGTCTGTTACAAACAGCTGAACCACCTTAAGGCGGTGTTCGGCATGGAGCGTCCAGCCGCAGCTGTTGCATACAGCTGCAGCTGCTGCGTACAGAAGCGGGAGAGGGTGTTTCCGCATGTAGCTTTCAAGAAAACTGGTGTTGTGGTTGTTGATGGAGGTATAGACCGGGAGCCCGCCACATGCAAATTTAATTGGAAATACATGAATTGGTTTCCTAACCCGTTTTATGGTATCATCCGCCTTGAAACGATATATCGTGGTCTGGCAGACTGTATCCGTCGGAACGTGGTGTGGCGCACGCTTAAATTCGGCCAAAATAGCAAAATATGATTGGAAAGGTATGTTCTTGAGTTTGGTCTCATTTTTTAGTGTATCCTTTACTAAACAAGAATCAAGTTGTCTGGCAGCCGTAAGCCGTCGGAAACATGCCGCCAGACCGGTTTTTATTTCTCGGAAAACTGATCCGAAAAGTGAAAAAAAATATTTGCACACCAATTTTTATTATATTGTTAGGACTCATAAGTGTAGTTAAAATCCGAATTCAAAACCGTCAAAACCTAAAGCGATTTTGCAGTACTCGAAAGTTTTGAACTATTTTCATTTTATCGCTTATATCTCGTAAAACGTGAAACATTGCTGGACAAAGCATATTTGCAATATTAAAGAGCACTAAATTTTTGTCATTTTAAGTCTAATTGCATTTCTATAAATTAATTTAAGCTTTGATATGAAAAAAAGGAATTTGGGATCGGACAAATATTGTTGGAGTTATAGCGAAAAATGATGTATTTCATAACAGTTAGCGGTATTTAGCGTACAGGCATGGATTTGATCAAAGTTTTATGTACAGAAGCTAATAGTAAATTTAACCAGCTTTCAGATGAAAAAAAAGATCTCGAATCGGACCAATAGTTTCGGAGTTAGAGCTAAAAGAGTACCTACAAACGCGTTTTCGTGGAGAACCGCAAAACGAAACTTACCTCACAGCGATATTTCTGGTACTGATACATCTTTTTAAATAAAGAAATAGATACTTATATGTATTTAATAATAAATAAAAAATGAAATAGGTTGGTTCCTACCGGCTCACACACTTGTCAAACCAGTCTATATGATTTTCTCTCCAAACCCGATTTTCTTATTTTCTTTTTTTTTTCACTTTCTCTGAAAGCTATTGCATCTTTTAGGTTTCAAATTAAAGCTAATTTAATTTTCTTTAAATTATTTCTTAAAGGTGTTTTTCGTAAAACCAGTACTTTCATTAGTATCCGACCGAGAACTTGACGCTTAACAGAAAAACTTCAAATTTTGGGAAGACTCACGATTTTTGGACAGCTCTATCTCCAAAATAAATTAATTTATAGAAATGAAATTAGACTTAAATTGACAAAAATTTAGTGCTCTTTAATATTTAATATGCTACGTCCAGCAATTTTTCACGTTTTACGAGATATAAGCAACAAAATGAAAATAGTGCAAAACTTTCGCGATTTTTCGAGAACTACAAAAATCGCTTTTAGTTTTGTCGGTTGCTGATTCGGATTTTAACTACACTTATGATTCCTAACAATATAATAAAAATTGGTGTGCAAATATTTTTTTTTTTCACTTTTCGAATCAGTTTTCCGAGATATAAAAACCGGTCTGGCGGCATGTTTCTGACGGCTTTCGGCTGCCAGACCACTTATTGAAAAGGATACACTAAAAAATGAGACCTAACTGAACAACATACCTTTCCAATAAATTCTTCAATGAAGGAGTTATATATATTGATCAATAATAGTATTATAAAAAGCATTCAACTCCTCTTTATTAATAGAAAAAACATGTGACATGTTTCGGGAAACAACAAATCTACTACAATATATGTTATTATAAATTTACCTTTAAAACAATCTCTTGGTGTTAACACACCGTGTCAGTTTCATTTACATTGTGTCTATAGAATACTTCTTCTACTTTATGGGTACTAGGGTCAATGAGTTCCAATTATTTTTTGCTATTTTGGGCGCCTTAAAGCGTTAAATATAGCAAAAAATTTCAAATACAGATGATTTTTTTTTTTTTACAGATGTTATTTTTAAACTATTAAATATTAAACATATTAGTTCATAGTTGTTATTTAGTGTTTGAAGAAGAAGGCCACGTGTGTTCTCTAACCTCAAACTGATAAGTTCTAGTTTTTAAGTTGAATTCCAATTTTCAGTGAAATAGTGTAACCTGAACAATAAAGACGTGTTTACGTGTGATCCAAAGGATTACCGGCTGAAGGATTGTTGTCAATTAATAAGTTGAAACTTTACGAGTATCATTTTATTTTTTTAAATTTTATTTTTGATCTGTTAATTACTTAGTTGCCAGCAGGGAAGCCAAAACGGGGGCCCTGGGCCCCCCATCTCTGATTATAATGCTAATGAAAAACTAAACATCACCCAGACAAATATAAAGTTGGATCCTTTAAAAATAGACAGCTTTGACCAGATAATGAGGGAAACAACTTATATTCAATCTAATAATAGTAACAAAAGATCAATAATTAGTAATTCAGCCCAAGCTCACACAAAAGTAATTATTAAAGGAAAAAACGAAATCATAAGTGAAAGGGAAAAAAAAGACGAACTGACTTGAGACAAAATCTCATTAATAATCGATACGGCCCCGAAGTCTGTGGTCCTTTTATGGTATTTATTGAAAGCAGTGAGAAAAATCTAGGAAATGCCCACCCTATGCTATTTGGAAAATGGCTTTTCCAAGATAAAAAATTCCATAACAACACCATATTAGAAATTCGAACTTCGGGCCGAAATCGAATAAAAATCACATGTTCTACTAAAGAAATAGCTAACTACCTGGTCGAATGTGATATATTAAAAAAGGAAAATTTATTCGTATATATCCCAGACTTTTTTGTTAAAAAAAAAACAGGTGTCAACCGTGATGTAGATTTAAATTTAACTGACGAAGAAATATTAGAAAACATGCAATCAATAATAGTCCCAATAAAAGTAGAAAGAATGAAAAAATATGAAACTTTAAACGAAACAATAAAAATCACACCAAACTTGCGTGATAACTTTCAGAGGACAAAAAATTCCAGATTCTATTACAATTTACGGAAGCTTTTGTCGTGTTAAACCGTATATTCCAAAACTCAGGCAATGTACTAATTGTCTTCGCTTTGATCACTCTGCAGCTCAATGTAGAGGGAAACAAATATGCCTCAAATGCGGAAATGAACATTTAGCCAAGGACTGTCCAAATTCCAACCAAGACCCAGTATGTGTTCATTGTAAAAAAAAACCACCTCGCAAATAGTAAAGAATGTGAAATATTTAAAAAACTAAAAGAAGAAAATATAAAAAAATTTACTGAACAATCTTACGCATCTGTTGTAAGTACTAATCGGTTTGAAATACTGCACCTACTGAAGGAAGATCAAGATAATGAAGCTTTCGCACCTTTAGCACTAAACCCTAGCCGTCGAAAAATATACAGAAAAACACTAGTTAGGAATCCATATATTAACCCTCCCTCGCGGAATCAGATCTCTCGGGAGATTATACCTAAGAAGTCAGAATCAGTCGAGATTTGCAATCCATGGAAAACGTCAGAAGCCGAAAAGTATATCACAATACTAAGTAAAATTTCACAAGAAATAAAAGAAAAACAAATGTTGAAAAAAGAAATTACAGAAAAAATCGGAAATAACTTGTTCAATATAGTTCAAGAAAACCTCGATATTGTAGAAAACTTAAGCATGGATTATGAAAACAACCATGATATGAAATGACTGACAATAATAACAAAAACATAATTAAATTAGGATAAAATAAGAAATATATAAAAAAATAAATAAATAGATAAACAATTTACTACGAATATGATAGACGACTCAGTGCGAATTATGCAATGGAACATTCGATCGATTACAGTAAATAGAAATTGTTTAGAATTTATCCTAAGACGTGACGGAATAGATATTGCCCTATTATCAGAAACGTGGCTAAGGAAAAATCATAAATTTAAAATCCCTGAATACGATATGGTCCAACAAAATCGAGCAGACGGATATGGTGGAAGTGCAATTTTGATACATCGACCTATGAAATTTACACAGATTCCGATTACGAACCACTGGGAGGATCGTATACAGGATTGTGCGATAAGGGCCTATTTAAATTCCGGTGTGATATCTATCGCATCCATATACGTAAAACCAGATCAAAATCTTACCTCTAGAGAATGGAGTAATATTTTCAACCAATTATCGCACCCTTTAATAGTTGGAGGGGACCTAAATGCCCACCATCAGGCCTGGGTTTGCAGTTACCGCGACAGGGCCGGTACCGAACTCATAGACATTATTGACCAAGAAAGACTTTGCTTCTTGAACAATGGAAAACCGACCCTTATAACAAGACCGGGTAGAAAGTCATCAGCTATATAATATATATGATATTACCCTAGCTTCGGCGAGTATAACACCTTTGATATATTGGTCGGTCTTACCTGAAATCTTAGGATTAGATCATTATGCGATTTTGATAAAAATAGATTTGGCGAATGAAGACAAAATTCATAGCACAATGGAAAAAATGGTTGATTAACAAAGCAAACTGGAGCTTATATACACAAATAGTTAAAGAAAAGTAAATATCAGATCTCCGAACAATTATAAAGACTTATTAAATATTATCAACGAAACGGCAACACTTAGTATTCCGAGGAAGATCAGTGGCAAAAGGAATCGAAACAAACCAGGTCGCACACCTAAATACTGGTGGGATGACAGCTGCATGGTAAAATGGAAACAAAAAAACAAATAATATTCCAAAGATACAAAAAGGACATGAACGCGACAAATTATATTGCCTGCAAAAAAGCCATCGCAGAAAGCAGAAGACAGTTCCACGATAAAAAGCGAGAGAGTTTTGCAACTCTTTAAACCACGAAACTCCAATAGGACAGGTATGGAACGGTATCAGAAGGCTTAAAGGATTGGCCGTTAAACATTGAACAATAGATAAGGCTGTTATGGAGGATTTCATGAGCATCATTGCCCCACCGTCGGTACCAGAAAACATAAGAATTGAAGATATTCCAATTGAAGAAAACCCCGAAATAGATGAACCCTTCACAATCGAGGAATTAGAAGTGGCTATATCTTCTAATAAAAATATAGCTCCAGGATACGATGGGATTCACTACTCCATGATAAGACAACTCCAAGCCAATGCTAAGGGACAACTCTTGGAAATTTGCAACGGCATACGGATAAATGGAACAAAAATACCCCAATGGGATATTCAAACGGTCATACCAATCCGAAAACCTGGGAAACCACCAGATAAATCTACGTCTTACAGACCTATTGCATTATCTTCGTGTCTTTTCAAAACATTCGAACGGATGATTAAAAAGAGGCTGGAATGGTTTTTAGAAGAACCTAAAATAATTCCGGACTTTCAACACGAATTTAGAAGAGGCCATAGCACGTTCGATAACATCACCACAGTTCTTAGCGATTTTCAACAAAACTTGGCCAAAAATAAAACTACATACAGTAGCAGTATTCGTCGACCTAGCTAACGCATATGATAATGTAAATATTAAAATTTTAAAATAAGTAATGGTGAGTGAAAAAATTCCGAGCAAAATAACAAGTACAGTGTTAGGCCTCATAGAAAACAGAATAATTTATTTTCAAGTAGGAGGGGATATACAAGGACCGAGAGAAATCGTTGCAGGTTTGCCACAAGGCGCTGTTTTGAGCCCATTATTATTCTCAATATATACAGCATCACTGAAAAAATTAAAAACTAAAAATATAAAGATTTCACAATTCGCGGATGACATAACGGTATATGGAGTAAATAACGACTTTAAGGAAGCTAAGGAAATAATGACTGTGTTTCTGGATAAATTCGCCAAATGGAATGACGAATTGGGACTACCTGTGGCTGAAGAAAAATGTGCTGCCATAATACTGGGCAGAAAAAGAAACAAACCCCAACCGGAACAACTAAACATAGGACCTTTTCAGATTAAAACATGTACTACATTTAAATTCTTAGGAGTAGTAATAGACCGCAAATTATTGTGGAAACCTTACATGCAATATATTGAGGGAAAAACAGAACAAGCTATGAATGTCCTTCGGTGTGTGTTAAGAATAAAATATGGAGCTCACCCCGGTATTTGTATATTAATATTTAGGGCCCTGATCCTATCACGTATAGATTATAGGAGTATTTTTTATGACAATGCTGCAAACTATCACCTAAAAAAAACTTGAGCAGATTCAATTCAGAGCTTTAAGATGTTGCTTAGGTGCCATAAACTCCACCCCGACCAAAGCTCTTTTAATTGAAGCGGATGTAATGCCACTGAAAATAAGAAGAGAAAGGCTAGCAGCCAAATTTTTAGCTCTCAGGTACAGTAACATAAATCACCAAGTTACTAAATCCTTTCACGAGCTGGCTCCGTACCTTTATAATAACAACAACTATACTCGAAAGAAAACTCCCCTTCTAATTCGAATGTTAATTAGACTAAGAGAATTGTCATTAGGAAATGTTATTGTTCGCGCCAATCGGCGCTTTTGTGAAGGGGGGAAAGGAGAAAAGTGAAGTATTCGTACATAGTCACGCCCTCTACCAAGTTCCTTGATTAATCGGCCCTTTCTTTAGTTTCACCATAGCTACCCAGAGGGCAGTTGACTTTAACTCTCGGAAACTAAAATATGTGAGTTCTTATCGCATCTGCACTAATTCCTACAGGAAAATCTCTCTCACTCTGTTGCTGTCTTCTGACCAGTACGCACGCATTACCTTTGTCCAAGGCCTTATGGTCTTCCAGCATTTTTATGACCAAGGCTAAGATAGCCTTCCAAAAAACCCTTTTCTTTTTCTTAAAGTGTTTTTTGTTTCCTATGACATTTAATAAAGACTTAATATTCCCATTAATGAGTGGTGATTTAAGAGAAGGATATCCTGGTCAAGTTTTACAGCCTGCGAGAATTGTTCGCCCACCCGCGACTCCTTTGGAGGCCTCCGAGAAGAAAGTCGGCGGTTATATCCAGGTGAGTGATTTTTTCTGTAATATTTGGTTAGGTTACCTTCTGATTAAGATCTCCCCAAATGTGCGAACACTCACTTTTATAGTTTTCAATACAGCCCATTTTCTAAAGGTCGATGCGAGTTTGCGGAGTCGCATCGAAAAATATCTCGATCTTTCATTAAACATTTTGGTCCAACCGGGCCACATATTGTGCCACATTAAAAAGAGTGTTTTCGCGGTTTTGGGGCGATTAATCATCCACTCATTTCCGTGTTTTATTTATATTACAGATTTTTACATTGAAATTTCCATAAATTGCAAAGTGTTCGCGCCAATCGGTGCTTTGACAACGCCGTTCTAAATTATAATTCACAACGTTATAAGTGGACCTCAAATTCCAAGCGCCGTTGTGGAACCACGAAACAGGGCAATGTTGTGATCAAGGATATGAATAGCTCTCCAATCTCCCGGCCTTTAGCTCTTATTTCCGAGCTCAAGCCTGAGTGTTTCACGAGCAGCCACCTTTGAGACCTTTACCGGCACTCTCACCAGACCCGTGAACAAGCTCATCCCGCTTCCGGAATGACTTCCCTTTGCATTGTATAATTGTTTTTTAGTTGTGCTTTTTTTTTTTTGATCATTATTTTGTATAATTGTTTACCGAGTGGTACTGTTTTATTTTCTTTACATTATATAATTGAGCTTCCTTTCCTTTCTTTATTTTTGTATAAATTTTTTGATGCCTGCCCACCATTTTCATTGTATAACATTTGGAATAAAATTGGGCTACATCCCAATTTTGGTGGGCGGTGTGTTCGCGCCAATCGGCGCTTTTGTGAGAGGGGGGGGAAAGAAGAAAAACTGTAATATACCGTTCATTGACGCACTCTATAGATTTCTAGGTAACTAGCCCTTATCTGCCTTAATCCCTTTACAGGAATAATCGTTCTCACTCCGTCGCTGCCTGCTCCCCTGTACGCAAACTTTTCTATGTCCAAGGCCCTTCATTTTTATGACCAAGGCTCAGATTGCCTTTCAAAAAACCCTTTTCTTTTCTCAAAGTGTTTTTGTTTTCTGTGTTATAAATAAAGACTTAATATTCCCATTAATGAGTGGTGATTTAAGAGGAGGATATCCTAATCAAGTTTTACAGCCTGCGAGAATCGTTCGCCCGCCAGTGACTCCTTTGGAGGCCTCCCAGAAGTACGTCGGCGGCTATAACCAGGTGAGTGGTTTTTTCTGTAATATTTGGTTAGGTTATCTCCTGATTAAGATCTCCCCAAGACTGCAAGCACTCGCTTTTATATTTTTAATTACAGTCCATTGTCTAAAGGTCGATGCGAGTTTGCGGAGTCGCATCGAAAAATATCTCGAACTTTCCTATACATTTTGGTCCGATCTGGGCCGTATATTGAGCCACATTAAAACGAGTGTTTTCGCGGTTTTGGGGCGACTAATCATCCACTCATTTCTGTGTTTTATTTGTTTTACTGATTTTTGCAGTGAAATTTTCATAAGTTGCAAAGTTTTGCCCATTTTGTGTTCAAATTACATAATATCCAGTAATTAACGGTTTGAAACTGACCATCAGCCATTTTGTTCTAGTTCCTACAGTCAGCTGTGATCTGACGTCACACTTCTTTACCATTTTTCTAGTGACGTACTTGTTACTTCATCTCGTACCAACCCCCGCCATTTTGTTTTATTCAAGCATCGATTACATTTACGTAATAATTAGTGTAATCAAGTTTGCAACTTTTTCTCGTTTCCTTTTCTGTGCATTATATATTATAATTTCCTTTTAATTCTGTATTTGTATATTCTGTATTTTTCACAATGCCTGTAGAAGACAAAAATATCATTATTCAAGCACAACTATTGGCAAAGAGGGAAACGGTATTTGCTGATATAACTAGCAGATACGATGAAATTAAAGGTTCCACTCTTTCGGATATTTTCACTGTCCAAGTGCATTACGAGGATTTACCCTCCCTTCAAGTCAAATTTGAGGGGGTGAATGAAAAATTAAGCGACCTTAATGCTCTCTTATCCAAACAAAATCATGTGGATACTCAAGCCCCTGCAATTGCTTTCAATAGTGTGTTAACCAAAATTAAATCTAAATATTTACAATTGAAAAAAGAAGAACCTATTGCAACTTCTACACCGGTTACCAGCCCTAGTCAATTGTCTCAGTGTGGTTTTTCATTACCGCCAATTAACTTGCCAACTTTCTCAGGCGATATAGAACAGTGGCCTGAATTTTTCTCGCTTTTCTCCTCCCTAGTTCACGACAACCCGTCTCTGAGCCCGATACAGCGTTTTCATTTTCTGAGGTCCAATTTAGGCGCAAGTGCTCTTTCAGTCATTTCCAATTTTCAACTTAGAACTGAAAATTACCAGCTTGCCTTTTCAGCACTAATTTCCAGGTACCAAAATCCCAGAATAATAGCACAGGCATATTTGAACAAAATTTTGCATTTTAAACCCATCAGTTCAAATTCTTTAGGTAATTTAAAAAATTTCCTAGAAATACATCAGAATTCGGTGCAGGCTATCAAGGCGCTACCTATAGATGATTTAGCGAATTTTATTTTGTTAACCCTCTCACTAAACAACCTAAATTCCCGCAGTTCCAAAGTTTTTGAGGATCAACATTCTGAAAAAGAGGTCCCTCTATTTGATGATTTGCTAAATTTCGTTACCAAGCAAATTAAAACGCTAGAGATAATTTCTCCCCCTATTAATCAAAATAGAAGCCCTAGAGTTAATTCATTAATTGTCAACACTAGTCCTGTTCCTTCACCACAATCAGATAGAACTCGAGCGGCACCTTCTAATTCTTCTAATTTTAAATGTATTGCTTGTCGTAAACCGTATTCTTTGTCTTCCTGTTCCGAGTTTTTATCCCTCACTCGAGATAAAAAAATTGAAATCCTGAAGAAACATAAACGGTGTTTCAATTGTCTGGATCCGCATTTAAAAGGTAATTGCAATTCCAAGTTTTCCTGTCGTAAATGCAATTCCCGTGAACATCTCTAACTAGCATCCTCTTCCGCTGGTCAATCACCAGCTGATTCTTCACGATCTCTTAGTTGTAGTACCTCCGCCAATCACGTGACTTCACTGCTAGGCACCTTTCGTGCACGTATTTTTGATAATCACTTAGGTTATGTTCCTGTCAGAGGGGTCATTGATCCGGGGTCGCAACTTTCCTTTATTTCCCAACAGCTTTTTGACCAATTGGGTCAAAAAATACGTGATATGCCCATTACGGTTTCGGGTATCCGTGGGCGCGTTTCCAACTCCCCGGGCACAGTTACATGCGACATTTTTTCTGCATTTTCTCTGAGGCACATTCTTGCCAACCCGTCCGTGGTTCCTCACATCGCTAACCATTTGCCTCCCAAGAACCTTACTCCAGAAATTACGCGCGCTTTTGAACATTTGCGTTTGGCCGATCCTGACTTTCATCAATCAGACAAGATTGACCTCCTCTTAGGTGCCGATGTATACCCGCAATTATTATTGCCTCATCCGTTTATTCTAAGCTCTATTGGTCCAGTTGCTGTCAGTACTATTTTTGGTTGGACAATCATAGGCCCTATCCAAACCCTATCACAAAATCAATCAACCACATCTTTGATTTCCTTTTGTCAAACTTCCCGAGATAAGTCTTTGGAAATTGAGAATATTGAAAAACTCCCATTTGAACAACCCCTGAGTACAGACCACAAACACTCAAATGTTTCTGACATTCCAGAAAACATTGACCCTTTTATTAAGTCCAATACATGTAGTCACAGACTAAATAGTGATAACGTTCACCCGGAAATACAAATTAATGACCAAGATGATTCCTTAAACTTAAATAAAGTTTCAATAATTAATCAAGTCGATAAAATAGTTGGCGCTCATAAAAAGGGGGCAAGTAATTCATCTGATGAAAGGTCTTTTGTTTTCCTTACTGAAGAGAATAACTACATCTCATCCTCAAATAGCCAATTAAGATTGTCCAAAATTCCTTCCTGTTAAAAATAAAGATAATAAGAAACCAGTATGTTTACAAAGTAACCAAGTTAGAGTAACAAGTAAAATTCCTGTATCGAATCCTATTAGACCTACCTTTTTAAAACCAACAGTTGTAGATATCAAAGGGTCTGTACGCTCTAAAATTTCAATGTTTGACAAATTATCCGCAGTAGGGTTTGCTGATGTTTCTTTTGACGCTAATCATGCCAATATAGACTCTAGGGGTCTTACCCCTACTCATTCCGCGCAGGCCAAAAATTATTGTTCAGGGACTCAAGATCCCTCCTCTTTGACCAATTGCCAGGAACATTGGCCTCCTCCTTACTGTGACACCGACTTAAGCACCAAGCCATTACCGGATCTTAAGTCTACTCCCATTGCGCTCATCGCAAATGAACCTGACCATACCTTCAAACTTTTTTCTGGGCCTCTTCTTAATATCCGTGCCAATAAGCCGGCAAAGCCACTCTGCAGCCGTACTCCTTTCCTCGATAGCCTGGGGGTCCTCAGGGTGGGCGGCATACTTGACAACGCCGTTCTAAATTATAATTCACAACGTTATAAGTGGACCTCAAAATCCAAGCGCCGTTGTGGAACCAAGAAGCAGGGCGACGTTGTTGTGAGCAAGGGACTGAACAGCTCCCCACTCTCCCGGCCTTCAGCTCTTATTTCCGATCTCAAGCCTGATGGTGTTTCACGAGCAGCCACCTTTGAGACCTTTACCAGCACTCTCACCAGACCCGTGAACAAGCTCATTCCGCTAACGGAATGACTTCCTTTTACATTGTAAAACCGTTTTTTTCAGTTGTGCTATTTTAGGTCTTTATTTTGTATAATTGTTTACCCAGGAGTACTGTTTTATTTTCTTTACATTAAAAAATTGTTGCCCAGTTGGGCTGTTTTCTTTTCTTTGAATTGTATAATTGTGCTCCTATTCATGTTATAATATATTACTTTTTTGTCATTATCTTACTACTTACTCAAGTTGAGCTTCCTTCCCTTTCTTTTTATTTTATTGTATAAATTTGTTGATGCCTGCCCACCATTTTCATTGTATAACCTTTTGGAATAAAATTGGGCTACATCCCAATTTTGGTGGGCGGTGTGTTCGCGCCAATCGGCGCTTTTGTAAGAGGGGGGGAAAGGAGAAAGGTAAGTATTCATACATAGTCACGCCCTCTACCGAGTTCCTTGATTAATCGGCCCTTTTTTAGTTTCACCATAGCTACCCAGAGGGCAGTTGACTTTAACTCTCGGAAACTAAAATATTTGAGTTCTTATCGCATCTGCACTAATCCCTACAGGAAAATTTCTCTCACTCTGTTGCTGTCTTCTGACCAGTACGCACGCATTACCTTTGTCCAAGGCCTTATGATCTTCCAGCATTTTTATGACCAAGGCTAAGATAGCCTTCCAAAAACCCTTTTCTTTTTCTTAAAGTGTTTTTTGTTTCCTATGACATTTTATAAAGACTTAATATTCCCATTATTGAGTGGTGATTTAAGAGGAGGATATCCTGATCAAGTTTTACAGCCTGCGAGAATCGTTCGCCCGCCCGCCACTCCTTTGGAGGCCTCCGAGAAGAAAGTCGGCGGTTATATCCAGGTGAGTGATTTTTCCTGTAATACTTGGTTAGGTTACCTTCTGATTAAGATCTCCCCAAAGGTACGAACACTCACTTTTTATAGTTTTCAATACAGTCCATTTTCTAAAGGTCGATGCGAGTTTGCGGAGTCGCATCGAAAAATATCTCGATCTTTCATTAAACAGTTATATTACAAGATGAAGAAAACATTGATTGGTTACTCAAAAACTAAATATAGTAACTACATCCCACAAATTAGATGAACATCCAGAATATGTTAGAGAGTGTTATGAAACAGGGCGATCCCCTGTTGCTTGCACAATATATACAGATGGCTCAGAATCTGAAAACAATGTTGGGGCAGCAATAATAGAAGTAAACTTCAGTTATCAATTGAAAATAAAATTGTCACCTATAGCCACAATCTTACAGCCGAAGCTTTAGCCATCCTTGACGCCATAAAATATATAGAAAGCATCAATCATGAAAAGGAGATAATTTTATCAGATTCGTTAAGCGTTTTAGCAGCACTAAATAGCTCCGAAATGACCGGCGGACCTATTATAACAGACATTAAATTACTCCCGTTTAAATTAAAAAGAGGGTAACAGAACTGTTCATTTTATATGGGTCAAAGGCCATAGCGAAAACCGCTTCAGTAACAAAGTGGACCGCCTAGCCAAAGAAGCATCACTCACCGGAGACCCAAACTATGCTATCACAAGTACAAACATAATTGCCCATTGCAGGAGGAAAATCCAAAATAAAAGATGGCAAAGACAATATGAGGACTCAAAACATATTAAGGGGCGTTTCTATTCTAGCGTTCAACTAAAAATTCAAACCAAAGCATGGTTTCAGAAAATAAACAGACCTAGAAGATTTTTCACAATCCTGTGTAGACTTAGATTCAACCACAACCGCCTCCCCTACCATTTACATAAAATTGGCATTATAAACAACAATAGTTGCAGCTGCGATAATACTACAGTAGCTGACCCAGATCATGTAATATTTGCATGCAAACTATACGAAGAAGGAAGAGAAAAGTTAATGGAAACACTGGTGTACAACAAGGTACCGCTCCCCACAAAGGTGAGCCAACTGGTTTCAAATACTAAACATTTGGAGGTGCTAGACAGTATTGTTGAGTTTATCCTTCAACACCATATCGAATTATAGATGAATAATAAAAAATGAATTTATTTTATGTGGCAGATGTGGATATACACAAAGCCAAAATAAATAAATTTAGAAAAAAAAACGAAATAAACATATTAGTTAATTAAAGTAATATATTTAAATTAATTTAACAAGCTTTAAGTTTCTAAACAGATTTTAAACAACAATTATATTGCCACAGTTTTCTATATTTTGGGTAAAAAACAAAACAAAAACAATATACAATGACTCATCTTATAACTAGGGCAAATTACAATACATTTCTTAATTAATCTTCTGATCCAGCTTATAATATAATAATTTTCTGATTAATCACTCACCGAATCCAGGAGTCTCTGACGAGCTATTTGATTGGAAGATTCAGCAGAAAGAAGTAGGGCTAACGTTCAAAAATGGGTTGCTTCTTTTCTTCAGTACTCGCCTTAAGTTATGTAAACGAATTATGAAATCTAAACAGGAAGACCATCATCAATAACGTACCTACCCGGGAGAGTTGAATCAGCATTCTTTTCTGTATAAATAGACTCGTGAACCCTTTCGAGGTGTTCTTCGTTCATTCCATCATATACGATGTAATCCTGTACATTTTAATAAACGCTTTTTGTTAAAAAGAATTTTTTTTCCACCTTATGTAACAGGCGCTCGAAATAGGGATCATCAGAAGGTCTCCAGGAGTAAGTCCATTTGACTTTTTCGTGGAACCGATCTCTCACAACTGAAGAACTTTTGATTCAACCCTTAACTGTTGAAGCCCTGATACCGGCAGAACTCCCAGAAGTCTTATGGCAATTTGGCAGAGTACACTGTTCCCTTCATCAGAGTTGGGCAAAAAGTACTTAAAGTACAACAACACAAGTACAACTACAGTAATTGGAAAGTAGTTGCAACTACAAGTACCTACTTGCCAGTTCACAACTAATGGGGTGTTTAAAGAAAAAATGACCGTTTTTTAAACAAATATTTGTATTATTATTTCTTTGATATAAAATACAATTAATACTCAAAGTATAGTCCATTGTTATCTACCGTCATTACCCATCTGCTAGCCAATTGCTCGATGCCACGCTGGGATGGCTGTCAAAGAACTCTTGGACAGCATTTTCAACTTCCGCAAAATTATCAAATTTTTTCCCTTGAAGAAAATGGGTCATGGATCGAAACAAGTAGTAATCCGAAGGTGCGAGGTCTGGACTATATGGTGGATGAGGCAGGAATTCAAACCCATGAAGTTTTGTAAACTTTTCTTTGGTTCGACGGGAAGTGTGTGGACGAGCAGGTCTTTTTCACCTTCCCCAAGGAAAGAAGATGGCGACTAACAGTATCTTTCGACACACCACACTCCCTGGCAAGTTCGCGAGTACTTGTGGACGGATTTGACTCAACAGCTTCCTTCAGAACCACATCAATATCCATTTTTTAAAATTGTAAAATGGCTGCTCGGAGCCCATCTTCCTTTCCAACGTCGTATCTCCGCTTCTAAATTTTTCAAACCAACGCCGCGCAGTGCGCTCTTCAAGGACACTTCCCCTTCACATTTAATAATTTCACGAGTTGCTTCAGCGGCTGTGAATTTTTTTTTTCCAGTAATGTTTTAAAATTACGAAAATTTCGTAAGACATTGTCATGTTTCTTCTTTGAAATAAATAACTGAACTGAGGCTTTTTTTGAAGTAGTCCAGTGTTAGTAAACAAGCTTAGAGAATGCTCTAAAGGGATTATTAAGTATTGGTAAAAAATAAGTAGCATTAAGATATTTGCAGACTTTTGAACTCTGGAATTTGATAAAACGGTCAGTTTTTTTTATACGCCCTACTATAATACTTTTACAAACTACAGTAGTTGTACTTCAAAGCTTCTAAGTACAAGTACAGTAGTTAAAAAAAGTAGTTGTGGTGGCGAAAACTAACTAGTACTTGTAATTGTACTTACGGAGCCATAACTACAGTTACTCTGCTTTGAAACAACTTAATTGATATTTGTAAAGTTTGATATGACGATATGGTCACATACCTATGTACCAACACTTTAGTACGGGTAAAAAATCACTAAATTAATTTCAAATTTTTGGGGTGATGGGGGAGGGGGGTTTAGTTGGACTTAAAAAACGACTGGAAAAGTTTCGTAAAATTTGATATTGGAGTTTCATACCTATGGAACAACACTTATATAAGGGGTGAAACATCACTGAATTAAATTTTTTTCTTTGGGGGAAGGGGATAGGTACTGAATCAGACAAAAACAAATTCAACCAATTTTCGTAAATTTTGATATCGGAGTTACATACATATATATCAACACTATTATAAGTGTGGAACATCACTAAATTAAATTTTTTTTTGGGGAGGGGGCCTGAATCGGACATAAAAACAATTAAACCGATTTCATAAATTTTGATATTGGAGTTACATACATTCACTATTACAAGTGTGGAACATCACTAAATTAATTTTTTTTTTGGGGGGGGGGTGGTGAATCGTACATAAAAACAATTCAACCGAATTCGTAAATTTTTATATAGGAATTACATAGCTATGGAACAACAATCTAATAGGGGTGAAACATCACTGATTTAATTTTTATTTTTTGGGGGGGGGGGGTGAATCGGACATAAAAAACACGACTAATTTTCGTAAAATTTGATATTTGAGTTACTTAGCTATGGACCATCAATTTAATAGTGGTAAAACATCACTAATTTAATTTTTTTTTGGGGGGGGGTTGGTGGGGGGCTGAATCGGATATAAAAAAACTCAATCGATTTTCGTAAAACTTGATACTGGAGTTAGACCGAATGGAACTACCTATATACCAACACTCCAATATCAAAATTTACGAAAATAGGTTTAATTGTTTTTATATCCAATTCAGCCCCCTCTAATAAAAAATCAATTGTGTGACGTTCCACACTAATAGTGTTGGTATATATGTAAGTAACTACAATATCAAATTTTATGAAAATAGGTCCAGTTTTTTTATATCTGATTCCCCCCCCCAAAAAAAAAAAATATATATATGAAATCAGTGATATTTCACCCTTATTAAATTTTTGGTCCATAGGTATTAACTCCAATATCAAATTTTACGAAAATCGGGCAAGTTTTTATTATGTCCGCTTCAACCCCCCCCCCCTAAATAAAAAAAAAAAAAATTAAATTAGTTATGTTCTACCACTGTTAAATTGTTGGACCATAGCTATGTAACTCCAATATAAAATTTTACCGAAATCGGACGAGTTTTTTTATTTCCAATTCAACCGCCCCCCCCCCCTCAAAAAAAAATTAAATCAGTGATGTATCACCCCTATTAAATTGTTGGTCCGTAGGTATTGTTTAGGCTTGGTTTAAAAGTATATCATCTTAATAGTTTCAAAAAGAGTCAACTTTAATTTTTATTTTTATTACTGATTTTTTTTTCTTCATCTTTCCAATTATAAAAATCAAACAATTAATTTATAATTTATAATATTATTTTTTTTTGTTAATTTAAGAAGCTTAGTTTTACTTATTGTATTCATAATTAAAAAAAAAAAAGGAGAAAGGAGGGGATCGCACCTCGGGTTGCCTGTTTACAATGTCTGAACTCTTATCGCTGGAAGAGTGGACTTCGTGCAGCAGTGGCTCGCACAGTCAGTAGAAAAATAGATCGCAACCAGGACGCATGGAAGCAACCGCTTATATTTTTTTTTCTGGATCCTGAAATAGCAGGGTGCGCACCGTCCGCTACAGTTAGAGCGAACACATTAACGCTCGATTGGAAACCATCGCCATCGGACTTCAGTTTTTTCCTCGATTTAATGAAGATCATTTGGAACTACACAGTCTTCACTTAGTGAATTTGTCTGGATATAACTAGAAAGGATTATTTTCTTTTTTTTTTTTTTGTATTTTCCAAGTTTCTGGTTTGTTATCTTTTGTTTTAAAAATTAAGGACGCTGTAGAACCGGCTGGAAAAGGGACTGCGGTAGGCAGCCAATAAAGGTAAGCCCCTCTTCCCAACATATTTTGGTCTAGTCCGTGCCGGATTTTTAAAAAATAATAATTTTGGTCCTCCGATTTGCCTTATTTTACCTTTTTGGTGTCCTTGATTAATTTTGTTTAATATAGTTCTCATCATACTGTATATTATTATAATATGGCACCAAAAAATGAATCAAAAATTAATCTCGAGGCTGAATACGCGGACCTAGAGGTCGAAGTCGAGGAATTAGCAGCCGACATAAAAGATGCACATAATATTGCTAAACAGTTTCAGACCAATTATTCAAAAGAAAAAATATTTCAGGCTCGCCTTTTACGTTTGGATAGTGAATTTGAAAAATTTCAAGCACAATTTTTGGCTTTGAAAAAATTAAGCAAACAACTTTCCAGGAATTTCGATAGTTATCAAATTCTCAATGAAACCACTTATTCACTTTATTATGAAACATTATCTTTTGGTATTAAATCGAATCATGACAGTAATGATAGTAAAAGTCTTACATTATCGGATACATCTAAAAATAATAATTTTTTCAAACTACCAACTCTTGCTATTCCGACTTTCGATGGAAACGTTAACAATTGGCCTTCCTTTAAAGATATGTTCATTTCGTTGATACATTCGAACCCTAATATTAATAATATTGAAAAATTTCATTATCTCAAATCTTTGTTAAAGGGTGCCTGTTATCAGTTTCATTCACTAGCATTCGCTATTACATCTGATGGATATGATCAAGCCTGGGAAGCTTCATTAAAACGCTATAATAATAAAAAACGCATTTTAGCAACTAATCATTTAATTAAAATTCTAAATTTCAAACCCTTGGCTAAAATTAATTTAAAATCCTTAAAATCCTGCACATTAGGTCTCAGATTAGTCGATAATCGGACCAGAGAAAAGTTCGAAGCAGAACAGATTGATAAAATGGCTATCCCAGTTTTTAAAGATTTGGCCGAATTCATTCAACAACAATATGTGCAATTTAAAAAAAAATCCATTACTAGCCCAGCTCCAAATTTTGAAAATAAATTGTTTAGCCACCCTAAACAGGTGTTAAAGTCGATAGGGGTTTCGGATCAATCGATAAAATGTCCCGTTTGCTCAAAGAGTCATAAAAGTTTGGAGTGCTCACCAATTTCGTTCTCTTTCTCCTCGCCAAAGGTACGATCAAATAAAATCGCTCAATCGTTGCATTAATTGTTGCTCAGCGGGACGTAGGGCTCGAGAGTGTACCTCAAAAGGATCTTGCCGATGTTGTAATGGTCAACCTCACACATTTTTCGGAATTTGGAATGCAAAGTACAAAATCGAATTCACATTTAGGTAGTTCTTAACGGCCAATAGCAAACAACCTCAGTTCGCATTCAGGGGAGTTTAGTGCTGCGGCGTCATTGGACGTTCCTAATACGTCCCCACCCGCGGATAAAGTAACAGTACTGTCCGCGACACACTCGGAAGCCTCTGATATTTTGTTGGGTACAGCCATTGCGCAAGTTTAAGACAAATTTGGTAATTCTAAACACGTACGCCTTTTAATTGATTGTGGTTCACAATGTTCATTTATTACTGCTGATTGTGTTCCCTATCCTAAAAAAAACAACAGCAGTTAATGGGTTTAGGAACCTTGTATAACGATCTTAATATACCTTTTGTTCTAGAATCCATTGTCAATCCACCTGATTGATCCATATGTCAAATTTTCAAAATTTCATTAAAAACTTCATCAAAAAAACTAGTGCATCCACTAGCACAATCCCTATTCAGCTCCACTCACCCCTATAATTCTCTTTGCAGGTTAAAAAGGCAGTGGCCTCGTGATCTATTATAAATTTCGACATGGAGTCCTGGCAATGGCCAGCTTCTCTACTCATGCTCTGAGTGACTGTAGTTAGCGCTCTCACTCAGCCTCCACTGGTGTTATCTTATACTAGTGACGCAGCTGAGAGAGAAGCGCTGGAATCTCTTGAGGCCTGGTTTGTCCCTTCATAAGTGGAGGTACAAGTCAGGTCGGGGATCCCTCAGATGTGTACATATTGTAAATAAAGTATGAATGTATTTTTAAGATATAATTTAATTTTAATTTTTTTTTCTCTCTTTTTTTATTATTTTATTCTTTTTTTTTTTTATTTATTATAAATCTTTATTTTTATTATTATGATTATTATTTTTTTTTTTTTCACTTTATGTATTGTATAGTTTGAGGTACTTCGTTTATTTATTTTTTTTTTTTCGTATTACATATTATGAGATTGTTTACTTATTTTTATTTATTATTCACTTTTATTTATTGTTCACTTTCTTTGTTTTTGTTTCATATTGTACATATTGTGTGGATGGATCAATTAATCCATCCATATTACCTATTACCCACATTGAGGCAGATTGTAATACTTTCCTTAAATAAATGTTTAAAAAAAAAAAAAAAAAAAAAAAATGGGTTTAGGACATCAAACCGTATTGGGTAGTGATTCAATAGTTAAGTGGGATTATGAAACCAGATCGAGAGATTTCACCGCAAGTTAGTACAACCGCAATAGTTATGGATAAAATATGTTCAGATTTACCATATAGTCATATTTCCCATGATATTCGACCATATTTAAAGGAATTTGAACTGGCTGATCCTGAGTTTAATGTACCAGGACCTATCGATTTTTTATTAGGACCCGATCTATTTGGTGAAATTTTCAAAGCTAGCTCAATTAAACTACCTAAAGGTATGCCTTGCGCATTGGAGACTATTTTTGGTTGGGTATTGCTGGGAAAAATTTCTTCACTCCAAAACGATGAAGTCAAATTTCTTGTGATCAGTGAAAGGGACAAAACTGATATGCACCATCTTATATCCAAATTTTGGGAAGTCGAAGAGGTCTCGGGTACACCTCAGGTTGATTCTACACATGTCAAATGTGAAGAATTTTTTTAAAAGACTCGTGATGAACAAGGTCGTCCAATTACCATTTTTAATAAATCTTGTCCATTAGAAAAATCAAAATTCGGTGCCCTTAATCGTTTTCAAAAATTGGAGCAAAAGTTTGTCAGAAACCCTAAGCTAAAAGACGAATATGATAAAGTCATACGCGACTATTTAGATAAAGGTTATGCTACACCTTCTGTCCGTCCGGGTCATTGCTTTTTGCCGGTTAATAAAGATAGTACCACAACAAAACTAAGGGTAGTTTTTGATGCGTCGTTCTCTACCTCTCAGGGTTCTCTAAATGACCAATTAATGGTAGGTCCAAAATTACAAAACGACATAAGGGAAATCTTGTTCCGTTTTCGACTTTCACGTTTCGTTAAGACCACGGATATTAGCCCAATGTATTTGCGAATTTCGGTGTCTCCATTGCATCGATCATTCCAGCAATTTTTTTATCGTTTTGATATCACAGATGCTGTAACTGAATGTGAATTCAAAAGTTTACCTTTTGGATTAGCTTGCTCCCCTTGTTTGACTATGAGAGTTTTGAATCAGCTGATTCAGGATGAAGGTAATCCTTATCCATTTGCTGTTCAAATTTTGAAAGATAATATTTACATCGACGATATTCTTACAGGGGCCGATACAATTGAAGAGGCTTTAACACTACAAAAAAAATTAATTGCACTGTTAGGAAAAGGTGGTTTCTTTTTAGACTCGTGGTATCATGTTCGCTCAAAAGATGATATAGCGGATTTGTCGTCAAGAGGTTGCAACCCGTCAATATTAGCCGGGAAAATTTCCCGGTCTGAGTGTTTACCACGGTCCTGAGTGGTTAGCCTTAAACTCACTAGAATGGCCTTTAGAGAGACTAGATAATCAAGATGTATCGGAAGATGAATTGCTGGAAATTAAACCCATAAATACTCTGGTTTCGGTGAATGAACCACCATTTTTAGAAATATTTATTCGAAAATTTTCCAATTTTGAGAAGTTAGTGCGCGTTTGGGCATTCCCGTAAAATGTTTTCCGATAGAGCCACAAATTTCGTTGGTGCTAAACGGTTGTTGAACGGATCGCGTGATTGGTGGAATAATCAGGAAGTGCAAAATCAAATCGAACAACATTTAATTTCGCGTGGTGTTGAATGAAGCTTTAGACCTCTGCATGCTCCACATTTTGAAGGCCTATGGGAGGCTGGGGTAAAATACTTGAAATTTCATCTACGAATTTTAGATCGCCAACCTTTAACTTTTGAGGAAATGACAACTGTAGGTACCCGGGTAGAAGCTATGTTGAACTCTCGGCCTCTTTGTCCAATGACGGCAAGTCTTGATGACTTTGATTCGCTAACCCCTGGGCATTTTCTTGTTGGTGAACCACTGGTGTCATTACCCGATCCAGACTTTTCGGATCGCAAACTGCATCTTCTTAATCGATGGCAATTTCTCAGGAGATGTACTACTGATTTATGGAAGAGATGGAGGCTGGACTATATCTCTAATTTGCAAAATTGCACTAAATGGTCGGTTAAAAATCCAAATGTAACCCCCGGGACTCTAGTGATTTTGAAAGAGCAGAACGTTTCAATCCTTTGTTGGCCAACCGGGCGGGTTCCGGCTTTCCGAGTAAAGACGGAATAGTAAGAGTGGTAAAAATAAAAACTGTCAATGGTGAATTCGTTCGACCAGTGTCGCGCTTAGCACCTCTTCTTCCTTCAGAAGATCAATTGTCATCATGATAATTCTAATACAATTTTGGTGGGCGGAATGTTTAGGCTTGGTTTAAAAGTATTTCATTTTAATTGTTTCAAAAACAGTCAACTTTTATTTTAATTTTTATTACTGAAATTTTTTTTTCAACTTTCCAATTATGAAAATTAAACAATTAATTTGTAATTTAGAATATTATTTTTTTTTTGTGAATTTTAGAAGCTTAGTTTCATTTATTGTATTCATAATTAAAAAAAAAAAAAAAAAAAAGGAGAAAAGAGGGGATCGCACCTCGGGTTGCCTGTTTACAATGTCTGAACTCTTATCGCTGGAAGAGTGGACTTCGTGCAGCAGTTGCTCGCACAGTCAGTAGGAAAATAGATCGCAACCAGGATGCATGGAAGTAACCGCTTATATTTTTTTTTCTGGATCCTGAAATAGCAGGGTGCGCACCGTCCGCTACAGTTAGAGCGAACTTATTAACGCTCGATTGGAAACCATCGCCATCGGACTTCAGTTTTTTCCTCGATTTAATGAAGATCATTTGGAACTACACAGTCTTCACTTAGTGAATTTGTCTGGATATAACTAGAAAGGATTATTTCCTTTTTTTTTTTTTTTTGTATTTTCCAAGTTTCTGGTTTGTTATCTTTTGTTTTAAAAATTAAGGACGCTGTAGAACCGGCTGGAAAGGAGACAGCGGTAGGCAGCCAATAAAGGGAAGCCCCTCTTCCCAACAGGTATGTAACTCCAATATCAAATTTTACGGTTGTTTTAAAACTGAGTAGTTGTACTTGCTACCTCGCAACTACAAATACAAGTACTCACTGGTATTTGCCGTCACAACTACTTTTTCCAACTACATGTAATTGTTCTTGAAAGCCGCAAGTACAAATACAAAAAATAAAAGTATTTGCGTACTGCCTACTTGTAGTTGTAGTTGCAACTATAAGTACATGTAATTTTCTGTGTACTTAAGTACTGATGTAGTTAAGTAATGCCCAACTCTGCCCTTTATAAAGATTATATTTCATATTCTGTCTAACTTCCTTTTTCCCCTCCCACATATGAATCCTTTTTTTTTTTGTTTTACCATATCCTGTACAAAAGGGTAATGAATTTTTTACCTCTCATGTATTTCCTTCCATGGTATTAAGATATGAGGAGTTGTTCACAGGTAATTGCATCATAATTAATAATAATTATTATTATATAACTATTTTGTTGAAGGAGAAGTAATTTAATATTCTTTATTAGGCATAACTCCTAATTATTAATTTGTGAATCTGCATGTTTCGCAGTCTTTGGCCCCATCTTGAGGTTCTAAAATAATCTGTGATTGCTTTCACATAGTCAATTTTACTGTCTGTATGGCTGTGAGACAGTAGACTCCGAAACATGTAGATTCACAAATTAATAAATAGGAGTTATGCCTAATAAAGAATAATAATTATTATTATCGTATAAATACCTCAAGAATAGATAATAAGTGCATACATAAACTTTTAGAAGATAAGGAATTATATAATTGTAAAACCCTAGTAATAAGTAATCCCCAAACTTTGGTAAAATATATACCCCTAGTAAACAAGTTCTTAATATTCAATATAAGTAATTTAATCTTAAACATAAACACTAATACAATCATTGTTACACCCTAGGTTAACTTCATTATTACATTTAGACAAAAAGGAATCCCTTTTTAATGTAACCCAATCATATACTTATTGGGCAAGTAAAATTTTGTTGCCCTCAGATTAATTATGTTATTAAAATTATGCTAACTATTCTTTTAAAGAAATTCATTAAGCAAATTTTAATAAAGAACCATTAGAAATAGTAGACGAAAATATTGTAGACCATTTTTCAATTCACTTGAGGTACGCATGATGGTATAGAAGAATTCATACAATTAGGATTGATGAATTAATTACCACTTTTATTGAGATTATTTTATTTAAAAACTAGTTTCGAATGCTAAACATTCATCTTCAGTTCTAAAATGTACAAAATTGTTTCAACGCACCAGTACTATGTTATATAGATTATATATAGGGGAGACCTGGGATGGTTGGGACAAGTTTTTTATTTTTAATTTTTTTTAGGGCTACAATTATTTTTTGTAACTTTTAAAATATATATATATATATATTTTTTTTTAACTTTTTGAAGTACGTATGATTTATTCTAAATGCTAATAATGAACACAAGTCAGTAAAAAAACAAAAATATAAAACATTTAAAAGTGTCCCAACTATCCTGGGCCCCAGGATGGTTGGGGCAGCGATAAGGGATGGTTGGGACATACATAAATTACGTAACGCATTAGTTACAATTCAATATTTGTATTTACTAAATGATAAACGTAAACATAATAAAATAGTACTACGTGTTTCTTACACAAATAGTAGTCTAAATTAAATTATAAAAGGAACACTTTTACCAATAAATAAATAAGGCATGATGTTAAAAAATAAGGTTCTGTAAAGAAAAAAACAATAAGAAAATGAAAGTAACAAAATATAAATAACTGCAAAAATTTAACAGGATGGTTGGACACTGTCCCACCTGTCCCAGAGATCAAGTGTCCCAACCATCCTGTTAAATTTTTGCAGTTATTTATATTTTGTTACTTTCACTTTCTAATTGTTTTTTTCTTTACAGAAACACGTAGTACTATTTTATTATATTTACGTTTATCATTTGTTACTTTTTTATTCAATACTTGGTCCTGACAAACACGTAGGTTAGTATTTCAAGATTGATTACTGGAATCGAATGGTAATTGATAAGAGTTTTATATGTTAATTTAAGACGCTGGTAGGGTTTTTTGTCTTTAAGAAAATACTATCCTAAAGTTCATTCAAATATTTACTTTTGTAGTGGAAATTAAGAAAAACTTACTTCTCTTTTCAGAAAATTTAAATATGGCTGCCAAAACACAGTATTATAACCTGCCTCAGGAGTGTGATTAACAGGTGTAAATCCAATTGAGTAGTGCCAACCTATTAATAAAAAATTTCACTGTCCCAACCATCCTCGTGTCCCAACCATCCCAGGTCTCCCCTACTTAAGTTTTTAAAAAGGTAAAACAAGAAATCAAACATGGGCACTCACCTCAGAGGTTACTAAAACAAAAAATGGACTTCTCACTGTATTCGTGAGAAGTAGAAGGGAGCAGGTAGGTTAAATTTTTGATTGACAATGGGGTTTCCCTTATAACTCATTGGATTTTTCCGTTCCTATGGGAAACAAATTTAAAATGGGACTATTGGATATGTTTATCTGATCATTTAAACAAAAATCTGGATCTTTTTTAAACGATTTTATTATTTCAAGTGATTCAAAAATATTTAATTTTAGGCTATTTTCTACTTGATGTAATATTTTTACTCCCGTGTTTTTATTAAATTTGTGGTTATTTTCATTTAGATGGATAGCGAAATTGGAGTTTTGGGTCTAATTAGTGAATGTCCTTATATGTTCTTTTACTCTTTGATTTACCGATCGTCCAGTTTTTCCCGGGTATTTTGCTTCAAAGTCATTACATTTTAAAGGTGAGGCGCCACACAGTGGGACATTTACTTTTATATTGTAATTTGAATTTCGTTTAAATTCCTAATTTAATTTTATTATATTTTCTTTGCTTTTATCATATTTCTTAATTATATATACGGTATGCTAGGTAGCCATTAATTGTTCATTGTAATTATTCTTAAGGGGCAAAGGCCCCAGAATAAAATTTATTTTTATTCATTCATTCATTCATATATTTCTCGACATAACGCATATTTAAATAAATATTTATAAAAACTATTTTTATAATAATACATAAAATATTTTTAGAATAATACTAAAATAATTTAACTTAAATAATTGAGTTAAGATGAAATTCAAGGAATAATTATGAAATGAATTTATCTGCTAATTGATGAATAGAATAAAGATTGGAGATAAAAAAAAATGAATAAAAAAATATATAAATTAATAAAAAAGAGAAAAAATAAAAGAAAAAAAAAGTATACATTATTAGGAGTAGGTAAAATTATATGGACAGTTTATTCGTTGTGCTCCATGATCTCAACGTGATCCACAAATAGTTTTAGCTATTGTATAGTCTTTTTTTGTTAACAAATGACAACAATAGCCATAAAAACATATAGGCAGCAACTGACCCATCAGTCTGTATCCAGATAAATGTTTTGATAGCTTACAGGCATAGTCAACTTTTTTTTTTTTTTTAATCACCACTTACTTAAATATCGCGGGATGTCGGGGTTAATTAATTATAACAGGTTAGTTTTTTTTTGTCTTTTTTTAATTTAAATGTCGACAAACCCAGATTTCTTAAATATTTAAAAAGCCCGATCGACGAAAAAGGCATACAACACATATAACTCACATAATGGTAAACTGATAGATTTGCAGATTTTTTAAATTCGATAGGGCACATCAAAAATCATAGAAAATAATATCCCTCGAATCAAAACACGAACAAACGAAAATTGGATTTTTTGGACACACTATTGGTTAACAGAGCAAAATCTTGAAATGATAGGAAAAAACAACTTCAAATTCGAATTCTACACCCTTGAAAACATACCCATATGAAATTTGAAGTCGATGCAAAAATTTTTAAAGGCTCAAATTGCGATGTCTAGATAAAACACCGTTTCGTCCCACTGTGCGCCACCGCGAACGGACTTGACTTGACTTTAGCAGACCTGACCGGACCAGACTCGAGTTGGGGTGCGCCACCAAAACCTGACTTGACTTGAGTATCGGAGCAGACCAACCCCTTTTTTTAGTATTGTCGAGAGAGAAGCCAATATGGAAGCACACCTATTGGACATTGATTCCGAATCCTCTGATTCCGATTATGAATATTTTATCACAAGTGCATTAAATTATCATAGGAAGTGGTTATCTCCATACATAAAAGATCGAGCGAAGCACGGTGAATTTCACACGTTGTTCACAAAGCTTTCGAACGAACAATTTAGTATGGTATCAAAATATATTTTTTCGGGGTAGCTTTATCCTCTGGGGGTGTTATGTATATATTATTCATAGTTTTTTTATGTATTTGTTTTCTTAACGCTCCTCCCCTACCCATTTATCCTATGACACAATTGCGACCCATGGCCTTGAAATTCACCTTGCCATTTAAAAATCAATCATTTAGGGTTTAAAATAAAAATTACAAGACTTATAATTATAGAAACATAATATTTATTTATGAAAAGGCGAACAATAGTAAAAAAAAGTAATAAATTGAAGAAACAAGTTATATAAAAAAAAATCACGAACAGATAAATATTACTTTACAATTAAATTATAGTATATTACAAAGTTCCATTAAACTATGTACATTATGTATTATAATACAATATAGGTTTTCTTCTATTCCAATCTTGTTTCTAAATTATCTATTCGCGGTTTTTCCAAACAAGATGGGCAATGCCCATTTTGTGCTCACCGAAAATGGATTGTTGGCGAAGCTGACAATTCGAATTAGTTTTTCGATCCTTCCTCCAAGGACAGGCACTGCACCTAGCACAATTTGAGGTAGAAGATAGAAGCTCTGGCTCAACAATGTCTTTTTGAAGAAAATGGCTTATTGCCAACTTTAGACCTCCTGGAATAGGCTTAGGCATCCGTCGTTCTTGGTGCGGAGTGACGATAGCAATCGCGAGGTTTTTTAGAAATTGCGACCGATATATGTTGGTGTTGGTAACACCGTCAAGTTCAGCTTATGGATAATAAAAGCATTCAGAGCTGCCGCGTCCAGTATTCCGTAAAAATATCGGCCCGACGCACAGTGGAGCATTTACCATTTATCATGGCCAAAAATCCAAAAAATAAATTTTACTTCAGAACATTACAATACGTATTACGAGGTAGCTTAGGATTGTTTACATCGAAATATATTTATCTCGTTCATTGTTATCCACTTCCTACCCGAGGAAACTAGCCTAAATCCAGGAGTTGGGTACGCTGCATGTACACAGTTGGTTTTGCTGAGTTGTAAGATGCTTAAAGATGTGATTTCTGTGGAATCAATTTAGCAATTGATCTGAAATTTCTCTACACAGCTTGAAAAGGTATGTATTTCTCTGTGATAACTAGTTTTTAGCAAGTTTTAATATCATCACGGTTAACATGTGCTTCTTTTTATTACGATGTTTAAACGAAAAAAAATAGACTTGTTTACAAGAATAAAAAATATTATGTTGTACTGTCAGCCTCTGTCGGGCAGATATTTTTGCATTAATGTAAAGTTCAATCCTTCTACTTGTTATACCGCAAAGAAAATCTCACCCCAAAACCCCCTCCCCTGTTTTTAATAAATGTCTAAAAATACCTCTTAAAGTGATTTTTTTGATAACCAAGTCGTTGTTTAGCGTGCAATAAGTAATTTCAAACTCTTTCAAGACGAGTAATGAAAATAACATAGTCGTAATTGGTTAAAGAAACATTTTAGATTATTAAAATTTAAATCCTTATAATTTTTATCATAAAATAATTGTCTAAAAAACGATTTTCTGGGTATTTTAGCTATGCACGTATTTAGTGTCTTACCAAAGTTATACACAGTTATTGAGACTAATGTTCACTTTTCGTGGTAATTTCTAATATTTTACCCTTTTAAGTAACTATTTGATCTATTACATAATTATATGTCTATAATTATATTTGTTTGTGACGTCACACAACGGCATTAATAAAAAAAGGTCAGTCTGTCGTCAGAAGATCAGTAAACCATATAATATTGTATTTTTTTCTATTTCACAAAGATTATTTCATTTTTTAGTATTTTTTGTTATCTGGTTTCATTTTTAAATGTGGAGAGAGATTGAAAAATGTTGTATGCAATTAAAATAGTATATCCATTTTCCCATTACATTATTTACATTCAGGTTTTCACAATTAAAATTTATTACGAAAATAATGTATTTAGTATTTGCAAAAGCTAGATACTAAATTGCCATATAACTTTCAAATGTCGAACATTTTCCCGATTTTTTCAAATTCCCTGATTTTTCCAGAGATTCCCCTAATTTTTGTCAAAACTTGAGGTTTTTCTTAGGGTCCCGACCAATGTAAGTTTATTTTCTGCCAGTGGACAAAACTTACGTCATTCCTGTCTTCTCCAGAGTGAAGATGTATAAAATGAATATATATCTCCCTGGTCGGAAATATATTCATCATCGTCGGCTACATCGTCATCGTTCACGATAAATTCGTATAAATAACGGGATAAATTCGTCGTCAGGTTCACTGCACTCCACTGCTTACTGCTAAACCATCTTCTTCCTCCTCCATCTGATGGAAAAATTCTGCCCAAATTTCATCTTCCATAATAAACAAACGACGTTCAGCCATATTTGCTGCAAAGCAAAACGAAATAATTAGAAAACAGTTAATAATATTCATGACACATAAGCTACCCCTGGGTCATTCGCGACCCACACATAGAGTTTTCCATATAAAATCAGAATATAAGTTAGAAAAGGCAACAAATTACTTATTTTATCGCTAGGACGGCTCCTGGAAGACTTGGGTATTTGGGCCCCTCCCACCTTACCTTCTCACTCTGGAGAGTGCAGGTGTCGACTAAACAGCCCGAGGTTAGGGGAGGAGGGTTAAAATATTATCGATTGTGGTTTTACTGTATCCGTTACTGTTAGCTATAAATACACTATAGCTAACATTAACGGCTAACAATAATAAACTAACAATTAATTCATCAATCCTAATTGCATTTTTCAATTGCTTATTCCTTGCTAATAATAGTTTTATTTTCCTTTATTATGTATATAATGTATAATAATAAATTCACAATTATAGCATTATGTACTGTAAGATGTAAACAACCAGCAACTACTCCATCAATTTCAACCTACCCTGACCTTCATTACTAGGCCGGGGACGGCTTGATCTCAGGGAGGGCGAGTAATGTAAACGAATTATCTTGTTGAGTGGATTTTTTTCTGAATAGCTTGAAATGCATATTCCAAGCCTCAGCAGCTTTTTCAGAATGTTATCAACAGACAGCTTCATACTATAATTGTATATATCGAACTATAGAATAGTTGACAATTCTAGTAGTTCTATTAATGAAATGAAGGTACTCTAGTGATACAATTAAAAGGATTAATCAAACAGAAAAAATAAAAATTATTTTCACAAATCAATGATTATCATAAACATCGTGTAATCTCATCTGTGAAAAAATATGCGAAAATGAAGTACGATATTCCCTACTTACTTATATCTGTATTCTGTATATGCCGGTAAACACCTTGTCCTACGATAAAGTTCTACAAGACCATTGTTGTTTGAACTTACGATAGCATTGGAAATGTTCATATTTCCTTTGATCAGTTATCCGCTTGCGCCATCTTTACTAGTTCATGTTCAAATAGCTCTGTAAAAAATTTTCTTATTAGTGAGTTTTTCATTAGTTTTTATGCTTAGAAAAGTGCTCAGAACTAATAGTTGATAATAGTGGTCGAACCTGAATAATTTCCCTGTGAGTACAATAATTATTTATTGAATTAACTGTGATTTACGTAGTTATGAAGACCCATGTGGCCGTCTGATAAGGAATAGTGGAGTGGGGGCTAATACCTATTGACGGTCACTGTCAGTGGGCTAGGGGTGGGCAAGTCGATTCATTTAACTGAACGAAGGTGAATCGATTCATTCACTGAAGTGAATCGATTCTTTTTATCGATTCCTCGATTCATTCAACCCCTCCCCCCTCCATCTCGCCTCGCCGTTCGCTCACGATTCGTTCACGCCCAGTGCAACTCCCCGCATTTTACTTCTAAAATGTAAAAGTAAAAAACATTAATTTAGTCACTATTTTTACTTCACTTTTAAGTTCATTGGAATGTTTTGTATTTCACAATTTTAAAAAAGCATTTTGGGGTCTAGTTTTAAACATATTAACTTTTTCATTATTTTTTTATTTAGAAAATTGATGTTATTTTAAAAGTAATTATTAGGGTAATGGTTCCGATCGGATTTTTTAATTAGTTTATCTAATTAGATTTTTCTGGGCGACTCATATTATTATTATTTTAAAGATTTATAATAGCCGGTACTTCGAAAATACTTTCATTCAAGGTTCAATTGCAATTGAATTTTCTTACCTTTATAACTGTTTCTCAGCCCTGTAAAATTATAACACAATTAGGTTGTTTTTTAGCTTTAAGCATATGTAAGGGGGTGCAGCTTGTTCCATTTGAAAATTGATGCCCTGCTAAATGCCAAATTGAATTCATTAGAGGCATTTTTAAGTAAATCCCAAAACACTTAATTCACTATTAATGTAGCCCCTTTGTTTACAGGCCGATTTTCAAAGTTTGCTTCTTGTTGGGCCATGAAAAGCTTAAGTTTCCTGCAAATCTAGTACCAACCTGTTTTTGAGATATCCTGTGAATAGACATTTTTTATTGTTGCCTGTTAAATGCAAAGATGATCTCATTTACAAACTTACTTCCTTTTTTTAAGAAACAAAACACAGACTATGGCCAAACCAAAAACACATTTTTGACTATAGGTTCGATAAAAGGTAAGAAGCAGGTGAAAATCCCATACTGGATTATTCAGGGAATACAATAGTTTTATTACCTTCAGCTTAGGTGGGAAAGTAAAGTAAAAATTCACATGATGAAGTAGGCATATTAATTTGTAGAAACTCACTTTATTATAACATTACACCTAGTTCAAAACCATAAGTTCATTATCCACTGTATAAGAAATTTTATATTATATAATAATAACTTTTAAATAAACATTTTCGAAGAATTATGTATTTAAAGAGAGACATACTTTACTAAAGTAATGCTGTCCAACTTCATTGGGTTACTACAGACACAGTATATTAATTAATCTTTTATAGATAATAATATATTAAAATATGTATAATGAGTACATGAATAATAACAACTATAACATATTTTACATTTGTAGCACATAAGCAAAAACCAGGCTAAGTGCCAAAAATCAATAATTTTTTTTTAGAGCTTAAAAGGAGCTTTGTGCCAAGCCCAATGTTGTATAAAGTGGACTAACTTCACAACTACTCAGAAGTAGTTCTAAAGTATGCCATAAGATGAATTTTCAAGAAGATCTACAACGTTTTTTTTAGTTTTGACTAAACTAACATTTTGGCAATTAGTCTGGTTTTTACTTATGTGCTACATATGATACTTAACATACATTATATATACAATACAAATACATACAACTATACAAATATAAAATACATTAAACATAAAATAAGTAAGTTTATTTATATATATACATACATACACACACACACACACATATATATATATATATAACCAATAATAGATCTAAAAAAAAAAGTTTAAATAAAATCTGCATTAACATTAATGAACAACATCTGGTCCAGTTTTTTAGAAGTTAGGCGCCTCCTTTTTAGAGTATAAATTTGGCCAGCTTTGGAAAAAATACGTTCACATGGAACTGAGGTAGCAGGTATAATAATGCACATTCTCTTAAGTACTAATTTATATAAATTAGGATAAATATTTTTCCTACTTTCCCACCAAATTAAAATTGAAACACCGCAGGCGACTGGAGTGCTGCTGGTACTTGGACTTGTACTAGTTAAAGAGCCCTGTCCCACATTTCCTAAGGAAGGTGAAATAATACCTGCTACCTCAGACTCAGATTCATGCTGTGATTCATCATTTGGCGTTTGATGAGCACTATCAATTCACTAAGATGAAGTAGAACGGCAATGGCTAGACTGGAATGACAGCTGTGCAAGACGACTATGTTTCACTTCAACTGTAGGGTGTTTTCTCGTCAAATAGCATAGTAAATTGCTGGTAGTTCCATGAGAAAATGAAATTTTAGCAGTACAATAGCGACACTTTGCCCTTTTATCCATTTCGGACCTTTCAAAATGGTACCAGATATCTGATGGGGCACCAGGATTAGACATACCTGTAATAAAATTCAGGCATTAAAATCTCATCACAAGAAATTCAATAAGCATTGATAATAATTTAATTTATCATCAGCTAACTGCTTAACGAAACTTACTAAATGCTAATTTAAAAAATAAATTAGATAGGGCTCAAAAACATATAGAGATGAAGGCAAACTTCTTTAATAATGGACGTTTCAGGCAGCTTAGACTATTTTCAACAATTCAATCCAAAAAGTAAAATTAAAATTTTAGTGCAAGTAACACCATAAAAAAAAAATTGTCTATAGTGTTGGTAAGTAAGTACGTACTCATTATTTTAATTAACTAAATGTATCTTTTTTAAAAATTCAAATCAGTGAATCATTGACATAAATTGGATTAAAATGCAGTAGTAATCATGAAACATAACAGGTAATCAACACTATAGTAACAATTGTTCTTTTTGACAATTGGGTGTTTCCCTAGGTGTTACTTACACCTATTTTTAATTTTATATTGGATTGAATTGTTGAAGATGGGCTGAGCTGCCTGAAACGTCCATTATTAAAGAAATTTGCCTTCATCTCTCTACAAAAGTTTGAACTCTATTTTATATCTTACATTAAGGATCATTCATTCCAGTCTACAATGTAATAGAAAAATAAATAAATCAAACTAATATCGCTAAAACTGCACTATCCACTTAATTTGAACAAATACCTAAAAAATTACCTAGTTACAATTCTGGGCTTCTGAAGGGCTGTAACTGGAATGTGTGGAACGGTGTTCAGAAATATGCCAATCTGGGAGAGGAAATTCCAAGTCAATATATCTATTGATTAAAAAAAAAAAAAAAAATTATAATTAAAAATGTATTGTGGGGTTGCAACATACTTCTCATTATAATGTTTACATTGGCGAGTGGAAGTAATAAGACCTTGCAGATAAATTTTTTGTCTTTTAATAAACGCTTTCGCCTTTTTTGGCCTCGTCACATATAAAACCCAAAATACATCCTATAATAAAAAAATTTACAACACCTAAGCTTCACTGTAATTAAGACATATATCACTCGGATACTTGAGTACTAATTTTATAACATATTAAACAACTTCCAAATAGTCAAGTTACCTCCAAAAAATTTAATATTTATCGAGACCTTATATACATTTACTGGTATTTTATCCTTACAATACACCCACTAATGTAATAATAAGCATTAAAGGCATCACAGAAGGAAATACTTAATCAAATATAAATTCCATATAGTCTTATACATGTAAGTGACAAGAAGAACCCAAACTGTAATAACAAGTTAAAAAACCTATTTAAATGTCACAAGGTAATAAGATCAGAATAATGGCTAGTAAATAAAATATTATGAATATAACAATAATTATATAATGTATATACAAAAATGTAATAATATACAACATTTCTAAGGAATGAATGAAGGAGATGTTTAAAAATGGAACTATAAATATAAGAGTGCTCAAGGATCCGAGTGATAAATTTATCTATTTATTACTTCACATCACCAGTGTAAATATAAAAAATGTAGTTCAAATTTAAATTCACAATTATTAGTATCCCTTTTTATTGTACTACAGGTGCTAATAGAAAAAAAACGTACTTACCTTTTTAGGAATTCAGTGATAAATGTTCAATGAATCAATAATCAATGAAAAAAGCGTCGGTAAACTGGCTTCGGTATGGTTGGTGACAAGCAAGTGAACTGAATCGTTGAAGAAATGAAAATAAACACAAAGGAATCGTGATGACGTAGGAATCGAACGAATCGTAGAAAAAAAGAATCGTCATGACAAAGGAATTGAACGAATCGTGGTGGCGCTGCAGTAGGAATCGAAAAAAAAGAATCGTACTGAACGAAGGAATCGTACTTGTCATAAGTCCCTCGATTCCTTAACTGAACCGATTCCTCAACTGAACCGCGATTCCTTTTAAGGAATCGAAGGTCGATTCTTTTATTTTACTGAATCGGTTCCAGTGAATCGATTCACCGTTCACTTGCCCATCTCTACAGTGGGCCCTAGGCTTTCAACACAAAAGGGTGGGGTTACGTTCTGTAGACAATCTAAGCTACGATCTTTTTTTTTTTTTTTTTTTTTTTCAACCGACTTCAAAAAAGAGGAGGTTCTCAACTCGTCTGTATTTTTTTTTTTTTTTTTTGTGTGTGTGTATGTTACGCGATTACTCCGTCAATTCTGAATCAATTTTGATGATTCTTTTTTAGATCGGTAGGGCATACTTCAGAGGTGGGCCCATTAAAATTATCAACGTAGCACTTTTTTAGAAAAATCAAAAAAACAGTTTAAAAAATCACGTATAAACGTTTTTTTTGATTTTTCTTTAAAAGTGCTGCATTGATTTCAAAATATTTTTTATCGGACCACTACTGAAGTATGCCCTACCGATCTAAAAAAGAATCATCAAAATTGATTCAGAATTGACAGAGTAATCGCGTAACATACAAAAAAACAAATATAGATGAGTTGAAAACCTCCGTCAATTCTTAATCAATTTTGATGATTCTTTTTTAGATCGGTAGGGCATACTTCAGAGGTGGTCCCATTAGAATTATTTTGAAATCAACGCAGCACTTTTTAAGAAAAATAAAAAAAAACAGTTTAAAAAATCACTTATTAACGGGTTTTTTTATTTTTCTTAAGAAGTGCTGCATTAATTTCAAAATATTTTTTATGGGACCACCTCTGTAGTATGCCCTACCGATCTAAAAAAGAATCATCAAAATTAATTCAGAATTGACAGAGTAATCGCGTAACATACAAAAAAACAAATGCAGATGAGTTGAGAACCTCCGTCAATTCTTAATCTGACTGTTATATAACCTTACATTTTAATCATATTTATGACATATTATCACCGTCCTAAAGAATAAAGAAATATCGCCACTGGTGAAAGGCGGTGTCTACTTTTAGGCACCCACAGAAAAAAGCTCAATTCAGTTGAAAGTTGTATGATAAATTGGTACCAGGTATTTAATTTTCTTTATCAATGATTTTATATGTATGGACAAACAACATACACATACCCATTAACCAATGCTAAGCATCAGCAGTGGGGTTCAAGAACTACCAACTCCCGTGGGCGATCATTGCAGTCTGCACTTAGTTCCCAAAGATCCTTTATTTCTCCCGGTATTCCTACCTATTGGCCCACAGATCCTAACCGAAACCCCGACCTTCTTGACTTCTTCATTCATTCAGGCTTAGGACCTCTCCATTACTCCATAGAACGCCTGAATGAACTTTCCTCCGATCATAGTCCTTTAATTCTTACCCTTTCCGTTACCCCAATTCCGAAACCTCCCCCCCCCCCCCATCATTTATAAGACGGCCTGTAGACTGGAACCTCTTCCGTCGATTTATATCCGACTCTATAGACCTCAAGGTATCCCTAAAAAACCCCAAAGACCTTGACAATGCTACCAATTCCTTCACAAATATTATCCAACAAGCAGCGTGGGCTGCATCCTCACCTCGTTCCCCTCCCAAAGGTCGAAAGAAAAATCCTTTGTCCCAAGATCTACTGGACCTTATCCAATCCAAACACCATGCCAGAGCCATTTGGCAAAGAACCAGGCATCCAGAAATCCTATAACTACCTTACCAAATTCCTTTAAAAAAAACATGGCTACCTTCAGATCTGAATCCTATAATTCCTATCTTTCATCAATCTCTTCTTCAGATAGCTCCCTCTGGACCACCACTAAAAAACTCCTAAAATATCAACCCACCTCCCATCCCCTCCGACGTGAAAATGGATCCTGGGCGGCTTCTGACGAAAACATATCCGAAGAATTCGCCCAGCACCTTTCCAGCATATTTGTTCCCCATCCTGAATCTAACTCCACCCACACATCAACGGTCCAGGAATTCCTTGATTCACCAATTCCCCTATCCTTACCTCCTAAAGCTATTAATCCCTCTGAGGTCTAATTCCTTATAAAAAAAATTAAAACCTCGTAAATCCCCTGGATACGATCTCCTTAGCTCACAGATCCTCAGGCAACTTCCTCAAAAAGCAATCATATTCCTCACCTACCTATACAATTGCATCCTCCGGACAACCCATTTTCCTTTGCTATGGAAGCACTCCATTATTATCCTTTTCCTAAAACCGAGCTAACCTCCCAACAACCCTTCATCTTATAGACCAATTAGCGTTCTCCCAATCCTATCAAAAATTTTTGAAAGGCTCCTTCTTAAACGTATCCTACCCATCCTCGAATCGCAAAATATTCCCTCTCACCAGTTTGGATTCCGCACAAGCCACTCTACAGTCCAACAAGGCCTTAGAGTTGTTGACCACATATCCTCCACACTTGAAAGCAAATAATATTGCTCCGGCGCATTTCTGGACATAGCGCAAGCTTTTGACCGGGTATGGCATGCCGGTTTGCTTTTCAAACTTAAAACCCATTTACCTCAATCACTATTCCTAGTTCTCCGATCCTACCTCTCTAACCGTTCCTTTCGAGTTCGCTGTGGAACGGAGTACTCTAACTGCTACACAATAGAGGCCGGTGTTCCACAGAGTGCTCGGTCCAGTCCTATATATCCTCTATGCCTCAGATATCCCTACTACTCCTGATACATTCCTTGCAACATTCGCTGATGACACTGCTATCCTTTCATCCCATCCAGATCCCTTAATAGCATCCCATAATCTCCAAACCCACTTATCTCTGATTGAAGACTGGTGCAATGACTGGCGGATCAAAGTAAATGAATCTAAATGCACCAACATAACCTTTACCCTCCGCCGTAAATCCAGTCCTCCTATCTACTTCAATGGTATCCCGCTACCTAAAGCTGAAACAGTTCGGTATCTTGGTTTCTACCTAGACAAAAGACTTACATGGAACCCACATACTCGACTCAAAAGGCAAGAACTTAACAGACGCTTTAGCCAACTGTATAGACTACTGAATAGGATATCTCATCTTTCCATTGATAACAAACTTCTTATATACAAAACCATCATCAAACCTATTTGGACTTATGGACTTGAACTGTAGGGGACAGCAAAAAAGTCGAATATCAAACGCATTAAATCCTTCCAATCCAAAATCCTCCGAACTATTGTAAATGCTCCTTATTATGTCTCCAACAAAACCCCACATAATGATCTCAATATACCATACGTCCTTGACCTCATACCGCTTAAATTTTCGAAATTCCATAGTAATCTTTCCTTTCATCCTAACCCTCTGGCTCAATCACTATCCGCTTCCACACATCCTGATAACCCCCCAGGCAGACTAAAACGGCAGTGGCCCGGAAATCTTTTGTAAAATTTATTTGTTGGAGTTCTGGCAATGGCCAGCTTCTCAACTCAGGGCATGAGTGAATGTATATAGCGCTCTCACTTAGCCTCCACTGGTTTTTTTTTTAACTTCAGTGACGCACCTGAGAGAGAAGAGCTGGGAATTCTCTGTGCCTGGCTAGAGATCTCTAGAATGGATGTAAATTGTAAATAAAGTATGATTGTATTTTTAACCTTTAATTTAATTTTGTCTTATTTTCACTTGTTTTAATTTAATTTAATTTAATTTTTTTTAATTTATATATTTCACCCAGATGTATATTTTATATTATTTATGTACAGCATAGTTTTTTTATTTTTTTATTTTATTTTTTTTTATTAATTTATTTTATTATTATTATTATTATTTATTTTTTTATCTCGCTTTTTGCGGTTTCTGAACTGAGGTGGGGGACAAGTCCAGCCAACTTCAGCTTAGGTTTACTTTTATTTATTATTTATTTTTTTCTCTCTTCATATGTTTAAAAATTTCCGAACAATCCTTGCCGTGTCCAGGAGTACCGCCTGTTGAGCCTCTCTTAGTACATCCAATGGCAACTTTAGGTCATCAATACCAACTACAGTTGAAGTTGGGATCAGCCCGTTTGTCGATATTACAATTGGCGTCACAACTGCTTTTTCTAGGCGATACAATTGCTTCAATTCAACGGCCAGTTCCTGATATTTTCGTAACTTTTCTCCAGCGGTGGAAGTCATAATGTTGTCGTTGGGAACGGCAATATCGACTATCCGTGCTGTCTTCTCTTCTAGGTTTATGAGTAATATGTCCGGTTTGTTGTGTCGCACAGTGTGGTCTATCAGAATAGACTCGTCCCAATATAGCTTGAGAGGCCTATCTTGAAGCAACCTATCGGGCTTATACATATAATATGGTGTTTCTTTCTCTAATAGGTTCATCTTCCTGGCTATGGACTGATGCACTATTTTGGCCAGATTATTATGTCTTTGGAGATATTCCGAATTGGCTAGTACTACACATCCACCAGTGATATGCTGGATCGACTCCAGTGTCGCGGAACATAGTCGACACTTGTCCGAAATGGATGTGTCCTTTAAAATGTGTCTCTTGTAGGATCTCGTAGCAATTACTTGGTCTTGGATGGCCATGATGAAGCCTTCCGTTTCTGAAAACAGTCTCCCAGCTGTTAGCCATATTAATGATTCTTGCTTGTCAACGCTGGCCTCGTTTAATTGGTTGTAGAACCTTCCATGTAGAGACTTATTCTTCCATTCTGTTATACGTTCTTTTTCTGAAATAATCATGACGTCTTCAGTTCTGCTCAAATTAAGAGGTGTTTTACCATCATCCAGCCTCTGAATTGCGATGTACATATTCGTGGTTTTTGAGAGGAAGTATTGACGTAGGGCCGATTCTTCCTTTCTGCACGCTTCCTCGATATTCAGTAATCCACGTCCCCCTTCCTTTCTTGATAAATACAGCCGGGCTGTGGAGGATATCGGATGGTGGGCCCTCTCTTTGGTTAGAGTCGTTCTTACCATACAGTCAACCTCTTGCAGACTTGTGTTGGACCAATGTAGTACACCAAAGCTATAACTTAAAACTGGTATGGCCCAGGTGTTGATGGCTTTAATTTTTTGTATTCCTGACAAATGTGTCTTCAATAGGAGCTTCAATCTCTTCTTGAATCTTGTCAGAAGTTCGTTCTTCATTCCCTTTTGGGCAATTTTGAGATACTGCTGCATTCCTAAATATTTATATAGTTGATTCGTTTCAAGTTCTTGAATACAATCTTCTTCATTTATAACTATATTTTCTGTTCTTTTCGATTTTCCCTTGTTTATATGAAGCACGGCACATTTGTCTAAACCAAATGACATACTAATATCATTGGTAAATGCTGATACGGTTTTGACCATATTTTTCAATTGCTCGTTATTTTTTGCATATAACTTCAGGTCATCCATATACCAACTATGACTGATTATGGTTGCTTCATCTGTAATTACGAGTTTGTATCCCACTTTATCCCTTTGAAGAATCCGACTTAACGGAAAAAGTGCCATACAAAACCATAGTGGGCTAAGGCATTTTCTCAGCAGCCGTGCGATGAACATTATCATCCGTTGGCACTCCTATTTCTATTATAGCTGCTGATTTATTATCTTTGTTAACAAGTAAAATATAGGGTCTGTTGTGAGGGATAGTGTGATCTGTCAAAATAGCTTGGTCCCAATATAGTTTTATATGCTTTGTTTCAATTATAGGCTTTGGGTTATACCTGTAATAAGGTACTTCCGCTTTTTCCAAAATCCCGTATTTATTGGCCACAGCTTGGTGAACTATTTTGGCAAAGCAGTTATGCCTCAGCAAATATTCTTTACCTGCCAGAGCCTGACAGCCAGAGGATATATGCTGGATCGATTCCGCTGCAGCTTTGCACAACCGGCATAGTTCATTAATTTGTTCGCCACATATTCGACGTCTATAAACGTTTGTAGCAATCACCTGGTCCTGGATCGCTAATAGGAATCCTTCAGTCTCTGGAAATAGGGTTCTCTTACGCAGCCACATAAGAGAGGCATCAACGTCAGTTCCAGTGGTTGTAATGGAGTGGTAGAACCTTCCATGTAGTTCTTTAGTTTTCCAAGAATCTAGAAGATTTTCTTGGGTTGGTGCAAGAGGGTTTTCTGTTGATGTCAAATTCAAAGCAGTAAATTTTTTATCTAATTCTACAATGGTGGAGGCAACTCTGGAAACCTTAGATTTGAAGTAACCGCGGAGATTTTCTTCTTGCTCGCGGCATGCCTTAAAAATGCTGGTTAGACCTCGACCTCCAATTTTTCTGGGAAGATACAATCTCGCCACGGAGGATTTAGGATGGCGTTTTCGAGCATTTACCATCTGAACTCGAAGGTATCGGTCCATTGATTCTAACTCCGTAGTAGACCATTTGACAGTCCCAAAAGAGTAAGCCAACGAAGTGATAACCCAAGTGTTCAAACTTTTCTACAAATTCTTTCCTGAAAGAAGTGTCTTTAGGATGAGTTTTGAACGCTTTTTAAACACATCTTCGAATTGTCTCTTCACATCCTTCTTAAACTCTAGAAGTTGATAAATCCCCAGGTACTTATATGAGTCCCGTTCATCAAGATGATTAAGTACAATACTATTTGACAGTTCCATATTTCTTACTTCTATAACCGTCCCTCTTTTTAAATGAAGCACTGCACACTTATCAATGCCCAGGCTCATGTGTATATCGCTACTGAAGGCTCTCACTAATTCAAGGAGGCTTCTAAGGTCTTGTTCATTCCTGGCATACAACTTAATGTCATCCATGTACATTGAGTGGGACAGCACTGTTTCCGTGTTGAGGTGATAGCCTTTACCTGAACTATTGAGCAATGTACTAAGAGGGTTGATTGCCATGCAAAACCATAAAGGGCTCAAGGAGTCGCCTTGAAATATTCCTCTTTTATTTGATATTGCTTCCTCGGAACGTTCTCTTTTATCGTCGGGCATTGTCAGGAACACTTTATTTTTTTTATTAATATTATTATTTTTATTATAATTATTATTATTTTTTTTTTTTTGAGTTTTTAGTTTTTAGTTTTTTTTTTTAAGTTTTTTTTTAGTTCAGGAACACTTTATTTTATTATTATTATTAATTTATTATTTTTATTATAATTATTATTATTTTTTTTTTTTTTGAGTTTTTAGTTTTTAGTTGTTTTTTTTCTACTGTAAATAATGTGTGAATGTAATCATTAAGCCATCTATATTACTTATTGCCTACATTTGTGGCAGATTGTAATAATTACTCAATAAAAATTTAAAAAAAAAAAAAAAAATTTCCTTTGATCCTATGCCGCACAGAGGGGCAAAACGGCCCGAAATGGGTAAAAACCTCATATTTTCTAAACGGTTCGTGCTTGAAATTTTGGAATTATATATTTTATGAGGTGCTGAATTGAATGAAATCATAATCAGCTTCATCAGATGATTAGAAAGGGTCAAAATTTAAGAACAAAAAGTAAAAAAAAAATTAATAAAGAAAGTTTGGAGTATATTTATATGCTATCTAAGCTGCTGAATAGAATAAAACTATAACCAGAGCAATCTGATCATCAGCGTTGTGCCATGTTTTCAGTTTAAAAATTTTAAAAAATCAAAATAAAAAAAAATCAAGTTTGTTATTATTTGATATGTTTTTAGGTGCTAAATTGAATGAAATTTACTATATAGCTCCATTACAAACCCAAGATTCCTTGAATTAGGTTAAAATTCATTATTAAGTTATATTTGGAAATAAATTAAAAAATTTTGAAAATGTTTTAATATAATTTGATCTATATAATGTTTTACAAAGTAATTTCAGTTGAACTCTATTGAATGGACTGGGCAGTTATTTACAATTAGCAATCTTTTATTAACAAAGAAGTTTGTCCTTCATATTTTTCAATATAACACATAATAAACTAATGATAACAAAAAAAAATCATATGAAAAATAATAAAAAAGATTATATTCACTCGTTATATTGTTATAGGAAAAAAAAAAAAAATATTAAGTATAAGAGTAAAGAAATAAAATATTTCCAATTGTTCCTTTTTTCTATAACAGTAAATGAGAATCTTGATCATTTAATGGGAATCTTTTTTTTTATAATCCGGTCTTAAATTACTTATCACGGGATCAGAAGTCACCATAAGATAAAAAACATCGTCATTTGTTGCTGTTCGAGAGAACTTTCTGGAATGTGTTCTCTGTAATGTTTATTATAGCTCACCGTCAGTTTTAAAGCCACAAGAGCTTAGTGATGAATATGTTATTACTGTATTACTACTAAATGCATGTGCATCTGTGAAATATAAACAATTTTCTATTAGTTCTGTGTTTTGATATGCTAGTTTTATAAAAGTAATCAAAATATTTTTTATCACAGTGGTATTTTTTTCCGTTATTTTTTTAAATGTATTTTCATTATAAATGATTCTTTAATTGTTTTTAATACATTTGAATTCATTAGAATCAGATAGGTTTAAAATGTTATAAATTTAAAAAATATATATATTAATAAAACTCATTTTTAAAAACATTTTTTTATAATTTGATTTTAAATCTCTGAATTTAGTTATAAATATAGAGCGAAAATTATTCTAGTAGTAGAATATCCTAGCCATTGATATAAAATAATAAAATAAATAAACATGTTAATCTTCATAAGAGAACTAAGGTATATTAGTTCTCCCCCAAGTTCCGAGGTCTCCGATGGAACAAATATCTTAGTGTAAATAGGTTAGATTCTATACAAAAATAAAAGGTTTGAACCTTATACATTTCTCAATGCCTTTTACACTAAGTCATAAATATAATAGATAACATTATATAAACAAAAGGGATTGGACCTTATAATTTAAGTTTATACAAAAATAAAAGGATTATATCTTGTGTACCAAGTTTAGGATTTGTACTATCTATAGCTTTACATAAATAAAAAGATTAAACTCTGTACTGAAATACAATTATCAACTTCCTATAAACAAAAGGATTAGACTTTGAACTTCCTGTTTACTAAGTCAGGATTTGTTCACTTGAAAAATAAAAAGATTAAACCTTGCCCATCTCTTAATATTAACAATAAGCTTAAACTATAAAATGTTTATACATTACAGAATTCTTTACATGCTAAAATGATATTTCTTAATACTAAACAATACATTATTTAAACAAAAGGAAAAATAAAATAAGAGTCTTTGAATTAGTTTCCTCTATTACAAATAATACTTTTAGATTCAAAGTTACTCAATTAAAATAATAATATTTTAAATCAAAATAATAATTCAAACACTCCTTTACAATAATTACAATAATTACAATTAATAATAATTTCAAAATAAAATACATACTTTTCAATGATCAATCAAAATAATATTTCAAGACAAAATAATAGTATCCTAATATTTATGATAGTAACTTCAAAATATTAATTACAAAATAAATCGGACAGAATATTACTGTGAAATAAAATAATAATTTGAATGATCTTTTACATTATTAACATTGAATATAATATTTTACAACAAAATACAAAAGTACGACTTTATTAAAATAACTACAGCATTGTCAATTTACTACAGATAATTCTTTCAATATAACATAAACATTACTCCTAATACCATAGCATTTATTATATTTAAAATAAAAGATTTTTAAAACATTTTAATATCGTTTAAATAAAATTAAATATTTTTAATCAGAACCACTGTCTGAATCGTAATTATCCGAAATGTTTACATGAAGAGATTCGCTATCGTCGTCTGAAATAGATTGTTTCTTTTTCCGTTTTTTTTCTAGTGGGCCTTTTAATATTGTCAATATGAGTTTTGATTGGTCTTTTATCTTTTACTAATACATTTACTTTTTTAAACTTGTCCCTACTTTTTATTTTCGCTTGAGTATTCTTTAAATATTCTACGTCTCCTAATTGTCCCCTGATCTAATGATATTTGTAGAGGTGTTGGAAAGTACGTCATATAGTTCGTTAGTGCATTACAGATATTAATTGCGTTTTTCGATTGTAACGTCTAGGCAAATAAATGTTTTGAAAATGTGCCCACCGCTGTGAAAATTATTGCGTTGTTGAAATTAAAAATGTCAATCATTAATTCCGCATTTACTAATATACTCTGCTATTTTATTTTGCATCCCTTGAAAATAATATCCTTTTTTAAGTTTTTCGAATGTTTCATTTATACCCCTATGCTTAGTTTTGCCTAAATGATAATTATCTATAATTTCAATTTGTTCATTCGGATTTTCGACGTCATTTACAATTTGTTTGTATTTTTTCAATTTAACCGATGGGTATTGCGTTTCTATTATTTGTTGTATTGTCTTAAAATAATCTTCATACAAATTCTCGGTTATTTCATTGGGTGATTTACAAATTATACCGTAAGTTTTATTAGGTTCGAGTATTTGTTCTAATAATGAAGCGATATCTGATTTAGCATAAATGTTTAATTCATATCGGCGTTTCCCGAATGGTTTAGTAAAATTTATTTTTGTATTTCCCCTTTTTATTACTATTTGATTTTTTTCTATATTTATACATTTTTCGGGTTCACAAATTCGTACTTGTTCATTACTAGATTCCTGGGAATGGATTGTCTCTAAATCATCTTCCGGCGGTACTTCTAAGTCGTCTATTATCGCTTCGTACTCGGAATTGTTTTCGTCCGCTGTTTCCTGATTTAATAATTGTTCGATATCCATTTCCTCCTCATCGCTATTATGATTCAATTCGTCGATTCCCCTGGAAAGTGCATCGGCCACGTAATTAGTTTTTCCCTGAATATGTTTAATGTCGAATTCAAATTCCTGTAATTTCCATACCCATTTCATTCTACGCGTGTTACCATTTTTCATTGAGAAAATCCACGTTAAAGGTTTATGGTCCGTGCATAAAAGAAATTTTATACCGTATAAATAAGGCTTAAAGTGCTGGTTTGCCCATACTACCGCTAGTAATTCTTTTTCTATTGAACTTTAATTTAATTCCGCATTTTGTAATACTCGGGATGCGAATGCTACTGGGTGTTCTATTTCATTTTCGTCTTTTTGTGAGAGCACGGTTCCGATGGCTTTATTACTGGCATCTGTAGTTAATATAAATGGCCGTTCCCAATCCGGGTAATTTAAAATTGGTGTGTTACTCATCATTTCCGTTAGGGTTTGACATGCTTCCTTAATTTCCTTCGTGCCATAAATTTTAGTTTTTAATGAATTAGAAATCGGTCTGGTAATTTTTGCGTAATTTTTAATAAACTTTCTATAGTACCCCGTCATGCCCAGGAATTGTCTCGTCGTCTTTTCATTACGCGGAATGGGGAAATTTAAAATTGCTTCTATCTTTTTCTCGTCTGTTTTTAATCCGTCTGGGGTTACGATGTAGCCTAAAAAGTTTAATTCGGTTTTAAAAAATTCGGTTTTATCTAATTGTATTGATAGGTTATGTTGTTTTAGGGATTCAAATACTCTTTTTAAATCTTTTAAATGTTCTTTTTCGTTTTTTGAGTAAACTTTTATATCGTCGATATAAATCATAGAATTGGGGATATTTTGTATCATCATCGTCATCGCTCTTTGAAAGGTTGGGGGTGCATTACACAAGCCAAAAGGCATACGCAAAAACTCAAAATGCCCATTTTCTGTGGAGAACGCGGTTTTAGCTATTGAATCTTTATCCATTTCAATTTGGTGAAATCCCGACGCGAGGTCTATGGGAAAAAATATTTTCGTTCCCTTTATTCTATTTAATAAATCTTCAATATTCGGTAGGGGAAATTTGTCTTTTACTGTAGCCTGATTTAGTTTCCTATAGTCTATGACCATCCTAATTTTTTTCTGTCCCGACGCGTCTGATTTTTTTGGTACGATCCAAAGCGGAGAATTATACGGCGATCTGCTAGGCCTTATTATATTACTTTTTAATAGTTTTTGAACCTCATCGTTAATTTGTTTTTTAAATTGTTCCGGGTAACGGTAATTACGTGTATAAATTGGATTTTCATTCGTTGTTATTATTTTATGTTTTATTAATCCCGTTGATTTTAAATTCTCGTCGTCCCTTTTTAATACTTCGCCATGTTGGCTAATAATTTCATAATAATAATAATAATAATTTCACCCACGTGAAGAGCAGGATCAAACAGGCCAGGGCAAAGACCTACCGCCTCTATCATCTCTTGACTTCTCCCCAACTATCCCTCCGCCTCAAGCTCCAGATATACAAATCCATAATTAGACCTACCCTACTCCATGGAGCTCCACTGCTGCACCACATGTACAAGAGTACACTACATGCCCTCCAAACGTTCCAGAACACCGTCCTTCGGCGTATCGTCCGTGGTACCAACCTTCAGAGGGCCAAAAACAGTCACATCCTAGAACAGCTAAGGATGCCTTCCATCCCGACCTACATTGGCCGACGACATATCAAATTTTTTGATGGTCTGAAGTACTGTTCAAACCCTCTCTTCAGGGACGTAGCCCCGCCTCCCAGGCCTGGGAGGTGGCAAGGTTTGACCCCCTTAGCGGACGTACTCGCCGAGGGAAGGGGTTCAGGCTCAACAGACTGACCCGTTAGAACCACCACCGCCAGCAGAGTGACTCCTCCTCGCTCAACATAGAAGAAGGAAGACCATCCGTCAACAGAGTGGATCCAGCAGCTGCCGAGGACACCCATCTTCAAATGCCGCAAGGCAATCCAAGATCCTAATGTATATATTGTATATATATATTGTATGTATTGTAAATAAATGGAGGATTGGGAAAAAAAAAAAAGAAAAAAAAAAAGGCTAATAATTTCGATTAATTCTTCCTTTATTTCCGGACTAATATGTTCGTGGCGAATTAAGTTTTTAATTTCGTTTTTATCATTAATAAAAAATAAGTCATTCTCTAATTTGAATTTTTTCTTTTTAAATTTTAATTCATTTTTTTCTAAATTTATTTTTAATTTTTGTTTTTTCATTGTCTCGTAGCCCAATAAAATGTTAAACCTTTCGCTAAACGGAAATATTAAAAATTTGACTTTTTGATTAATTCCTATCAGGGGCATTAGGTGAATTATCACGCTTTGTGATCCTTCCGCCGTTCCCGTAGGTGTTCGTATCGCAAAATCTTCTTTAGAATTTCCGAGAAACGTGGAATGTGATCGGGGTGTATATAATTTTTTGTGGCACCCGTATCAATTAGCCATTTATTTCCCATACTGTCAATTAAATTTGGTAAGTCGTTATTTAAATTTAAGTCATGTATTTCTATTTGTTTATCCTGGTTATCGTCAATGGTCTGTTTATAATTTAAATTATTTATATCCGGTCCGGAGGTCTACTTGTGCTTGGGCCTAATTCTAAAAAATGATCCTGTCTTTTTTCCAAAGATTCAATACGCTCTAACAATAATTTAATTTTTTCATCTTTTTCTTCCTCAATTGTATGTACCCTATTAGAAACAGTTCTCATCGAAACGGTGTTTGAATCTATTTGAGGTTGCTGGTAATTTTGCCTGAAATTTCTGGAGGGTGGTTTATTAAAAAATGTATGTTGCGACTGGTGGTCCCACGGTTGATTATAAATCGGTGTTTGATATTCAATAGCTCGCTGTTGTGGCCGGAAGTTATGCTGATTGTTATTATTAAAAGAATTAGAGGTTGGACCTTGTTCATACTGATACTGTTGTGGTCGGTAGTGTTGAGGATTATTGTACGACGCATATTGTTCGCGATGATATTGATGGGGTCGGTAGTTTTGGTAATCGTGGTGGTTATTTAAATTCGGTTTGTACTCTTTATTTTTGTAATTATTTTCAAAATTTTTCTTTTTATAATTATTTTGAGGTGGGTTATTTTTATACTGTTTTTTGTCTCCGTAAAGTCTATGTACAATATGAGCCGCGCTGTTTCTTAATATTTCTTCTAGGTCCTCTAATGAGTCAAATTTAATATGATAAATAAAATCTGTTAATGCCGGATGTAAACTATGAACCGCGTGATGAGATATTTGTTTGTCATACCTATACATTTCGTCCTGTTTGTCTAATATCTCATTGTCTGAATAAATTCGTGCATATAAATCGCATCTTTTTTGGCCCAGTCGTTCTAAGAAATCGAGTGGGTTTTCATTATGGTAAGTCCGCGTATTTAAAATTTCTGAAATTAATTGTTCCCTAGTTCTCGTGTCCTGGTACTTTTTCTTTAAGAATTTTATTATTTCTTTTACTGTATTAAATTCCTTGTCATATACGGCGACTTTAGCTTTTCCAGTTAGTTTATTTAAGATTGTTAAAACAAGTTTAGCTTGGTTTGTATTTTTATGGGTATTATCATCTTTACAATATAAATTATATAAAAATTCGCTATTTCTAATAAAATCAACTAGTTGTAACGGATTTCCGTCATATTCCGGGATTAATGCTAAATCGTGATTTTTAATTTCAAGAGCCATATTATTTTCTTTTTTAACTAACGTAGAACCAGTTATTTTTAAGTTGCTTAATTTTTCTTCCAATATATTCATAAAAATGCTAAATTAATATTTTAAATTATTATACTTATACTAATTATATCTAAATTACAAAATTACTTAAAAATAAAAATAAAATTAATTATACTTTTTCTTGATACAACGTTGTCTTCGATGTCGAAGAAAAAGCACAATTTACAGCCTAGTACAAGAACTGCGTGTTGAACATCTGACGTCACAACGCTTAGACGGGCAGAGTGTCCTCGAGCGCAGGTGGAGGTGGCCTTTTATACAGTTATCTAGGAGAGGGGATAGTGTACATTTGTTTATTATCCCTAATACCATTGGGTTTCCATAACTATATAAATAAATATATATAAAATAAGACCGACTAATAAAAACAAATATACATATATAGTAATCTAATTTTCATATCCTAGTTATAAAAAAAAAAATTATTTCTAAAAATTAGTTTCTGTAAAATGAAAAATAACACATAAATTCATCCCCTGAACAAATATGGCCGAAGCTGGGATTTATATTTAGAACACGGTTTCTCAGATACCTGTACTTCAATTTGTACCCCTAAAGAGAGCCTAGTTCGGTGTAGCTTTTTTTGAAAGAACAACTGAAATGAAGATAACTTAGATAATTTACGAGTTAGCTAACTTTGAAAATTCCTGGCAAGCAAGGTTGTGGCTACTTTTACGAAATAAAAATCTTCCATATACCAGTAAACATTAATAATGAAGTTCAAAGGGTTATACAAAATTTTTTGCTAAAACTTCAGTCTCATAAAAAATTATTTTAACAGAACTTCAAAACCGTGTTATTTTCTCAACTTCAGAAAAGGGGAACTTCAAGGACGTGTACAGACCCTGGTAGTGAAATAATCGAAAAGTCAGTTCTAAACCTTATACTACATTTATTTAGGTATACAAAAATAATTAAAAAAACAAAAATCATAAGATTTTAGGATTTTTTCCACGTTTGCCCTACTGTGTGCCGTCTTGGGATTTCCCGTTTTTTCTAAATTCTTTTTTTGATCTGACCCTAGTCTAAGCAGTCATAATCTTGACTACAGGATTCCTACAGCAAACCGTGAGGTAGAAAAATGAGTTTTGTATCTCAGAAATACGCGCGGGAAGAAGGGAAAGAAAGGAACTGCCTATTTATACTTGCCTACAAATTTATAAACACTGTAATTTAATTTATTTGACTTACAGCCCAACAAAATCAGTTAATTATTTATATGCTAAAGGAGGGGTAACAGCTAAGACAGCAGGTACTAAATAGTACTTTTACCTTCCCGGCAGGTATGATGATGCCCCTGTAAAATTTAGCGGCTGGGTTATGCAGGTAGTGCAATAAATTATGAGCGTTTTATTAGACGTCGGCAGATAACTAGTCTGATTGATCTATTAAAAATTTTAGAAATATTAAATTGATTTAATCATCGTGTTTTTTTCCCCTCATAGTAGCCCTATGAAGAGGCAATGACCCGTAGTATTTATTAAAAATTTCAGTCGGAGATTCCGACCAAGTTCCTCCATCTAACATCATGTTGCGAATTAATGGAAATCGTTCCTTGTCAAAAATTGGACAACTAAAAAGAAGATGAGGAAAGTCCGGTAGTGTCTGTCCGTCGCATTTGCATATGTCGGTGTCTGAAATGTGGAATCGTATGAAGTGTAGTCCCGTTTGTTCGTGTCCTGTCAGGAATTGAATCATTTTGTAGTCTGAGCTTTATTTGTATTTGTTATGAGGGGTATGTATTGGTGTAAGTAATATGATTTGTTTGATTGTGTCCAGTGTTCGTTCCATTTTCGTATTCTCTTTTCTCATTTCACGTTTAAAATATGTGAGTGGTATTTTGCGAGGTTTGTGGTAAGTGTAGCGTCTGTACCTGCTTGTTTAGCAATGTGGTCTGCTAGTTCATTTCCTAAAATACCTGAGTGAGCTTTTACCCAATTCAGTTTAATTGTAATGTGTCTTCCAATAAGTTTGATGAGATTCCGTTTTATGTCCTCTTTTAGTCTGTCGTGAATATTGGGATTTTTTATTGCATGTTGAATGTTCATGTTATCAGTATGTGTGCTTATGTGTTGATGAATATCTGGTATTGTAGTAATTAATTCGGTCGCTTTGAGTACTGCATATTTTTCCGCTTGGTTGTTCGAATTTAGAGGTCCTAGTCGATATTTATACTCAATCATTTGCCCATGTTTAGTAAATATTATAACTCCTGCCCTTGGAGGTTCTTCATCTATCTCACTTCCGTCAGTGTATACATCTGTTATGTCTCCAGGTTCGTCCCAATTGCCGTCAAGATGTGTTATGATTTTTGCATGTTGTTCTGGGTGTAACCAATGCCTCATGTCTAGCGTTAAATTGTATTGTATGTGAGAGTGTTTGATGCTGTGCATTAGTACCGATTCTTCTGCTGAAATATGATGAAATTAAACGGAAGTTTAGGAACGTTGAGGCTGGCTGGGAATGGAAACAGCAGATATCCTTAAATCGAATTAGTCTGATTGACTTTGCCGCCTTACCTTTTTCGCCTTGGGAGCAACCCCTCTTACAATATACAATGAGTCGAAGGAATCTACTTATTACTCGTTAAAATTATTTTAAATCTTCAGAAATATCTACATGACAATATATATATATATAGAACTATATCTCAATAAAGACAGTTTAGAAAACTCGCTGGAACCACAATTTTATTATTTTTTCAAATGATGTATAAAGTTCCAGTTTTATAACTGTTTTGTCCAATGAACATTTTATTGATAACCCTGTTTTCGTTAAATAATTATTATTATGCAATATATATATATTGATTGTGGCTGCAGTCACCGTTGTGTAAAGATCGGCTCTGTGTTAATGTGCTATAAAAGTGGTCAAAGTCAAGCAATTGCTTTGATTTTTTGAGCGATTAATAACATTGGTGCTTAGTGCAGATATATGAAATTTGAAGAAAATTGGATCACCCGGGATAGAGATATAGCCAAGGTAAATTAAATCATTTACTTAACTGGTTTTCCTTATCTATAATCCTACCTGGTGCCCCACTATAGCTCTCGCACTGTGTGTAAACATTTCATTCAAGGGCAACAGCTGTGTTTAGTTGATAAACAAACTTAAAATGGAGTTACAGAAAATTAATGAAATCTTAGAAAAACTCAACGTAATTGAAGAAAAAATAGAGAGAAATAATGAAAATATAACGAAAGAAATAGATGATTTGAAAATAAAAGTTAATAAACTGGAAAACAAATTAAATCAAGAAAGAAAATATAACCTCCTATTTTTTAATCTAAAGGCCCATTCCAATTTTAAAATAAAAAAAGAAATATTTGATATAATTTATTTCCTAAATAGTGAAATACGGAAGTATGATATAGTTAATATTTTTACCATTGTCAAAGCAAATATCACTGTCGTTAAGTTTTCTTCAATATATTTGATAAAAGATATTCTTAGAGTGAAGAAAAACCTTCTAAAAAGTGGAAATTACAAAAATATTATTATTAAGGGAGACGTTTCGAAAGAAACCAGGGAGATCAGGGCAAAGCTATTTCCGTAACTTCTTGAAAAGAAAGAAAAAGGGAATAAAGCTATTATTAGAAATGAAATTGATCGTAAATGGGAAGATGTACACTTTAGAGGATTTAATTAATGAAAAAGAAGCAATAGGGAAGAAAAGAAGCAGGGAAGAAAATTCTCCAAATGGAAATGTTACAAGAAAAAGGGATAGAAGTTCTAAAAAGACAAGAACATGTAGTTTAGATAGGTTTTTAAATAAAGAAACAATGAAAACAGACCAAAAGTTTTCAGGAAAAAAACAAAATCAACAAAATGATATATTACTACAACAAAATCTAAACCTAGAATACGATTCGGATAGTCCAAATAATAGCAATAAAGACACAAATAAAGATATAAACCATGAAAAAGCAGTGAGAGAAAGTAAAAAAAATACAGATAATAAAAAGGTGCAAAAGCATAATAAATCACAATAGCAAAAACATCAGATAAACAGAATATTCTACCTGGGAAACCTTAACACCAGAACTCTTAAAACGGAAGAAAGACTGTTGGAACTTGAAGAATCTTTAAAAGAAATAAAGTGGGATCTCATAGGCCTCTCGGAAATCAGAAGAAACTATGAGACACTAGCAGAAAACTAAGGAAAGAAATATATTAATGCATTCAGAAGCGGTTAAAAGCAATTACGGGACGGGTTTCATCTTAAACAAAGAATGGAAACAAAATATTATTGACTTTAAACCTATGTCCCCTAGAATTTCTAAACTTATACTTAAGTTAGGTTGTAGAAATATTACTTTCCTTCAAGTCCATGCACCAACCACAGGATCTACAAATGAAGAAATTGAGGAATTTTATGAAACTTTGGAACGTTTCCTTGAAGAAGATCATAATAACTTAGTCTTGCTTGGTGATTTCAATTCTAAAGTTGGGGTAAAGGAATTAGGAGACTACTCAGCGATAGGAGAGTACGGAATAGGGAAAAGAAAAGATAGAGGCGTAAAACTTGTAGAATTTGCGGTTAAACATCAATTTAAGATCCTGAACACTTTTTATAAAGCAAAATTAGATAAAAAATGGACATGGAAAGCCCCAAACCTAGAGAAACATGAAATTGACTTTATTCTGGCAAAACAAAATACAGGCATGAATTTTGTGTATCCTAAGACGGAAGTCAAATTTGATTCCGATCACCGACTTGTTATGGGACAAATGAAAATATATAGTAGACAATTTTTTGCAGGTTCTAGAGCACCTTTCAAGACAACAATTCCTGAAAACTATCTTGAAATTTTAACAGAAGAAAGAAGGAAATATATTTTGACAAAGAAGACCATATGGAAAATTTATACTCCAATCTATTGAAACTTATTAGGGACTCATATGAACAGAAAACTGACACTCAAGAAACAAGGGACAAACGAAGCAAGAAACTTTCTGAGGAAACCCGGAAACTAATAGAGGAAAGAGAACGACTAAATAGAATTACTAACAAATCACTTGAACAAAAGGTTGAACATGCCGAGATTCGCAAAATAGTTAGAAAAAAGATCTCTCTTGATCTTCAGCAATATAATGAAAGAATAATCAATGATTGTTTACCGAGCAGAGGATCCATAAAAGAAATTAAACTTCAAACTGCTTTTTTTAATAAAACACTTATTAACAGGATAGACACAACAAAAGGAATCTCTATAACAAACAGACAAGAAATAGTACGTGAGATAACGGAATACTACAAGAACTTGTATAGAGATGATACTAGAACAAAAGCCGAAAATCACCCAAAAATAGTGCAGGAAAACAAGGACCTAAGCATTCTTGAAGAAGAGATAGAAAAGGCTATTACATCCTTGAAAAAGAAAAAGGGCGCAGGTAGTGATAGTATACCAAATGAGACTATTATCGAAGGAAAAGAAGAATTGATCCAACCTCTAAGTATAATCTTTAACAAAATAATCAATGAAAAGATAGTTCCACGTGAGTGGAAGGTTAGCAAAATAATCGCTCTTCATAAAAAAGGAAAAAAAAAAGATAATTTGGAAAACTTTCGCCCTATTTCACTAACACAAAGCTTTTACAAACTATTTTGCAACATAATAAAAAACAGAATAATAAACTTTACTTACCAGGATCATGATATAGAACAAGCTGGCTTTCGTCCCTTATTTAGTACAATAGATCAACTTCAATGTATTAATCAGGTCATCGAGAAAAGTATAGAGTATGACAGGCAAATCTACCTATGTTTTATCGATTATGCCAAGGCATTTGACTCTATTAGGCATAAATATATCTGGGGAGCACTACATGATTGCGGAGTAGACAAACCTTACATTGCTATAATAATCGAATTGTATAGGAAAGGAAAAGCATTTATAGCTTTAGACAAGGAAGGCGATTATTTTGAGATTGAACGAGGAGTGAAGCAAGGGTGCCCCCTATCACCAATTCTGTTCAATTGTGTCCTAAATAAATTGTTTAAAGAACTAAATTGGGAGAATCTGGGAATATCAATCAATGGGAAAATGTTAAATAACTTAAGATTTGCTGATGATATATGCCTACTATCACCGAACATCAATGGTCTAAAGAGAATGATAGGAGACATAGTAGAAACCAGCAAAAAGTATGGACTGGTCATAAACACAGCAAAAAAAAAATAATGACCAATTCCATTGAAATTCCAATTTATTCAAATAATAACCAGATAGAGTATGTAAAAGAGTACATTTATTTAGGACAAACTATTAAATTCCAGGAAAAAATGAATAAGGAAATAGATAGAAGAAGCAAGCTCAGTTGGTGTAAATATTGGTCACTCAAAAACATTTTTAAAAGCAACCTAGCAATAGCACTTAAAACCAAGGTCCTTACTACATGTGTGTACCCTACGGTTCTCTACAGGGCCCAAACTTGGACATTAACCAAAAAACATGAGCGTAGATTAAATTCCATGCAAATGAAGCTTCTAAGGAGTCTAATGGCAATTACGAAGAAAGATAAAGTTAAAAATGCATGTATTCTTCGCAAAGCTAATGTTAAAAGCTTAACGGTCGAAGCTCACCGACTGAAATGGAATTGGGCAGGGCATTTGGCAAGGAAGAAGGACGAAAGATGGTCCAAGGCATGTGCCGAGTGGATCCCGAGAGAAGACAGCAGGAAAAGGAGTCGCCCGCATCTTAGGTGGAAGGACGAAATTACACAGTATGTAGGAGACAACTGGTGGCGTGTGGCGAGGGACAGAATCAGGTGGAAGAAGGTTATCAACAGTATTTAGTTTCTTGTTCTGATTTGTGGGGTTTCTGTTTGTTTGATTGTGGTTTTTTATTTGTTTTTGTTTTGATTTGTATATATAATTTTCTGTTCCGTTGGCTGTAGCCGACTTCTAAGTTCTTCCTATGGGAGAGGCTTTTGTCTTTATAGATGACAATAAAACTTATTATTATTATATTATATTATATTATTTATATATATATATATATATATATATATATATATATATATATATATATATATATATATATATATAAACTTACGATCGCCGAGAATAAAATGATAAAAAAAAAAGGAAAAGGGGACGTAATGAACAACGCACAATGCCTAGATAATAACTGATTTATTGTTCCTTCTAATGCTCTATTTATATCTTTACATTATTCACATGCTCCAGTCCTCGTCCATCAGTCTTTGAAACGTCATAGGTGCATTCTTTAACCCAAAAGGCATTCTGTGAATTCGAAGTGCCCTCTTTCGAATATAATGCCGTCTTGTGCCTATCCTTGGGGTGCATCTTAATCTGATGGTATCCCGCTTTGAGGTCCAGCGTCGAGAATATGGTCGCCCCTCCCAGTCTGTCAAGTATGTCATCCAGTCTCGGTATTGGGTATTTCTCGTCCACTGTATTTTCGTTCAGGTTCCTGTAGTCGACTACCACTCTGTACTTTTCCTGCCCCGTCTCGGTTTTCTTCTTCACTACCCATAAGGGGCTATTAAAGGGTGACGTACTGTCAACTATAATTCCCTGTTTTCGTAAGTTAGTCAGTTCCTCCCTAATGTGTTGTCTTAAAGCCTGCGGGTACCTTCGCTCTTTTACATAAGTTATTCTGTCTTGTTTCAGTGGTATTTCGTGGACTGTTTCCCCTGTCGCGCTTAACATATCTCCCTCCTTAAAGAATATATCTCCGTATTCTCTCGTTAGCGTCTGGCTCCAGTCTGTCATCCGTGCAACTACTCCTGTCATACCGCCCCCCAACCCTCGTCTCCCGTAGTATTCTTTATTCCCTATCCATAACGTCCATCTCCCGTTCCTCGTCTTCACGCGCGCCCCTAACTTCCCCAGGAGGTCGCAGCCGATGATTGCCCCGTACTCGCGCGGCATCTTTTCCACTATGTGAACCTTCAATATTCCCTTGCTCTCTCCCCACGCCGTTAACCTTAATTCTACCTCACCCTCCGTCTTACAAGGTCCGTTCAGTGTAATCAGTCTACAGTCACATACCTGAGTCTGGGGTCTCCTCTCTTCTTTACAGAACGCTTCTGCAACTTCACGACTCATGATGGTGTTTGAGCTCCCAGTGTCTACCAAACACCTCACTCCCTTCACGACTCTTATGATAGGCAACCTACCGCTCTCACTCTTGACATTGTTTGTTACTATCTGGTTGCCTCTCCATGAGCACTCCTCTCATTCTCCTTGTACCGCTCTTCTCGCTGCCCTTGGTTCCTCGCCTCTGGTCCTCTGCGCCACTCTCCCTCTTCTTTCCTCTGTGTCTCCTGGTTCGCTCCTTTCTTCGTCCGTCTCGGATGTTTCCGCTGCACTCGATGTCTCGGTTTGAGTCCTCCTTTGCCTCCATACCCTCTGTGCGTGAGCTTCCATGGGCTCTCCTTGGAACCTGTCCCTTTGCCTGCTCATATAGGGACATTGCCTCGCTATATGTCCCTCCGAGCCACTCTCAAAACACTTTGTTCGCGGGCATCGGGCTACCAGGTGTCCCGTCTTACCGCAACCATGACATCGTCTCTCCTCTCTTCTTCCGGTTCTTCTTTCTGTCTCTCTCCGTTTTTCTGGTTTCCATTGCCATCTTCCGGAATCCACTTCTTTCCTTTCATCTCGCCTGTCGGTCCTCCTACCTTCTCTTCTTCTGCAGCTCACCCGGTTCCAACTGCTCTCTTCCTCTCTTTCTCTCCGAAACTCTTCGTCTCGGGCACCTGCATCTACTATTTCTTGGGCTCACTCCAAAAAAGATTTTTCACGGGGTAACCCTTCACTTTTCCCTGTTTCTCGGGCCAATTGTACCTTTAAGATAGTTGACAAAAATGCCATCTTGGCCTCCACTTGCCCTCTATCTTCGGTCTCCCTTATCTTCTCATTTACATTGAGGTAAGTGGAATGATAACCTTGATAAGTCTTTGTTCAGTAACTCGAACTATTTTTCAGGCTATCTTGAAGATCGAGAATTGACCATATTAACAAAAATACACAAGCCACTAAAAAGTGAAAAAAAAAAATTATTTTTAGAGAAAAAAACAAAACCGACTTCAAGATTAAACCTACTTACACGAAGTTAACTAAAAAATAAAAAATAATATTTTAATTACTTCAAAATAAAACCCGTTAAATGAAAATCAATGAAATTATCGATACTTATATACCTATTCACAATTTATGATCAGTTATTTTTGGAGTCGGTGCCAACCAAAACTAACAGAATTTGAAAAGAAATGGTAATTGTAAAGATCCTCCCACTGTTTTATCACCGCCACACCGCTGTCTCCGGCCATTCGAAAGTGTATTGCAGAGGCAGTATCAAACTGCCATTCTTGGCTGGCACCCACTCCAAAAATAACTAATCATAAATTGTGAATAGGTATATAAGTATTGATGATTTCATTGATTTTCATTTAACGGGTTTTTGTTTTGAAGCAATTAAATTATCATTTTTTATTTTTTAGTTAAGTTCGTGTAAGTAGGTTTAATCTTGAAGTCGGTTTTGTTTTTTTCTCTAAAAATTATTTTTTTTTTTTTTCAAGAGTTCCAACGCGTTTGCGTGAGCAGCAGCGAGGGTCTCAGAAGGCATTGGTGCTATATCAGTCATAATTTATAAAAAAATTTCTAAACCAGAAGAACCAAAAAAAAAAATAAATAGATGTCTAACCTGTCTGAACTTGAAGAAAAGTAAAATAAAAATACTGCAAAGTCTTCAAAAAATCTTCTTCTGATGATCCCGGGTTTCGGCACCACTTACGATCGCCGAGAATAAAATGATAAAAAAAAAAGGAAAAGGGGACGTAATGAACAACGCACAATGTCTAGATAATAACTGATTTATCGTTCCTTCTAATGCTCTATTTATATCTTTACATTATTTACATGCTTAACTCTAAGGATTAATACGTATATTGGTACATGTTATTCTTAACTTATATATATATATATATATATATATATATATATATATATATATATATATATATATATATATATATATATATATGTGTGTGTGTGTAAACCTGAAAACTGTGTAATGTATTTTTAGAATTGTTTTTAAAAAATACTATATAGATCGGTATGACATAAAAAAAAAAGTTTAAAATGGTACAAGAAACTTTGGTGATGTGGGTTTGCGTACCACAGACGCGAAGGAGCGCGTCTGGACTGGCCCCTAGAGCAGTCCTCCGAACCCAGCTGTTCAGCTTCTCAATTTTCTGGAGCAGCCGCAGCGGCGCAGAGTGGGACGAATGGCCTAATTTCCCTAACATGTACGAAAAATTAATTTTTTTTTATTTTTTATTGATATGCCTCCGCTTTATATATTCCGGGACAGTAGGCAGTTCGAAAATTTCGTGCAGCTCCGGGGGCTTCTTCTTCCGCAGCGCCGTCGTTCTCACAATTCTTCGAAGGATGGTGTCTTGAAACCCCTGAAGACATCGTCGTGTGCCCTAGGAGAGATTTGTGAAAAGCGGTGCGCTGTAGAGGAGTGATGGGCGGAGAATTGATTTATATAGGCTAGTTTTAGCCTGAAAGTGCTGGGGAGGTGAGGAGGTGATGGAGTCTATAGGACTTTCTCCTAACTAGTTTGGCTTTTTTGTAAATGTGGGCTGAAAATTTAAGATGGTCAAGAGATCGCAGCACCTACGGGGTCAATTTTAGACTCCTCCTAATTGAGAAACCAATAGACATTTTTTAGATCTGAAAACGGATTTATTAATAAAAGAGACATAGAATTTGTTGTATCTATATTAGAAGGTCATATATGTGAAATTTACAATTTTAGGTTGAAAAACTACTTTCTAGTATTTTTTAAATAATAGTCAAGTAATAGGCAAGTGTAGAATAATAAAATATAAATATTGGCGAAAAAAATTTTAATTATACAAACAACTTCGGCCGAAACATATAAATACGAAATTTCTATGCAATTATTTTTTTTTCAGGTAGCATCTACATCTATCATGACTAGAGCAGCCTCAAACTACAAATCTGAAATAACATTTCAATTGAATGCATCGGTTGTTTCGGAACTTAAAATGAAATTTTTAGGATCCAAACAGAAAATTTCAAAAATTACAAAAGTAAACAATAATTAAAACTATATAACCAAAAAAAACTGCATACTTATTGTAAATATATTTAAAAATGCGTGGTGCATCAAAATATAAGAAGAAATTAATAAAAATCACGTTAGAAGAATGGCAGAGGATAAGTGATTATAAACACTAATCCTAACCTTCCGCCGCACAGTGGGACGAAACAGTGTTTTTTCTAGACATCGCAATTTGAGCCTCTAAAAATTTTTGCATCGACTTCAAATTTCATATGGGTATGTTTTCAAGGGTGTAGAATTTGAATCTGAAATCTGTTTTTTCCTATCATTTCAAGATTTTGCTCTGTTAACCAATAGTGTGTCCAAAAAATCCAATTTTCGTTTGTTCGTGTTTCGATTCGAGGGATATTATTTTCTATGATTTTTGATGTGCCCTATCGAATTTAAAAAATCTGCAAATCTATCAGTTTACCATTATGTGAGTTATATGTGTTGTATGCCTTTTTCGTCGATCGGGCTTTTTAAATATTTAAGAAATCAGGGTTTGTCGACATTTAAATGAAAAAAAAGACAAAAAAAAAAAAACTAACCTGTTATAATTAATTAACCCCGACATCCCGCGATAATTAAGTAAGTGATGATTTAAAAAAAAAAAAAAGTTGACTATGGCTTTAAGCTATCAAAACATGTATCTGGATACAGGCTGATGGGTCATTTGCTGCTTATATGTTTTTATGGCTATTGTTGTCATTTGTTAACAACAAAAGACTATACAATAGCTAAAACTATTTGTGGATCACGTTGAGATCATGGAGCACAACGAATAAACTGTCCATATAATTTTACCTACTCCTAATAATATATACTTTTTTTTTCTTTTATTTTTTCTCTCTTTTATTCATTTATATATTTTTTTATTCAATTTTTTTTTATCTCCAATCTTTATTCTATTCATCAATTAGCAGATAAATTCATTTCATAATTATTCCTTGAATTTCATCTTAACTCAATTATTTTAAATTAAAGTTAAATTATTTTAGTATTATTCTAAAAATATTTTATGTATTATTATAAAAATAGTTTGTATAAATATTTATTTAAATATGCTTTATGTCGAGAATATATGCATGAGAACGCGAAGAAATATATGCACCTATTACCATTACTGCAATGTGGAAAAATTTGAGTAAAGAAAATAACTAAGACTAAACATTTTGATATTGTTACGGTCTGGTGAGGTTGAGGGTACCCTGGGCGGCCCGGGGGCAGGTAGCTGGAAAGGCCGCCAGGGTGGCCTAGACTTGGTGGTGCCGTGGGCATGGGCGAGCAGGTAGCCGAAAAGGGCCAGTGAGTGTAGTGACAGTCTCTGTGTGTCAGTATAATAGATTCTTATGTATAATTGTGACATCTAGTATTAAGATATTAAAGATAAGTATTGTGTAATATACATATTAGTGTAATTAGACCAAAGTATAATTGTTATTAGATTAAGTAGCTTAAGGGACCTATTGGTATTTATTAAGTTGTAAATAAATTAGTGTTTAGTATTTAAGTTGTGATTTGATTAGTCATACCCCCAGTGGCCGGTAACAATATTAACAAAATACAATTCTAAACTATAAATTACAAATATTGTTTGTTTTTTTTCATAACTGGGAAAGATATAAATAAAAATAAAGGTTGATGGTTTAATTAGGTCGAATTACAACATTAGAAATATAGAAACTATGCTTAACCACGGGTTAATTCGGCCATATTCGGAAAATAATGGAACGTATTTATCTCATTAAATACCTAAGGTAAAAGTCTATGAAGTCCATTTTTTGGACAAGTTTGGACGTTTTCTTCAACACGCAATATTGTACTCGAAACGCCCTGAAAGTTACTCCACATTGTTTTATAAAATCCTAATTCTTTCTTATGATAAAACCATCACTACTATTTTTTTTTTAGTTTGAATAGACTAGTATGAAATAGAAAGTAATTTTTTATTCGAGATTATGAGGTACAATCATCAGTAAAATTTAAAAAGTTACAGGAACAATCATAATCACTAAATACGATTTCATGTCAATTTTCATTACCTTTTTATTTCAAAAAACGGCATTTTCACTACGTATTTCTAAAAATTTCCACATTTTTTATTCCTAAGATGTTAGAAGATGGTGCAAAGTGGTCTGAGATTGCAATAAAATAGTTTCAATTTTTAGTGCATATCTGGAAATTTGGACCATTCGTCCCACTGTGCGCCGCCAGGTATAACTTGTACACTATGGCTTATTTTGGAGGGCCTACAACTTTTGTTCTATTTCACTTCCCCAATGATGATTTTATTGACTAGAATTATAACATTGTTCATATATAATGATAAAAGGATATAAATAAAAACATTATTTTTGTATTGATTTATATAAAACTAGTTGAAAAAAAAAAAAAAAAAATCCACAAACAATAAAGTATTATCTATTCCTATTACTAATTTAAAAATTAAACTACTTATGCTATATTACTGCACATTAAAAAAATATATATTATGAACAAATATGACATATTATTTTTACATAAATGTTGCTTATTCTTAATAAGGAATAATTATATTATGAGCTGTATTCATTAAAATTATTTACTTTTTTAATATGCAAATCAAAAAGCTTTAGTACTTTTACTGATTTCCTATAAAAGTGATGAGTACAAAAAGTTATTGATTGAGTTCAATAAAATAACACCAATATGGAACACCCTAGGGTAAATGGTAGGTCCGGCCGGCCAAAGATATCATCGTTTCCTAAATATTTTGTGTTGTTGATTTCGATAAAAACTTTGTATAAAATGTAGGACCTCTGGTTTTTTTAAATATGATATTAACCTTACAAATAATAACCAATACTATCAAGTTTGTCTGGGCTTTGCAGACCAAATTAATTAATTGAATTACATTAACAAGTTTGGATTTCAAAACAGGTCGGGGTTTTTAGTGTGCTGGTATGGTTATTTTACGGAACTTGATCATAACTTATTATATTGGTTCTTATAGTAAATTTAATGAGCATTTAGATGAAAAAAAAATATTAGGATAGAACTATTTGTTCAGGAGCTGTAGCCAAATGAGTGGCGATAAAGGTGTTTTCGCAGAGATGTGCGACCCTAGTCAAAGAGTGTTGAAATAAGGAGTGTAGAGTGCATGAAATATGCGATAATTTTTGATGTCACAGCTTCGCTAGGAGTAATTAGAAGGTAAACCTACTAAAAGTCACCGACCCTGGAGGGTGAGCTAAGGGTGGAGGGAGGGAAGAGGTCCCAATTTCGTATTTTTCAAGCTTATCCCGAAAAAAGTGGACTCAAGTAAAATATGCTACAATTCGAAATTAAAACTAATTGAATTTCCTATAAAATTAATTCTATACATATTTGTCGAAATTCCAACGGTTTTTTGAGATATATGTTATTAAATATCGATAATTTTAGAAATAAAAAAAATGTTTACCTCACTTTTTGCTAAACATTTGCTTCAAATACCAGAAACGTATTTATGAAATGAAATTAAATTCAATGCTCTACAATTTTGATTATGTAATTTTTTCTGAGAAACAATCGGGGAAGGTACTAGAAGCAAAAGTTTTACAAAAAGTGAAGTAACAATTGTTTTTTTTCCCCGAAAATCACTGATTTTCAATAACGTACATCTCGAAAACCATTAGAATTTCGACAAAATTAAACACAATTTTATAGGAAATGTAATCAGCTTTAATTTAGGTTTGAAACATATTTTTCTAGAGTCGTCCATTTTCGAGATATACTGAATGTCAAAAATAAAGTTCGAATTTTTTTCGGAATGAAAAGTTTCAATAATGCTTTTAATAAATTTATTCATACACCTAGCCGTTTTCTGATTGTAACAATTTAGTCATCGAACAGAAAAAAATGAATAAAATAGAATCATAAATGGCAAAATATACTTATTTCGCAATAAAGGGGTTTTAAAACGCACATACTCCCTTTTTCAATCAAATACCATATTGTATCCGTTGTAATATGTTTATAAATATTTTCTTTGTCTTTGTAGCCTTCCGTGTTTGTTGACTGATACAGGGGCCCGAATAGACTTGAGAAAAGAGGGTATGCGGAAGTTCAAAAAAATATTTTATTTTTTATAAAAATAGTATTTACGAAATCAAATTTTTCCAAAAATTACTTCGTATTCAAATCAAAAGGTTTGTAATGAATTACTTCTTATGTCTAACCGTTTTCTAATTTTAAGCCGTAAAAAAACATATTTTTTCTACAATTTAGACCTTGGGACGTAAAAAAACCGAGGGAAGTTTCTCATACAAAAAAGCTTACATCCAATTATTTATTATTACCTTTACTTTGAGATTAGGGTTTCGAAGGGGGAAAATAGTCAAATAAGCCTATACTGTGATATGTGGAATATATGAGAAATGAAACTATTCTTGGGAAACAATTAAAAGGATTGATCAAAATGGAAAAAAAAATATATCCCCAACCCCTTATAGCACAACAAAATCAGTTAATTATTTATATGCTAAGAGTTAACAAAATAAAATTTAATGTATCTATTTTAGAAGGCTATCTATTTGTTGTACCTATATTAGAAGGCCATATATGTGATATTTACAATTTTAGGTTCAAAAAAACTACTTTCTATTATTTTTTTAAGAAAAGTCAAGTAATAGCCATGTGTAGAATAATAAAATTTAATATTGGCGAAAAAAAAGTTTTAATTGTACAAACTACATATTCAACATATAAATACGAAATTTCTATGCAATTATTATTTTTTTTTCAGGTAGCATCTACATCTATCATGACTAGAGCAGCCTCAAACTACAAATCTTAAATAACATTTCAATTGAATGCATCGGTTGTTTCGGAACTCAAAATGGAATTTTTAGGATCCAAACAGAAAATTTCAAAAATTACAAAAGTAAACAATAATTAAAACTATATAACCAAAAAAAACTGCATACTTATTGTAAATATATTTAAAAATGCAGGGTGCATCAAAATATAAGAAGAAATTAGGAAAAATCAGGTTAGATGAATGGCAGAGGATAAGCGATTATAAACACTAATCCTCTAACCCTCCGACTTGTACACTATTGCTTATTTTGGTGGACCTACAACTTTTGTTCTATTTCATTTCCCCAATGATGATTTTATTGACTAGAATTATAACATTGCTCATATATAACGGGGAAAAGATATAAATAAAAACATTATTTTTTTATTAATTTATATAAAGCTAGTTGAAAAAAAAGGAATCCACAAACAATAAAGTATTATCTATTCCTATTACTAATTAAAAAATTCAAATTACTAATGCTATTATTAGTTACTGCACATTAAACAAATATATATTATGAACAAATATGACATATTATTTTTACATAAATGTTGCTTATTTTTAATGAAAAATAATTATAGCGGTATTCATTAAAATCATTTACTTTTTTAATACCCTAATCAAAAAGCTTTGGTACTTTTACTGATTTCCTATAAAAGTGATGAGTACAAAAATTTATTGAATTTTTCAATTGAATGAGTTCAATAAAATAACACCAATATGGAACACCAACGCACAAAAAGGTAAATGGTAGGTCTAGCCGGCCAAAAATATCATTTCCTATATATTTTGTGTTCTTGATTTCGAAAAAATATTGTATAAAATCTATGACCTTTGGTTTTTTTTTAAATATGATATTAACCTTACAAATAATAACCTATACTATCAGGTTTGTCTGGGTTTTGCAGCCCAGATTAATTAATTAAATTACTTTAACAAGCTTTAAGTTTCTAAACAGAATTTAAATAACAATTATATTGATACAATTTTTTATATTTTGGGTTAATAAATTAAATTAAATCTTTCGTTGTTTTTTTTTTGTAGGCTTAAATAAATAAATAAATTAAGGCTTAGCGAACCCGTAGGTTCGATGCCGACACCACTAACCGTCAACCACACACTTCCCTCCAATCCACTCCTCCAAAACCCAAATCTCCCAGGTCGGCCCTGACGCAATCCTCCCATCTTCATCTCGGTCTACCCCTCTGTCGTTTACCCGACGGCTCATAACTGATTACTTTTTTCGGAATTCGATCATTATTAAACCCAACGACTTTACATGCACATTTTAAGCTTCGCGCTGCTATTACTTGAACTATATTTACCGGATATAATTCGAGCAGTTCCGCATTGTGAAGCCTTCTAAATTCTGCTGTTTCTTCATCCTTTTTTGGGCCAAATATTCTACGCAGTACTTAATTTTCGAAAACTTTAAGGCGTTGTTCCTCCCTTAACGTCAGCGGCCATGTTTCGCATCCGTAGAGAACTGTTGGTAGTATAATAGTTTTGTATATCCTTATTTTTAAATTTTTGGAGAGTAAGCACCAGCTGAGTAATTTTGCGACCGAGAAATAACAAGCATTACCGGCTTTTAACCTAGCTTTTATTTCTTCTTGAATTTCATTTTTCCTCGATATAATAGACCCTAGATATTTGAATTTCTCAACGTGTTTAAACTTCATCCCGGAAATATCTACATTACTAAAATTTTCACCGTTTCTGCTACTAACCATATATTTCGTTTTATCGGTATTAATTACTAAACTAATTTCGGTACCGGTTTCCATGAGCGTAGTAGCGTTTAGTTTTATAGTTTCCTCGTTTTCACCCAAAGGTACCAAATCATCAGCATAACCAAGAACCGGACATTTACCACCCAACTCTAATCCTTTTACCGTAAGAATTACCTTCCTAATGGCGTATTCTAGCACTAAGTTAAATAATACCGGAGAAAGAGAATCTCCCTGTTTAAACCCGAACGTACCTCAAACTTTTCGGAGTAAAAAGTCCCGATTCGGACTCTATTAAATGTTTCGGACATGCACATCTTTACTAGATTAACCAATTTCTTTGGTATCCCCAGTTCGATCAAAATATCAAACAGTTTCTGGCGGTTAATCGAATCGTAAGCCTTTTGGAAATCAACATAGAGCTGATGCACTACGCCCTTAAATTGTAATTTTTTCTCTAAAATTTGACGAAGGGAAAATATTTGATCGATGGTTGAACGACTCCGTCTAAAACCACATTGATAGTCGCCAATTACTTCCTCCGCATAATCAGTAATTCGGTTGGTTAGAATTGATGCAAATATTTTATAACACGTCGGAACGAGCGAAATACCACGATAGTTGCTACACTCTGTTCTAGGACCCTTTTTATGAATCGGAATAAGTATAGATTCTTTCCATTCTTCTGGTATTTTTTCTTTTTCCCAAATCATTGTTACTAATTGATGAATTTTAGAAACTCCAGCTTCTCCACACGCTTTGAATAATTCGGGAGGGATATTGTCGATTCCGGCTGCTTTATACGATTTTAATTTTATGATCGCTATATCAAGTTCCTCCTTACTCGGTTCTTCTATTAACGGTTCCGCGCTGAGAAAAGTAATATGAGGGGAATTTATGTTATTTTCCGAACTTAAAATATTATCAAAGAATGTTCTAAATTTGTCTACTATGTCTACCGGATCCGCTAGTATATTGTTATTCTCATCCCTTATTCCTTTCATTATAGGCTCGAAGCGTTTACGCGATTCGTTAATACCCTAATACATATCCCTTATGTTGTTTCCGATTTTATTAGATTCTATTTCTTTTATTTTGTTTTCAGAAAGTTAATGAAACATTTTTCTTATATAATATTTGTCTCTAGGACATTCCGTTTAGGCGCTATGTTGGTTTAATGAAAAAAAATGATCTAGGGATAACCGTAGACGAGGTTGAAGAAGACCTCGCACCGATCCAAGCAACAGATATCAGACGGTTGCAAAAAGCATCACCTGATGGGAAGAAAACCCCCCATAATTCCCATCCTAAAAACGGTTCCAGCAAATGTTACCTTAGCAGAAATAAAAGAAAAAGTAAGGTGCATTGGCAAATGCCGCTACACAATAGAACCGTACCGCCCCCGCAAAGATCCTCTACCTCCACAATGCTTTAAATGCCAGCAGTTTGGGCATACACAGGCTTACTGTGGACATCAGCATGCCTGTGTCCGGTGTGGAGAAAACCACCACATATCCCAATGCCCCAGGGAGGGGCAACCAAAATGTAGGAATTGTCTAGAGGAGCATGTAGCTTCCTTTCGCAAGTGCCCTCACAGGCTAGCCCTGGAGAAAATAGTGGCTGAAAGAAAAGCCAAACATTAATCAGCAACAGAGTCCACGCAGTGGACCAATGAGAGGCCTCGCCAGACCGAAGTTAGCCGAGGACACAGGCTAACTATGTCGGTTTAATGAAAAACTAAATGGCGCTATGTTGGTTTAATTAAAAAAAAAAAAAAAAGCAACTTATAAGTTTTGGGGCTTTATTTAATTAATTAAAATTTAATTTAGTTGTTCACAATGATTTGATTCTTTTAATTCTAAAATGTAAACTGGTGAAAGTAGGTTATTGGATATGTAGGTATACATATCCATGATCTATAGTTTTTTCCAGTCATGAAGAAATTATTTTTCCTATAACTAACACTATGATTAAATCAATTTAATATTTATAAAATTGTAATAGATCAATCAGACTAGTTATCTGCCGACGCACAGTGGGACGAAACTATGTTTTTTCTGGACATCGCATTTTGAACCTCTAAAAATTATTGCATCGACTTCAAATTTCATATGGGTATGTTTTCAAAGGTGCAGAATTCGAATCTAAAGTCAGTTTTTTTTTCCATCATTTCAGGACTTTGCTCTGTTAACCAATAGTGTGTCTAAAAAAATCTAATTTTCGTTTTTTCGTATTTTGATTCAAGGGATATTATTTTCTATGATCTTTGATGTGCTCTATCGAATTTAAAAATCTGCAAATTAATCAGTTTACCGTTATGTGAGTTATACGTGTTTTATGACTTTTTCGTCGATCGGATTTTCTAAAAAATTAAACAATTTGCGGTTTGTCAGAAAACTGATAGGTAATAATTATTTTAAATATTGTCCCCAACCGAAAACGGAACTATTTAGTTTTTTAATAGAAGTAATCAATTATAGCCCACAGGCTCCTTCACTGTGGTTATCGAAATTTTATCGTTGGATCCATTCGTTCAAATTTGTCGTGTCAGTGTCAGCATTCAGACCTATTCCGATATCAATTTTAAGCATTTTTATTGGTGAATACCTGTGGATAACATTTGTGAAGTCCATTTGTTGTAGCAATTTGGACCACTTTGTTGTACAAGTTGATTTATCAAAGTAATTTCAGACCATTTCGATCTTGAGTTACTTTTTATCATCGATATTTTAAATTAAAATGGGTTTCGACTTAAACAAGTATAAACATTTTTCAAAAATCAATTTTTTGTTAAAATTTTCAAATTTAAATACATTTATTTTTTGAAATTATTATTTTTACAGGAAAACGTTTTATTGCCAATTGTTTTATCGTGCTAAAAACTGTGAATAGCAAAAAATTTACATCGAATGTGTAAACAATTTCTAATGCAATTTAACAACACGGGAAATTTGCGATAACCTTTCAAACAAACATAGTATATCGATGTTGATGTCCTGTTTGTGAGTAATAAAATTATGTTTAACGTACTGTTGTTTATCGACAATGACCACAGCAAACATTTAATAAATGATTCAAGCTACAAATATAAATTTTTGTTTTCAACCAATGTCCAACAAATTACATAGGCTCGTCCCACTGTGTGACCTGGGGGTTGAGAACGGAGACCCTGAAGGTTCTGTATAAAGGCGCAAGTTTGCCTATTATTACTTTAAAAAAAAAAAAAAAAAAAAAAAATTATATATATATATATATATATATATATATATATATAATATATATATATATATATATATATATATATATATATATATATATACTTAAGGCATGGAAATATGACATCCAGGCATTCAGATTAAGTACAAGGCAAAGCTGGAAAGGGTCCAGAGGCTAATGTCACTCAAAATTATCAAACTTTTTCCGACACTTTCTGATGAAGCCGATTTTTTTTTGGCCAAAATGATCCCCATTAGTATCCTAGCTGGCAAATATGTAGGTAAAATAACCCAATAGGGTTACTGCTGAAATGAAAACACTAAAAAGATATAAACAGACTAAACAAAACTGTAAAACAAGCATTTTAATGTGAGGGGAAGGAGTTCAGCAAATCCTATAAATACGTAAACAAAATCTTTAATTCCAAATATTCTCCAAGGTCGCAAGTGGTGGCAGACCATTTCGATCTTAAGTTACTTTTCAGTATTGATATTTTGAATTAAAATGGGTTTCGACTTAAACAAGTTCAAACATTTTTCTAAAATCAATTTCTTTGTTGAAATTAAAAAAATTAAATAAATTTATTATTATTTTTTTTTGTAATTATTATTTTCACAGAAAAATGTTTTATAGCCGTGATAAAAAGTGAGGTAAACATTGTTTATTATTTCTAAAATTATCGATTTTAATAACATACAGTGGGTAAAAAGAGTATCCGTACACCACATTTTTATTCGGTAAAAGTACAAATAATATTTAATTGGACACGGAAAAACTTATGATTAGTATACAAACAGCACTGTGCATTAATTCTTACCAGCAAGGGAATAAAAAGCCCATACAATCTAATTTATGAAAAAACAAAACAATATTTTTAAGCAAAACAATTATTCGTACAGCAAAAGATTCATCTAATAATAACTTTTAAGTTTATTATCAGGTCACTGTTTTCATCTAAAAGTAATCATTTGCTCTTATGTGAACAAAATGAGGTGGATGACAAGGTGTATCCACCTCATTTTGATTGCGTACTAAAAGACAATTCCTCAAAAATGGGACGCAAATCTAAAGAATTGAGCTCTGCTTGCTGAGGAAAGACAAGGTTTCCAGCAAGGTTTACCAAGTCTTTGATATATCGGTGTAAAGTCAACATTGTCTCATACGACCGTGCAATACATTATTAAAGAGTTTAAAACCGGATTAATGGACAATCAAAAACGTTCTGGACCCTTATCAATGTGAGAATCACGAGAAATTGTGAAATTAGCGTTAAAAATTCTGAAATAAGTACCTGCGAAATAGCGGAACTCATCGCAACAAAATACAGTAAACATGTTGCACTTCAAACTGTCAAAAATATACTCCATGAAGCAGAGAAAGAGCGACAAGGGAAGAACCCTTCATAAATGAAAAACAAGAAAAAATGGGATAAAAGATTTCCGTTCACCCCGGGAACATTCCAACAAACCACTCTCATTCAGATGAAAGCTAATTTAATATTTTTGGATGCGATGAAAGGAAGTTTGTCTGGAAACAGAGGAGCAATGCTTTTTTTTAAAAAATTGCATCCAACTGTAAAGACGTCAGAGTTTAGGGTCGTCTAAGCGCAAGTTGGGTTGGTAAACTCGTTATTTTCAATAGAATTTTTAATGTAGAAAACTATGTGAACATGTTGCGAGGCAATTAATAAAAAGTGTATGAAATTTAGGGATTGAGAACAGTTATTGGTTTCATTAGGACAATGACTCCAAGATCACTGCCAAAAAAAAACGAAGATTGGCAGCTGTAAAATGTTCCTAGGATTTGTCTAACACCACCACAGTCACCAGACATTAATCCATTTGAAAATCAAATGGAATCATTAAAAATCAAATGCTCATCATGGAACGACCTAATTTTCAATCTGAGGGGCAGAAATCAACCCTGAGGATACCTATAAAATTGTTGAACCGATGACTAGGAGGCCGTGATAAATGTGAAGGGTTATCCAACCAAATATTGACCTGTTAAAAAAAAAACATTTGTTTGATTAATATAAATACCATCGTTGAATAAATTTCCTAAGATATGTATGAATATTTATTTTGCCTGTTGGTTTTGAAATTTTCGTGTTATTCAAATTATACTGTTATATAATTTTTGAGGCACATATGAATTTATGCATGTATAGTTTATACTATGTTATCAATAATTGTAACGTGTTTAAAAATTAATTAGGCGTACTTTACTCCTAAAAACTATGTGTACGAATACTTTTTTTACCTTCTGTATATCTCGAAAACCGTTGGAATTTCGACAAATATGTATAGAATTAATTTTATAGGAAATTCAATTAGCTTTAATTTCGATTTGTAGCATATTTTTCTTGAGTCCACTGTTTTCAGGATAAGATCGAAAAATACGAAATTGGGACCTCTCCCCTCCCCACACCCTTATCTCAACCTCCAGGGTCGGTGACTTTTAGTAGGTTTACCTTCTAATTACTCCTAGCGAAGCTATGACGTCAAAAATTATCGCATATTTCATGCACTCTACACCCCTCATTTCAACACTCTTTGACTAGCGTCGCACTTCTCTGCGAAAACACCTTTATCACCACTACAGCTCCGAAACTAATTGTTCGATCCGAAATTTCTTTTTTTCATCTGAATGCTCAAATAATTTACTATAAGAACCTATATATTAAGTTATGATCAAGTTCCGTAAAATAACCATATCAGCACACTAAAAACCGCGACCTGTTTTGAAATCCAAACTTGTTAAAGTAATTTAATTAATTAATTTGGGCTGCAAAGCCCAGACAAACTTGATAGTATTGTTTATTATTTGTAAGGTTAATATCATATTTAAAATACCAAAGGTCCTTTATTTTTTATACAATATTTTTTCGAAATCAGCAACACAAAATATATAGGAAACGATAATATTTTTGGTCGGCTAGACCTACCATTTACCTTTTTGTGCGTTGGTGTTCCATATTGGTGTTATTTTATTGAACTCATTCAATTGAAAAATTCAATAACTTTTTGTACTCATCACTTTTATAGGAAATCAGTAAAAGTACCAAAGCTTTTTGATTGGGGTATTAAAAATGTAAATAATTTTAATGAATACAGCTCATAATATAATTATTCCTTATTAAGAATAATATGTCATATTTGTTGATTTAATTTTTTTTTTAATGTGCAGTAATATAGCATAAGTAATTTGAATTTTTTTATTAGTAATAGGAATAAATAATACTTTATTGTTTGTGGATTCCTTTTTTTTTTCAACTACTTTTATATGAATTAATAAAATATACCTAATAATATAATTAATAATGTATACCTACATATCCTATAACCTACCACTTTTACCAGTTTACGTTTTAGAATTAACAGAATCAAATCATTGTGAACAACTAAATTATTTTTTTTTTTTTTTTTTTTTTTTTTTTTTTTTTTTTTTTTTTTTTTTTTTTTTTTTTTTTTTTTTTTTTTTTTTTTTTTTTTTTTTTTTTTTTTTTTTTTTTAAGCCCCTATTAGATGTATACATGTGTTTGTTGATTTCTTAAGGTATGGCCTTTTTCTGCACTGTGTGCACTGTAAGGCCTACAGAAAGTTTTGTTGAATTGTTCTGATGTTTTATTTATTGAGCAGAAAGATAATGTTTAGGTGATGGGGCTCACCTAAACCTTGTTGTTCAACTTAAAAAACTAATTTTTTTTTTTTTTTTTTTTTTTTTTTTTTTTTTTTTTTTTTTTTTTTTTTTTTTTTTTTTTTTTTTTTTTAAATAACTATACTAACTAAAAATATCACTATTTAATTTAACTAAAATAACTAAAGGAAAATGTCTTTGAGGTCACATTTCTGACATGTGGCCAGTGGCACCTGATTGGCCCGTTGGTCCGGTGGGCTCTGATTGGTCCGTTGGTCCAGTGGGCTCTCATTGGTCCAAGTTGCTGTCTTCATTGCGGTCCGTTTGTTGCCAGCGGACCGGGGGTGGCGCTGGTGTTAATGTCTTGAAGAGGGGGTTTGTCAAGAACTGCAGGGAGTCCAGGAACTTGACGTGTCTGCGCTGAATAAATTCTGGAACGGTGGGAAGATCGAAGATCTCGTGAAGGTCTTCTGTCTTCTTCTTCTTCAGGGATGTGGTCCTCGTCATCTTCTTCAGCATGGAGTCCTGGAACCGCTGCAGGTGCCGTCTTGTTCCGTCTGAAAGGCGGGTGAGAAGAGGGGCACCGTACAGGAGGGCAGGTCTCAGCATGCTTTTGTAGATGCAGAGTTTGAGACGGAGGGAAAGTGCTGGAGAGGATAGGAGGTGGTGGAGGCGATAGGATCTTTTTCTCACTTTGCGGTGTGTCCTATAACAGTGAGCTGAAAATTTCAGCCCTCTATCGATAGTGACTCCCAAGTAGACGATGGAGTTGGAGGGGGCAATGGTGGTGTTTGCCACTCGGAGGGTCTTCGGCAGTGTTGACCTTTTCCCACGTTGGTGTGAGAACACTACGCAGTCCGTTTTGGCTGGATTTACTTGGATGTTAAGTGAATCCAACCGTCGAATTATCTCTCCACAGACTGTTTCGGCCTGACGTAGTGCTCTAGTGGGGTTTATGCTGCTGCTAGTGATGGCAATATCGTCGGCAAAAGCGGCTACTGTCGCTCTACCGTAGTTTTTGCCAACCACTTCAGCAGTGTAGATGTTGAACAACACTGGAGATAGTACTGCTCCTTGTGGCACACCGCAAGTGAGAGGTACTGAGTGAGAATGGACGTCACGAACCCGCACAGCGAGACTTCTCTCACTGAGAAAGGAGACAATGACTCCATAGAGCTGCTCAGGGCATTCCAGGTCTTCGAGTTTTCTGCATAAGATCCCGTGAGACACGGAATCGAATGCTTTCGTGCAGTCTATGGAGATCAGCGCTGTTGCAGTATTCCTATTGAAGTTTGAGCACGCCTCAGTTTGTAGCTTCATCAGGTGGTGTTCAGTGCTGAGACGTGCTTGGAAACCCGTTTGTTCAAACGGAATGACTGAGTTCTCCTCGCAAAAGTCTCGTAGATAATTGAGAACAATTTTCTCGTAGACTTTTCCGAGGTGAGGCAACAGGCTGATTGGCCGGTAGTGTTCTGGCTTGTCTCCTGTCTTAGCCGGCTTGAGGAGTGGAAACAGTATTGCGTGCTTCCACTGAACGGGGAAGTATCTTAACCTCAAGCAGGAGTTGTACAGGTTCGTGAGGTGCATTATTCCTTTTCTGGGGAGCTGCTTGAGAAGGACTGTCTGGATCCCGTCATGTCCAGGAGCTCTGTTCCCCTTTGTTCTCCGTAGGATTGCTTTCAGCTGTTTAGGGCTGATAAACATGAAGTTGTTCTCCTGGGCCATGGACGGGGGAGGTTCAGCATCGGTGGTCCTGTTTGTGATATCCTCTCTGTAGTGCTCAGCAAGCAGCTCCGCTTGATCGGCAGGGGAAAGGAGTCGGTCTCCATCGTGCAGGCGGATCGTTGAAGTTTTCTTGACTGCAGACCTGGTGAGTTTCCAGAACTTCCGGTAATCATTATGGGTTGCCCTCAGTTTGTCCTGCCAAGTGGAGGTTTTCCATTGGCGGAGCAAATTCTTGATTTGGGTGGTGAGGGCGTTGAGGGCTACCTTGATGTCTGGATCCCGGTTCCTGTACCACTTATTTTTCAGATTCCGCCTGCTCGATATGAGAGCCATGATATGAGGAGGGGGTTTTTGGAGGTGAGGTGGAGAAGGACGGAAGGTGGGGATAGAGGAGTGGGCAGCCTCGAGGATGATGTCACTGAAGGCGTTAATGAAATTATCGACTTCCTCTGGTGAGCTGAGCGGTTGCACCGACGGTAGTCTATGGCATATTTCTGTTTTGTATTTGCCCCAGTCTGCTTCTTGATATATGAATTTTTCTGGGGCTGGCTCGTCCCTCCTTCCTTCTAATTCGTAGATCACTGGCCGGTGATCTGAGGTGATGAAGTCAGTCACCGTGCAGCCAGTGATTCTATGTGGCTGTCGTGTTAGAAGGAGGTCGATGGTGGATGGGTAACCATTAGAGTAGCAGCGGAAGGTATGGGTGTCAGGGTGGACCACCGTGAAGGGGGTTTTGGCTAGCACCCTGCCCGCCGCATTTGTCCTCGTATTGTGCCATAAACTATGTCGGGCGTTGAGGTCTCCGATCACCCAGTGATTGGACTTTGCCCCGCAGGCTCGTAGAAGGCTCTTTAGCTCCACAAGAGAACCCTGTGGACGCCGATATACCCCTGTGATGAGGGTTGGCTGCCTCATCAACACTTGAACAGTCAAGTGGCTAATACGTTTGTCCGTAATAGCCAGGGGTTCGGGCATTTTCTTCCATGGTATTCCGTGGCGGATGGCTATGAGGACACCTCCATGAGGGTCTCTAGAGTTATCCGTAGCCACGGTATATCCTTGGAGAAACGGTGGTGGCCCGAGCACTCTGGTGTCCGTGAGTACTGCCACTGTGGGTCGTGTCAGTGCCAGCAGTGCTCGAACTTCTTCGGTCTTCGGGCAAAGTCCATTGCAATTGAAGTTTAAGACGGAGAAAGAATTCATGGCTGGTTCTGTCTCGTCATAACTTGCACCAAGAGGGTGATCTGTTCCGCAAGGTTCTGGAGGGTTAACTGCATTGCTATGGCCCAAGGAGGAGGGATGTCATTCGCTTGCTGTCTGGCGTTCGAATGAGGGTTTACAGGAGGTGCTGGGAGGGGGTTCTGCTGAGGTGGTAGTGGGGGGTAGGATTCGGGTGGTGGGGGGGGGTAGGGTGGTTTGTGGAGGGGGAACACCCTGTGGCGCTGGCGCAGATGTGGTGGCGGTTTCCTGAGACTCTCCCGCCTGTCGAGCTCTCTGATTGGCCTGTTTGGCGGGAGCTCTGATTGGCTGCTTCCTCGCGGCTGAACGTTTTGCCGCCTGTTCTTCCAGTGTTTTCCTATATGGGCATTGCCTATAGGAAGCTACATGGTTTCCTTTGCAGTTTTTGCACTTCGTCTGCCCTTCATTTGGGCAGCTTTTAATATTGTGTTCGCCTCCACAGCGAACACAGGCGGGTTCATACCCACAGTTTGTTTGTATATGGCCAAATTTTTGGCATTTGTAGCACTGTGGGGGTAGGGTATCAATTTTGGCCTTGTAATTTTCGGCCGTAAAAAAGACTCGGTTGACGTGTCTTACTTGTTTGACGTCATTTAGTGTGACGCCAGCGGGGAAAGTGACTATTATGGGTGACAAATCAACCTTTTTCCCATCTGGTAAGGTCTTTTGTAGCCGTCGAGCCTTTGTTATCTTGAGGTCTTTAAATGCCTCCATGACGTCATTCGACGTGAAAGTTGGGGGGAGCCCTTTTAGTGTGAAATTCACTAATTTGGGTTTATCACCTCTTTTCGAATAAGTGTGGTGCCCAATTCCTAGCAGTTGCAGGCCACGGAGGACTTCCGATCTCTCGGATGCTGTTTCGAGGTCAATCTTGACCCCCGTTCTCAGTTCCCTGAGGTAATAATTGGACACTTTGAGTTTAGTAAGATAGTTAATTACCTCTGTTAATTTTCTTTCTGCTACGAAGATCGGTGGGCAGTGTGTGCTTGATGAGCTTGAAGTTTCTGGATCCTTCGGTGCTTGTTGTAGCGGTGAAAAGCTGTTCTGCGTGGTTGTTGGGGGTGTCTTTTTCGGCGTGGTCTTCTTTGCCTTTCTTTTTGGTTCCTTAAATTCCCCTTCATCATCGGAGAGTGGTAATTGGGCTTTCTGGGCCAAGCTGAGATTGTTTCTCGTGTTAACCATTGTTTAATTAACACTACACTAACAACACTGATCGCGAAAAAACTGAACGCGTCCCCGGAAACAAAGGCCCGAGAACAAAGGACTTTGTACACAAAGGACTTGTGAACACAAAGGATTGTGAACACAAAGGACTTGTGAACAAAGAACTGATAAAAGTGATAACGGCACTGAAAACTGACGTGAACACTTTGACAACTAAACATGAACCTAACTAAATTAAATAAAGCACCAACACTTATAAATTGCTTTTTTTTCGGAACCCCGAGGCGTTCCCGTGTTGCACACTTGTACACTGCCTTGAAGTGGCTCTACCCATCCACCCGTAAATTATACTTCCTAGGTTCATTCCTTTATCAAGTTATTTATCTCCAACGCACATCCTACACCTATAATCTGTTGAAATTTAAGTCTTCCTTCTACTCCCGATTCACAAGATCATGTTCCTCTGACCTATACTTGCCTTTCCATCGAACAGCTTTATACATTCCTTCCTAGTCCGATCCGCTACACTATGGAACACTCTCCCGCCTAAAATAAGGCATGGCCCTTCCTTAATCTCATTTAAAACACTCCTCTTCCAATATCTCCTCTCTTTTTAGACAGATGCCAGCCAATATGAACAATAATTAACATTAAATTTGGTCAAATCGAATAAATCTGATACCGGTGAATTGGTTGATAAATTTTCATTTATTTAATAATAATCCTTTATTTGTTCTATAATGGAACATAATCATTTGTTATATAAAAATTCTAATTTCTTTTTACTTCAAATGTTTTTCCTATACAATGAAATATTATCTATTAACTTGACAATTCATGTGTCTATGGTTTTATAAGTAGATGTGTGCAGTTTTTTTTTAATGTATATATCGTGGTATCTGTAAGTTAAGGTGTATAGGGGAACAATATACAGCTTAATCCCTAAACTTAATCCTAAACAACCATCAAATGTATATAAAGAGGATTGCAGGACAATAAAGTCAGTCTATTACCAGTACCCGTGTGTGTTATTACGTTCCTAATTTTCCTTTTTTTTTTCGTTTTTATTTTAAGGAACTTAACTTGTAAATATTTTCTTCATTCAATGTACATATAGACATAGTTCATTTTTTGTATATATCTATTCTTATGTTCTCATGATTATTTTTTTAGTTTATTTCGTTTCTCCTTCTTATGCTATCATATCTACTGAAGTTCTTTAGACAATTATTTACAATTAACTGTATTTGCATGTCTCATGTTTCTCATATTTAAATACCTTTGTATGAAAATTTGCAAGCCAGACCATTGTACTAAGCAGTACCTCGCCTCCAGCCGCGGCGTCTGGGACACGCAGCAGCTGCGGCTGGCTGCTCCATGCGGAACCCCACCCGAAACTCTCTTAGAAAAGAGAGGAAATAAGTGATAAAGATTATTAAAATGAAGGTTTTTAAAATATTTTTTATAAGGTTATAGCCATACAGCTATAATATTAACTATCAATAACTGAGCATGGCAATATAATTAAATATCTCAAAGGAGCAAAACTGTTTGTTCCAGGAAATAATCAAAATTACTATCATTTTGAATACTTAAAATAAAATTATTTTATTTTTTAATCTTTATTATTGCAAGAGCTTAGAAACTTCTTTTCACATTATTCTTGTAAATATCGAAGAAATAATTATATAATATTTATTTTTTTTTCAGGAAGAATAGTCTAGACAGCATAAGAGCTAATCCTATAGTAGATTTCCATGAATGAAAATCATAGATGTAGTTTTAAGTTATGTTTGTAATGTTTTGTAAAATCGAGAATAATTATCCCAAGAATTATTTTTTGGTATCTGAAAAACCTCTTCCATATTTAAACGTTTGATAACAAGATTTGATTTGGAAACAAATTTGCTTTCTTGATGCATGTTGGTTTAAACTCAAACAGCTCCTAACAGCAGATTATAAAAAATACTCTTGAAAGAATAAAAGTTTGTCAGTAAGTGAAATAAAAATAATATCAAGTCATCTACATATACCGTTTTCACAAGATTGAATAACAATCTGCCTAATTAAAAAAAAACAAAATAACTAGAATTTTCTTTAAATTGGTTATTCTCGATTTTTATTTAAAGCTTATTGTGTTAAAAGAAAATCATTTTATTATAATAACTGTATGTAATAGATATTAATTGATCTGATAGCACTGTATATCAAGACATACTGTGTAATATTTCAAAAAATATACATATTACAAAATATCATGATATTGTCAAGATATCTGCGGACCTTTATTATAAGCCCTGCATTGTGAAGGGTCACAGATTTCATTTTCACAGAAACACTGGGTTGATGATTTTTCAGATGAAGCACAATGAAGGGCCACCACATCTAATCATTAACCTTTCATATCTTCTTCCTTTTCTTTAACTTTCACAGACCGATTTCCCATGGATACTAACCCTACCTCCCGTTGACGTTATCATTAAGTATCCTTTAAAAGACTATTCGTATTATAATGCTTCTGCAACTTCATTTCAAACTGTAACTCTATTAACTTTAACTTTGATATAACATAAGACTAGGGATCTCCTGTAAGATTAAGCTCTTTGGACGTGACCTTTAGCAGCTATATCAAGCTAGAGGAAATTCAGAGTACTTTCAATTAACTTTCCAATTTTAATTTACAATAGTTAGTTGGTAAAGTGGCATACATATTATCAGAAACAAACTCAAGTCCAAAGTGCTACATATACAAAACTACTCCAAAGGAGATTAATACAAAAAAGGTATTTGAAAGAATTCCTGACGCAGACCAATACCGATTTGGCTTGTCAACACTCCATTGTTGGATTCGGTTTTTTTAATGTCTACTCCATATTTCATATAGACTTCCTTTTAAAAAATGGCAAGTTAAGGGTGACGATTGGAAAGACATTTACGAAAAAAAAACAAGAAAATAATTCAAGATAGCTTCAAATCGCGATTATTCCTTACTGTAGACAAACCAAAACCTAGGTTTGGTTTCTCAAACGACGGAAATACAGCCAGAACATTTTTTGCCAATTCCAAGGTCAGCGCTGAAATTAGTGGTTTGAACGGAGAGCTGACAACTAAATTTCATTTGAATTTGAGAACTTTGTCCTTTGACAAGCGCGTGAATGTTGACACATTTGGAGTTAAAAATTAAAAGACACATTAAAATTATATTTGGAGAACTATGATTGGAATTATATGCCGTCTAGTGTGCATAAAGTTTTATTTCATAGTTGCAAAGTTATAAATTTCATATTATTCCAGTTGGAATGCTCTCTGAGGAGGCTTTGGAGGCTACCCATAAGGTCATTAGGAAAAATAGATTCATAGATTAAAAATCATCTTTTTAATATCTTCGAAACCTATAATATCTACAAGGAGGAAAGCACGCCACTCAAATTCAAAGCACAATTTAGTAGACATTAAAAAATATCTTTTGGACGATGACGAAAATCCTTTGGATTTACTTCAATTTGAACTGAAGAACTTATCCTCACTTACGTCATCTGATGAGAATATGTCAACGAGCAATGACTCAGTATAATTTTCAGATGTATCTTAATCAATTCATGTATTGTAAATTTTATTGTTGTAATATTAGTTATTATTTAGTAAATCTAAAAAAAAAATTGTTTTCAAAGATCTTTAATATACTGTTTTTTAAGTGATCATCTACAATTTTTCATTCAAAACCCGTCAAGAATGACTATTGTACGCGCCGCCCTTTGCGACGTTTCGACTTGAATTGCAAGCCTTTATCAGGTCTAGAAGAAAAAGAAAACAAACAAAAATAATGACAAAGATATTTGACAAACAAAATTTGTCATATCTTTGAAAATTTATTTTTAATTGCTGTGTATCTATGACTGCATACCCCAACTACCTACATCCTTAAATATTAAAGAGTGGGTCATTCCATGCCAAATCAACCAATTCTACATTAGATTTGGACCTTGACCTCTCCGATTTCTATGAGTTTTGGTATAGCAGCTGTACTTACCAAGACTAGTAGAAATGTGAAATATTACATTTTTCTGACTTATGGTTTTTGAGTTATAAGTCCTCACTCAGTATATTAAAAATTACGCCATTAAAAAACTATTGGTCCCAGAGAGCTCAAATTTGCGGCATTCTTTTCTGTTTGAAATGCCCTTTAATATGATATATCACTTAATATATTTTCGGTTCATTTTGAATTTTTTCGAAACTTCCAAAAACGGTTTTTGTAATTCCCAAAATACATACACTTCGATTTTTTCGAAAAAAATATATGTGATTTATACTATTTCTGACTAAATGTGGACAAAATTTTAGGATGGGACGGAAATGGGTTCTTGATAAAAAAAAATATTTTTGTCTTTTTTTTTAATGGACAGTTAGTCCAGCCAATGAAGTATTATAGAATGTGTTTTTCTTTGAAACTTGTTCAGAGTAGTTAGAAAGTAAACATACTTATAAAGACTTATAACGTCCTGGAGCTTTCGGGTCTGGGAACAATAAGGGAGGTAGTGGGGAAGATCTCTTTTTTTGGTTTAGGGCTCATATCTCGAAAACAGTGCATCATATGCAAATCATGACTATTTACTAAATAAAATTTAACTAAATTCTCTACAACCTTTATGATTTACACATTTTGCATATTCTGTACCGTTCCCGAGATATACGCTTGGCAAATGTGAACATTTTCGAAAAAAAAAATGTTCACCTCACGTTTTCTGTTAAACATCCATATATATCTTTTAAAACATCCATCCTACGAAAAAAAGTCTTTAAAAATAATATTGTACAAAATTAAATTTCCTTCAAAATACACATATATATGCTATTTTATCTTCAGTTTGTCAAAAGTTACATAAATTTTACTTTTCTTGGTAAAATAAACATACTAAAACTCCTTTACATTTGTTTCAGACACATTTTCAAAGATATGACAAATTTTGTTTGTCAAATATCTTTGTTATTATTTTTGTTTTGTTTTTTTTCTTCTAGACCTGATGAAGGCATGCAATGCAAGTCGAAACGTTGCTCTTATAGTCGAAGTAGACAAAAGTCATTCTTGTCGGACTTTTAAAGAAAAATTATAGTTGATCACCTAAAAAACAATATATTAAAGATCTTTGAAAACAATTTTTTTTTAGATTTACTAAATAATAATTAATATCACAGCAATACAATAGTCTTGGTAAGTACATATGCTATACCAAAAATCATAGAAATCGGAGAGGTCAAGGTCCAAACCATTGGTTGATTTGATATGGATTGACCCGAGTTATATATTTTTATTTTACTACAAATTAATATAATTATTTATGAATACATTTTCATGATTTTCAATATAATTATATATATATATATATATATATATATATATATATATATATATATATATATATGCGATCGTCAGCATCTACCGGTGCAGCTGTGAAATCATTTGTCCTAAGACCGAAATAGCGATGTCTCCGTAAATCTAAAGGCATGCGTCCGTCACTACAATCGAAGGTATCTGACCTATGCTATTATTACGAATGGAAAATAGATAAAACCGAACCTTCGAATAAAATGGATATTTGCTGTCCCAGCACTTCGAATAGCTGTAAAATAAAAATTACATCCACTATTTCACTGTTGTCGATTTTATATTTTCGAGTTCATTTGTTTAAATTAATGTAAGCCTTGGAATTTGAATTTCATATGTTTGATAAAGAAAAAAAAAATTAATTATTAAAAATTTTGACGTACGTTACTGTCCACAGCTCAAGATTCACAAAAATCTTCTAACGTTCACAAAAAGTATAGAATTTTTTTTCATTTTATTCTCTCTGTTATTTCTTGTTCAAGCATGTTGCTATGTCCTTCTCGGTGTGAGTTCGGATCATGCATTTATCTAAATACAAGGATGCCAGTCAGAACTTAATTTCCTTACAATTTATAAATGAGTATTTTTATATAATTAATTAATTAATTAATTAATAATCTAATATCTTCTCCAGAAGGTTATCGTGGGGCCAATGATTAAGATTTGTTAATTATAAAGGAGAGTAATCAAAATATATTAATTGAATGAGTGGCATGCAAATGGTAAGTGAATTTTACTATTGTTAATTAAAAATCCAGATATATTGTAGTGATATTTCGGAGTCGAGATAAATTGTATGTAAAAGGATTTTGGTTTGAATTTGGCGCCAGCGAGAGTTCGCCGCCGATCTATGGTAATTATTACGTAGTTTTGTTTGTCTATTTGAATTAAGGTATGTTAAATAATGATTAGGATTTCTAAATGTTTTTGTAATGTATAAATTTAATTCTATATTTTATTTTAAGTGATAAGTCGTTAAGACGTAATAAAAACGAAGGCTGTGAAGGTATAGACTTGTCCGTAACGGTTTTTTTGCGCTTAGGACGCGTACTTCTTGTTGAGACGCTCTTCACGCTGGAGCCTCGAGGTGTTGACATCTCTTGTTATTTTAGTGAGTCATTAGTCACATGTGTGAAGCATTAATAAACTATTTTAACAGTCTTGATGTGATGAGTGTTTCGATAGACTGATAAAGGAAGGTTAGAAGGAAGTTTGAAACAAGAAGGCTAAGTTGAGGAACAATTTGAATTATGAAGATCTACAATCGTTTCGAAAATGGAAGGTATCTTAATTACTAATATGTCAAATGTTATATATAATCTGGTGTAAAATGTGTTTAATTGTTTTATTTATAAAATATATTCTTGAGTCAGAATCATTATCTTTGAAAAGCTCAACCCTTGATTTTCCCTCAAAATTTATTCAAACAAAAAAAAAAGATAACTTTATATTATTTAGAAATTTTACTTTTTACTAAATAAAAAGAACATTACATTATGGCGCCCGAAAAGGGATAATTAATTAACTGCTAATTAGAAAACGAATTAACTTTATATTAATTAGAACTTAACTTAACTAAAAGAACATTACAATATATTTAAACAAGGTGTTGACACATAAAATTACAATATGGAAATTTGGATCATAACTTAATCTAGTATCTACGAGGGTGAATCAAATATAAACGGTAATTTTCAAAATTATATTTATTGAATAATATTATACAGAAACTATACCTTCAACATTTTTCAATGTAGTCTCCTGCATTATCTACACACTTCTGCCACCGATTTGGCAGCTTGAATATTCCCTGTTCATAAAAAGACTGAGGATGAGTTTTTAACCATTCGCGCACGTGCTTTTCGACGTCTTCATTGTTTTCAAATCGTTTTCCTCCAAGTGATTCTTTCAGGGGCGCAAACAAAAAATACTCACCATTACACCCCCGAATCGAAAATGGCAAGTAAGGAGTGGCGAAGGAAGGATGAAGGCTGCCCAGTGAAAGCCAAAACTCGTCTCTCAGCCGGAAAAGTTCTTGCAACAATTTTTTTTGACTCAAGGGGAGTTCTACTCATTGATTTTCTTCACGATCAACGAACAGTGAATGCGGCTTACTACTGCCAGGTGCTACAGTCAGCAAAAACCAGTTACCGGAACAAAAGACGAGGTGTGCCCATTAGAAATGTCATCCTTCTCTATGACAACGCAAGACCTCACACCGCATTGTTGACAAGGGATAAATTGGAAGAAATGGGATGGGAAACTCTCGAACACCCTCCTTACAGTCCAGACCTGTCCCCTTGTGACTATTTTTTGTTTACCCCCCTGAAAGAATCACTTGGAGGAAAACGATTTGAAAACAATGAAGACGTCGAAAAGCACGTGCGCGAAATCTAGTGATTTTAATTGTTCCTGTAAGTTTTTTAATTTTACTGATAATTATATCTCATAATCTCAAAAAACCAATTACTTTCTGGTTCTTACAAGTCTATTCAAAATAAGAAAAAATAAGTAGTGATGGTTTTATTATTAGAATAATTTAGAATCATATAAAACAATGATATTTGGAGTAACTTTCAGGTAATTTAGAGGTCATTATTAGTTGAAGAAAACGTCCCAATTCTTCCAAAAAATAGACTCCACAGTTTTTTTTTGTTTTTCTTTTCCCTTCATATCCCCTATATAAAGAAAAACAGTGTGAGTGTTCCTTACATCGAAGATATAAAGAGGTAGAAAGGTAAGTGCCTTTTACTGTAACTGAGCTACATTTTAAGGCCTGTATGAGTGGGGGGGACTTGAGGTAGAGGGCGCTGTGTGTCTACAGAGGTGTTGGGGCACACCTTTTGTTGAAGTCCTCCTGAAAAAAACATCAATTCAAAAAAAAGTTTTAAAAAAAAATGAAAATTTTGAAATGAAGACAGTCAGACTGTCTTTTGCCATCGTACAGGGGGTGGTGCTGGAGTTAAACAATTAAATAAAGGGTTGTTGAGGTGTTGGAGGGAATCAAAAAATTTGATATGCCTCCGCTTTATATATTCCGCGGCAGTAGGCAGTTCGAAAATTTCGTGCAGCTCCGGGGGCTTCTTCTTTCGCAGCGTCGTCGTTCTCACAATTCTTCGAAGGATTGAAATCCCTGAAGACATCGTCGTGTGGCCTCGGAGAGATTTGTGAAAAGCGTTGCGCTGTAGAGGAGTGATGGGCGGAGGATTGATTTATATATGGCAAGTTTTAGCCTGAGAGTGCTGGGGAGGTGAGGAGGTGATGGAGTCTATAGGACTTTCTCCTAACTAGTTTGGCTTTTTTGTAAATGTGGGCTGAAAATTTAAGATGGTCAAGAGATTGCAGCACCTACGGGGTCAATTTTAGACTCCTTCTAATTGAGAAACCAACAGACATTTTTGTGAGAGGTGTGCCCATTAGAAATGTCATCCTTCTCTATGACAACGCAAGACCTCACACCGCATTGTTGACAAGGGATAAATTGGAAGAAATGGGATGGGAAACTCTCGAACACCCTCCTTACAGTCCAGACCTGTCCCCTTGTGACTATTTTTTGTTTACCCCCCTGAAAGAATCACTTGGAGGAAAACGATTTGAAAACAATGAAGACGTCGAAAAGCACGTGCGCGAATGGTTAAAAACTCGCCCTCAGTCTTTTTATGAACAAGGAATATTCAAGCTTCCAAATCGGTGGCAGAAGTGTGTAGATAATGCAGGAGACTACATTGAAAAATGTTGAAGGTATAGTTTCTGTATAATATTATTCAATAAATATAATTTTGAAAATTACCGTTTATATTTGATTCAGCCTCGTATATATAGTAAATTTAACATAAGAAACTTAGCCTAGACTTATCTTTGGAGAAGATGCTATGACGTGAGCAAGGCGTCATCGGCGGAAGTGGAAGCCGTCAGTGAGGTGTCATTTGGAAATGACTACATCTTGATCGGCTACATCTTAAGAGGTAAGACAGGAGCTACTGTGTCAAGCTCCGAAGACCTCGAGGAATCAGCTCTGGAGAACCAAGGCAGGAAGAAGGGACTGATCCGACTCCCTCAAAATATTTTCCCGGCTCTTTTTAAAGTATAGGCCCCGCCCCCTGTACTTGGGACTTCCTAGACTTTTGAATTTTAGAGTAACTTAAATATCTTGTTCACCCCTAATATTAAAGGGTAAGGGACAAGCAGGTAGAAAACTTTTATTGTATGGACCAACAAAGGATGTGAAATTTCGGACCATCCGTGGGGTGCTGTGGAGGTGCTACCCTTTTGCCAACACGCGAATATTATCTTTGTTATTTTCAAACTTATAGGTGTGTATATTAAATCAAAATAGTAGCTTTTTTTTGATAATATGAAATTTTAGGGGCTTGAGAAAAGATTTTCTTTGTGTCCAAGAATGTCCGAATTTATTCATTTGATGTACGTAACCGGGTGAAGAATAGTAGGTTCTGGAGCTTGGTGAGTCGGGATAGTGTCTCAACATCCTTCAGACTTATGTATTGTTACCATTCGTAACCAAAGGTCCATGTCGCTGTATTAACCGAGGTAAGACAACCTTAAAGTAGCCTCTACAGCTTCTCTGCTATTATAAAAGTGGTCGTTACATCGGAGTACTCTCTTCGATACTCAAGTATTTGGGAGTTTATATCGATGACAGAGGAACGCTTGAGAGCGACATAAAAGAAAAGATAAAGAAAGGAAGAAAGCTGATTGGCATGATGAACTCTGTACTGTGGAGCCCAAATGTTTCACTAGAAACCAAGAAGAGGATTTTCCACTCCTTTTTTGAAGGAGTAATCCTTTATGGTTCGGAAATGTGGGGGGGTTGGAACAAGAGATGCACAGAGCTTACAAACTGTCGAAATGGATTTTTGGAGAAGAAGCTATCGTATTTCCAGGGTTCAACAGATGACTAATTCTGCCACACGAAGTATCGTTAAGGCGGAAAACACTATAGTTCACACCATTCACACCAAACAGCTGCTGTGGTATGTCCATTTAAGAAGAATGACCCAAGGAAGATGGCCAAAAAGGATATTTAACTACGTCCCGAAAGAAAAACGAAAAAGAGGCCGCCCAAGGAAAACATGGATTCAAGTAGTTGAGGAGGTAATGGCGGCGAGAGGATTGCGAGAAGGAGATTGGGAAGACCGCGAATAATGGCGGTCCAATGTATTGGGTCTCGGTATATGACCTAAGGTCGTCAAATCCCGAAAAAAAACAACCTTGACTATCAAAATATAGTGAGTGCCTTAATTGATTTTGACATACGTTACCATTGTTTTCTCACATTGAATTTACCACTTCCAATCTAAGTCTTTACAGTTAGTAGTTTCAACCAATTAGATTTGAAAAAAATGTAGTTAAATAATCATTTTATAATTAAAATTACTAAAATTTGACATACGTTACTGTTGACATATGTTATTATTACGGTAACATATGTTAAAATGTTGGTAACAGCACGTGAAATTTGTGTTGCCATTTGTTAAATGAATGGTAGAAATAAAAAAAAAATTATGCTCTTTTTTTTTTTTTTCTTATACACACACACAGACAGACATATATATATATATATATATATATATATATATATATATATACAGTGGAAAAGCCTCTGATAACTAGAAATTAAAATTAGATTGTTAGCATTTTGTTGTGTTGTTGATGTCGTTTAGAATAAAAGCCATTTTCATTCTGAATCCCCCTGGACTCCCTGGGAATAATCCACCACCACATATATGGTAACTGATGGTTTGGTAAGAGCAAAAGAGATGGAAAGTGTATACAAAGAAAGAAATATGGGTAGAATGAGATTTATGTTGCATGTTTATCCTAGTTTTTATATAGTTATTGTTATTGTTATTAGTTATACAGTTATTGTTATTTATGTGAATAGTTTTATATTTATTTTATATTGTTATACCTAAATAAGGTTGTATATTATCTTTTTAATATTTTAAATTTCGTTTTAATTGTAATTTATATTCCGCATGGAATCGATCATTTTTATATGTAGATTTTTATATTTTTAAAATAATGACTATTACGGTTTTTTTTTTTTTTTTTATATTGAATATTGTAAAATGTCATATTTGGATTGCTTAAGTATGCTGTGTTTTTAGCAACCTATTTAAAATGGGCAGCACCACTTAATAAAGTGTTTTTGTCTCTCATTTTTTTTTTTTACATGTTTCACTTAGTCACCATTAAGAGTGAACATATTTTTGACGTACGTTACCAACAATTAAAAATAAATAAAATAATTAATAATGTTTTTTTGGAAATGAAGGATTATTGAAAGGGTGTAAACATTCTTTAATAACTTTTGGGGAGGGAAAATTAATAAAATCCGTGAACTTTTTAATAAAGTGAAAAAAATAAATTGGTAACGTCGGTTAAATATTTGGAAAAAATTAATTTCTCACATAAAATTTATTACTGCTGTTTTTCTGAAGAAATTTGAAGAATCTTTTACCAAAGCCTGAATACAAATCATAATTCTGACAAGGTACTAATCGGATAATGTACGTCAAATTGTTAAAGGTTTTTTCCTGTTAAAATTAAAGGTTTTTTTCATTAAAAATCAAGGAAGCGGAAATTTGACAAACCAACTTAGGTGTATATTCTCAAGTAGTGTGGCAATATCCTAGTATGCCACAGAATATTAATAAGTAACTATGAAATAATTATTTGTTGTTGATAAATATATTAATAAGTAACATTTTTTTAAAGGATGTTTGGGTTTTCTAGAAAGCTAAATTGCCATTTTATTTGGAAGGGACTCATATACCTCATTCACACTTCACGCCAGTGTAAACAATGATTATTAAAACAAAATTTTGAAAATTGGTACCAAAATAAGTGTATATCTTCTGTCATGGCGCAAGTTTCGGTCAATAGGGTAAAGTATTGAGGACTTATTATCAAGACCAATATTAATCCCTCAATACTTTACCTAACCTATAACACCTACATCGTTGCCTCCCTCACAGCCATTTAATTTCTCTCACTCTTATTATTAAAAAAAAAGATCGTGTCTTAACTATGATTGCTCAATCATATCAATTAACCCTCCAAGGACGAGCTAAATTTTTTTTTCCATTAAAATAAGATTTTTTAATATTTTATTTTGTTAATGGAGATGCTGAAATTCAGAAAAACTGTTTTTTAAAAAAATCAGACTTATCGCTTGCTCATAATTGGCCATGTTCATATGATCATGCTAAGTCTTCCCCAAGATGATTTGTTCAGTACTTAAAGGATGTTTTAAATTTTGGAATTGCATAATAGAAACATTTTTATTAACAAAACATATTTTTATTCTAACTAATATACATCACAAACAAACAATAAATACTTGTTTATAGAATTGATTTTTTTTATGAAACCCTATCGAACATCTAACAGTGGCCATTACCTTAGCATCAGTAAAAGGACATTACTGGTGCTACCTGTCAGTGGTAACATTGCGATCAGAAAGGGTAAATAGGTAAGAAGAGAATGGAATGAAATTCGAGAAACTTGGGCGATTATAACTAGTTTTAGATTTCGCTAATAATGAACAATATTGTGGGAGAACATTATAATTTTAAAGCAGGAAAAGGTTTTAATTGGTCAAGTTCACGGCTTATCTAAAAGTTAAAAAATGATTATAAATGCATATTTGTTGACCTATTTTCAATAAACCATACAATTTTTGTTAGATCAAAAATTAAAAAAAAAAATGTCGTAGTGAAAGACGGTCATGATCATATGATCATAGCTATTGTAACGGCCACTTTAAAACCTTCAGGTTTCTTATTTTTTAATGAAACATACTAGAGTATGAATGACTATATAGAGTCTAAGGCGCGGTGCACTCTGGAGAAACTAGTTTCTAGAAACATGGAAAAGAAGTTGCTTGAAACTGAAATATAGGATTAACGTAGGTTCGTGCACACAGCGTTTCATGAAACGGAGTTTCAAAAACCGGGTTTCTGGAAACGCTGTGTGCATCAACCTACGTTAATCCTATCTTTCAGTTTCAAGCAACGTCGTTTCCATGTTTCTAAAAACGCGTTTCTCGAAACCGGTTTCTCCAGGGTGCACCGCGCCTAACTATAATCTTATCAATTGAAATAAATATTAATAAAATTATGACAACGTGGGTGAGAATCGATTTTCAAAATTTGACAAACTTCAAACTTTTTTTCTAATAAGAGAAATGCTTCAATCGTCACAATTTTGTTCACAAATCAACACTAGCACTCTTGGAGAAGGGCTGCAGAGGTATAAAGGAATAAAATAAGGGTGGAAGTGCAGGGTGCTCTTTTGAGTGGGGGTACGTTTGGTGTGATCATATGGACAAGCCAGTCCTTGGAAGGTTAATAAAATAATACATTTTAACAACTTATTCCTTCATAAACAAAACATACAAATTCATTTATGGCGTAATGGTAGGACAAACCAACTCACTAATGCAGGACATTAACAACAGAACTCCCTACAACCTGCAAAAGACTCAAATACCCTTGATTAGAGACTTGTTAATTTTTATTTATTCATTTATATCTTTTCCTTTCATTCTTCATTAATCGAAAATGTAGTCTAGAGGAATCAGGAGTCGTAAACACATTACTTCAATCTAAGTAGAATAAAGAATTTTGAAAATGGATAACCAGTTAGTAAAATGGATCACTGACAATTAGTAAAACAAACTAATAGAAACAGATAAATTCCATTAGAAGAAATTATAAAATTTTAAGTGAATCAATAACGAAATACTGATACTCTGTCGGTTCAATGAAATGAAGTAATAATGTAGTGATTGATAAAGCTCACCCCATACGGTTATTCTCAAAGGAAGGAACCCCTTTGATTATGACGCACATACCCTCTTAGGTATAAAGATTTCCTTTATATACTTTATAATAATGGTATCCTATCTGAAAAATTCTAAGAAGCCTTTCCTGATTAAAGTACCACAAACCCGTAACGAAATAATTCTTGATTCCTCTGAAACGTAAGCCTTATCAAAGCCAACAATGATGAAAGCAGAATTCTTCTTATAGGATGTACCTACATAAGAATCTAAATAAGTTATCTGAACATACTATATCTGAACCTTATAGCTCGTTACCTATATCTAGGGTTCGAATTCTCATTGCTTCTCTTCTAGTTGTATAGTAATGAGGCATCAACTATTCATTATAAGTAATAAATCTCCCGCATGTAATAAAATGGGGAATTTTAATGTTCCAAATGGTTTCACGCGAGGTACAGGAGGTATAGAAGGAAGAGCCAATACAATTAAGATAGATTGATTATTTGCCACTTCTATAGGATTTTCTCATTAGAGGACTAGTCTCCAATGTTAAACATTCATCATTACTTCTAAAAACATACACTTTCTAAAAAAATTTTTCAATACATCACAACTAAGCTACATAGATTTATATGTATTAATTTTTTAAAAAATGAAATGAAAACAGCCTTTTCACCCATTCTCACAGACCATAATCGATTAATCGGATGATTACAATAATCGAATGATGTTATAATCGTCATTCTATTATGCCCATCTCTATTACTCACCCTGTACAGGTGAGACAAAACAAAATTTATATAAAAGATTACATCTACATAAATGAAATAAAAATAGCCTCCTATTTATACAAAAGAAATTGTTTCAACAATAAATATTCAAAATATAAACAGGAGAAAAGAAAAAAATATAAAATAAAAACATTGACTTTTTGTTTAGAGCTTTTGTTCTCTAAATATAAATCACATTTTCTTTCCTTTCTTCCTCTCTTTCATTCATAGACCTTCCCTTTCGGGAGTAATAGTCAGCACTTCCCTGGGTGACTGGCCCTATTGGGAGGTGGGTCCGTTCGACTTCTACTTCCAAACGTCTCTGTCCCTAACTGCTCTCCATCAGAAGGATCCTGCCATCAGCTTCAACGTGTCACTCCACCTTTTCTTTGCGCGCCGTTTTCCTCTTTTTAGGTCATATGGAGTCCATTTGACCATCTATTTTCTTCACACCGAAGAAGATGCCCAGCCCACTTCCACTTACTCAGTATTATCCGCCGGAGTGTGTCTGTGACCACTGTTTCCTTCTTGATCTGGGTAGTTCTCACACTGTTGCTTTTCCTCACCTTCATAATACATCTTTTGATATTGCTATGCTACACCTGGATCTTCCTCTCTTGAGCTTTTGTCAGAGACCACGTTTGACATCCATAGGTAACCGCTGGGCTTATACAACTGTCAAAGACCGTTCTTTTTAGCTCCATCATTATATTACCTTTCATAATATGTTTGAGGGACCAAAACTTGTTCCAACCTAATACCATTCTCCTCTGGATTTCTTTTGCTCCTCTATCTGCGAAGGATACCATCAGACCCAGATGGATAAACTCCTCTACATATTTCAAACTGTAGTTGTTTAGTTGGCATTCTTCTTTTTCTCTATCCGTCGTCAGTTTTGTCTTTTCGTAGTTAGGGTAAATACCAATTTCTTCACATAATTTTAGAAGATGCTTGAGCATTTCCGGCAATTCTCGCATGCCTTTGGCAAACAGCACGATGTGAAAACGTAAGCTGCTCAACCATTTACCATTTATTTGTATTCCTATGTTTACCCAACCAAGACGCCAGAATACCATCTCCAGTACAAGAACAAACATAAGTGGGGATAGCGAATCTCCTTGTCGCACACCCTTCTTTACACCGAAGCTTTGTCCTCTCTTTTCTGCCATGATATATGCAGACATTTCTTTATAAAGTTCTATAATTATCTTTACATACTTTTTCTCTATTCTCATTTTCCTGAGGGCTTTAAATATTTCTGTATGTCAAACGCATAGAGAGAAGATGTATTCATTTGCCTTCTCGATAATCTGGTTTACAGCCTGGATGTGGTCCACTGTCGAAAAACCTTTTCTAAATCCTGCTTGTTCTTCGTCAACACATTCCATAATTGACATTCCATGAACCGCTGCTTGATGACACTGAAGAAAACTTTTGCCGAAGTTAAACAAAGGGAAATAGGTTGATAATTCTCTATGTCTTGCTTGTTGCCCTTTTTGTAAAGCAGAACTATTTTTGCGATTTTCCATTGGTTAGGAATTTTTCTTGCCTTATATTTAGATTAAATAATTCTGTTACTTCCTTTATTAGAGTACTTCTTCCTGCTTTTAAAATTTCATTACTGATATTATCCGTAATCCGGATGATATCAGTTTTTAAAAATAAAAGACAAGAAATAAGACATGTTGATACTCATATAAGAAGGCAAAATAAAAAGGGGTTCTGAACGATATCAGGACCTACAGCAGCAGCCAGGTGTAAAGAGACGAAAGGGTCAGATAGAGAAGGGTTGTCAATTAGGTTTTATATGATTGGGTGTTTTTTTCCCATTCCTAATGGAAACAAATTTAAAATAGGACTAATGAAAACATTTATCTGGTCATTAAAACAAAACTCTGGATTGATTTTGAACGAGTTTGTTATTTCTTATGATTCATAATAAAATTATAACAAATCGATGTAATAAAATTAAATGAAAAATAGAATGCTCTGTTAATCAAGTTCCAAGTGTATTAGAAACTCAGGATTCATTTTTTTTTTTTTTTTTAATGAATTATCATCATAATTGAGCCTAGTTTTTATTACTAATCAGTAAGGTGTAAGAAATTACTTATAAATCCGATGAGTCATTATTTTACTTTGAAAAAAGAAAAGACATCCAAAAATTAATCTCTCGTTGATTCCTTATATCGTTCACTTTCAATGATCACTCTGGTGAAATTGAAGATGAAAGGCAGTTAAAATTTGTCACTTTCCATGGTTTATCCAATATCATTCAAAGAGACAAGGGAAAATGGGCCTTAAAATACAACATCGTGTTTTGATGTGGACTGTGTTTAAATTTGACCAAGTCCAGCTATTATAACTTTAAGACCCTCCGCAGACTGCAGATTTTTTATCGACCGATAGTTTGATCGGTCTCTTAATCAGTATGGAGATATAGGCATGTGCGCACATTATAACGATTCAGAATCGGCCGATAAAAAAGTTTGATAGGATTCCCGATTGCCATCAAACTAATTCGTCGGCCAACTATCGGCCGACTGTTTTATCATTGTTGGCTAAGTACGTTCAAATAATTAAATGTAAAATAATTTATTTGATATTACTGGTACACAGATGAATACAAATTTATATTTATTCCCCGGAACTAAGTTCGACTCTGGCTGGGGTAGATGATTATTTATTCTCATGATTAAAACTGAAAAACCGTTAAATATTTCAAAACAGCATCCTTAAGGACGAAAACTAATTCTAATTGTGGAAGGAGAGTGGCCAAGGATGTCCTTCGGCCTCAAAAATCGTCAGATCCTGGCAGATCTGTAAAACTATAGCTGGTCCAATTAGCATGACTAGTTCATTGAAGCTGATTATGCTCATCCGATAAAAGGCGAAAAACTTATACTTCCGGAATCTCTTTTTGATTTTCCTCCTCCGTTGTATTAGAGCTATAATGACAATCTGGACAATGTTTTCATTGTGCGACCGCTTACTTCAACAGTCAAACACAAACTAAGTAATAACTAATTAACTAGGTAAATCGTACGAGAATAGTCGGCCGACTGTTGGCCAGTCTGCGCCCTCTTCACCAACCCGACTGTTTAGTTGGCTCTAGCAGCCCAACCCGACTAAACTATCGCCCGATAGTTTGGTCGGCCTCTAATTCAGTACAGAGAGGTATGCATATGCGTACATTACACCCATTCAGTATCGGCCGATAAAAAAGTTTGATGGGCTTCCCGATTGTCATCAAACTAATCTCTCGGCCGACTTTTTAATCAGAATTGGCTAACTGCTTCTTACGCACACACGACAATTGTTTATCGGCCGATAGATCATTTCACTGCTAGTATTTGTGGTTTATCTTAACTTATCGCAGCGCTCAATCTCTCCTCCACAGGTATAGAAAGTCTTAATTTGGTTTTCTTCGCTATTGCTAGTCCAATTAGCATGACTAGTTCACTGAAACTGGTTATGCTCATCAGATAAAAGGCAAACAACTTTTTCGGGTAATCAAGTAATTTAGAATGTATTGTGTAGAATTTTCCACTAAATAATCTATCACTGAGAATGAAATGCACTCAATACTCTCGGAATCTCTTCTTGATTTTCCTCTTTCGTTGTATAAAAGCAATTGTATAATAAAAGAACGTTAATGTCCGAAACGGGAAACCCGCTTCGGCCTCTAGCAAATGGACTGTATGGGAATATATGAAATCGAGGTTTTGCACTCAAGGGGAGATATTATTGAGAAGGTAGCATAAACGAATAATACAGAAGAAATCTCTTACCTTATTACTGCCGCCGACGGTCTGTCCAGGAGCCCCTAGAATCTTTACGGCTTGGCAGATGAATCTCCTGGGCTGCAATATTCGTCCAAGCTCGCCTTCTCTTAGATCACCACTCATTCGGGGGAAAACTAGGTTAAAAAACCAATGGAAGACCATGAGGTCTTGGGCAATTTTGTAGGAGGTGCGTACTCGAGCAGAGATGAAAGAAGAAAGAGGAATGTTCATGTAGGGATTAACGCAGATAAGGGCTAGTTGCCCAGAGATCCACAGAGTGCGTCAATATACGGTATATTAAAGTTTTTCTCTTTCCCCCCCTTCACAAAAGCGCCGATTGGCGCGAACACACCGCCCACCAAAATTGGGATGTTGCCCAATTTTATTCCAAAAGTTATACAATGAAAATCGTGGGCAGGCAGCAAAGAATTTATACAATAAAATAAAGAAACGATAGCTCAACTTGAGTAAAGAAGAAGATAAAGAAAAAAAGTGAAAATATAAATATTGTAACCAGAATGGGAGCACAATTATACAATGTAAAGAAAAGGAAACAGCCCAACTGGGCAACAATTATATAATGTAAAGAAAATAAAACAGTACTCCTGTACTGTTTCTACAACTGTAGAAAGGTTATACAATGCAAAACGGCATCATTTCGGGAGCGGGATGAGTTTGTTCATAGATCTAGTGAGAGTGCTGGTAGAGGTCTCAAAGGTGGCTGCTCGTGAAACAGCATCAGGCCTGAGCTCGGAAATAAGAGCTAAAGGCCGGGAGAGTGAGGAGCTGTTCAGTCCCTTGCTCACAACAACGTCACCCTGTTTCTTGGTTCCACAACGGCGCTTGGAATTTGAAGTCCACTTAAAACGTTGTGAATTATAATTTAGAACGGCGTTGTCAAGTATGCCGCCCACCCTGAGGACCCCCAGGCTATCGAGGAAAGGAGTACGGTTGTAGAGCGGCATTGCCGGCTTATCGGTATGGAGATTAAGGAGAGACACAGAAAAATGTTTAAAGGTATGGTCAGGTTCATTTGCGATGAGCGCAATGGGAGTAGACTTAAGATCCGGTAATGGCTTGGTGCTTAAGTCAGTGTCACGATAAGGAGGAGGCCAATGCTCCTGGCAATTGGTCAAAGAGGAGGGATCTTGAGTCCCTAAACAGAAATTGTTGGTCTGCGCGTAATGAGTACGGGTAAGACCCCTCGTGTCAATATGGGCATGATTGGCGAAAGAAGAAACATCAGCAAACCCTACTGGGGAGAATTTGTCGAATATTGAAACTTTAGAGCGTACAGACCCTTTGAAATCGACAACTGGTGGTTTTAAAAAGGTGGGTTCAATAGGATTCGAGACATGAAGTTTACTTACTACACTATCTTGGTTACTCTTGCTATGAATGCATACTGATTCTTTATTATTTTTATTTTCAACAGGAAGGAATTTTGGACAATCTTTATTGGCTAAAGAATAGTGACTGTTTGAGGATGAGATGTAATTATCCTCTTCTGTAAGGGAAACAAAAGACTTTTCATCAGATGAATCACTAACATTTTTATCAGCAGCACTTGTTTTATTGATGTTATTAAATTTTGAAACTTGATTTAAGTTTAACAAATCACCCTGATTATTCATTTGTATTTCCTGGGGAACATTGTCACGATTTAGTCTGTGACTACATGTATCGGTTTTAACTGAAGGGTCAATGTTTTCTGGAATATCAGAAACATTTGAGTGTTTATGGTCTGTACTCAGGGGTTGTTCAAATGGAATATTTTCAATATTTTCAGTTTTCGAAGAATCATGGAAATCTTGGGAAATCTGGCAAACAGAAATTAACGAAGTGGCTGATTGATTTTGCGATAGGGTCTGGATAGGGCCTATGATTGCCCAACCGAAAATAGTACTGACAGCAATTGGACCAATAGAGCTTGGAATAAACGGATGAGGCAATAATAATTGCGGGTATACATCTGCACCTAAGAGAAGGTCAATCTTGTCTGATTGATGAAAGTTAGGATCGGCCAAACGCAAAAGTTCAAAGGCGCGAGCAATTTTCGGAGTAAGGTTCTTGGGAGGCAAATGGTTAGCAATGTGAGGAACCACGGACGGGTTGGCAAGAATGTGCCTCTGAGAAAATGTGGAGAAGATGTGGCACGAAACTGTGCCAATAGAACTGGAAACACGCCCACCTATACCTGAAACGGTAATGGGCATTTCCTGGCTTTTTTGACCCAACTGGTCAAAGAGGCGCTCGGAAATGAATGATATCTGCGACCCCGGATCGATGACCCCACGGACTGGAACGTAACCTGAGTGAGAATTAAAGATTCGTGCACGGAAGGTTCCTAGGAGTGAAGTCACGTGACTTCCGGTGGTACTACAACTCAGAGATAAGGAGGCGTCAACTGGTGCTTGACCAGTGGAAGCAGATGCTGGTTCACTTGTAATGTGATCAGCATGAGCTGAAGCGCGACCAGGCGCGGAATTCAAATGGAGATTTGAATTTACTACTTTGACGGGATGCAAAAGTGTGTGATGCTCTGGCGAATTACACTTACGACATGAAAATTTGGAGTTGCAATTACCCTTAAGGTGGGGACCCAAACAATTAAAGCACGGTTTATGCCTTTTGAGGAAATCAATTTTTTGATCTCGAGTGAGATGAGAAAATTCGAAACAGGAAGATAAGGAATGCGGCTTACGACAGAGAATGCATTTGAGGTTAAAAGAATTAGAAGGTGCGGCCCGAGTTCTATCTGGTGGTGAGGTATCAGGACTAGTGCCAGCAATTAGCGAATTGACTTTAGTGTGTTTATGTAGATTGATGGGGGGAGAAATAATCTCCAGGGTTTTAATTTGCTTGATAATGAAATTTAGCAGGTCATCGAAAAGCGGAACTGATTTAGCAGAATTTTGCTCCTCGAAAGCCTTAGATGTGCGGGGGTCTAGATTATTTAATGCGAGGGTTAACAAAATAAAATTTGCTAAATCGTCGATTGGTAGCGCCTTGATAGCCTGCACCGAATTATGATGTACCTCAAGAAAAGATTTTAAGTTATTTAATGAATTTGAACTTACGGGCTTAAAGTGTAAGATTTGGTTTAGATATGCCTGGGCTATTCTCCTGGGGTTTTGGAACCTGTGTACTAGAGCTGAAAAAGCAAGGTCATAATTTTCGGCTGTGAGTTGAAAGCTAGAAATTACGGAAAGAGCACTCTCCTTTAAATGGGATCTTAAATAATGAAAGCGTTGTATGGGGGTTAGAGAAGGGTTGTCGTGAACAAGGGCGGTGAACAACGAGAAAAATTCAGGCCACTGCTGTATGTCACCTGAAAAGGTTGGTAAATTGATAGGTGGTAAGGAGAAAGCACTTTGAGTCAAATGAATAGGGCTGGCAACCGGTGTTGAGGTTATACTGGGTTGTTCTTTTTTTAACTGAAATAATTTAGCCTTTATTTTACGCGCTATATCATTGAAGGCTATAGCTGGGGCTTGGGTATCTACTTGATTCTGCTTTGACAGGAGAACATTTAGGTCACTGATTTTTTCATTTACCGTTTCAAACTTGCCTTGAATGGATGGTAAATCTTCGTAAAGAGCCTGAACAGCAAAAATATCCTCAACAGTAGAGGCTTTCATTTGGGACCAAGCGCTAGTTATATCAGCAAACACCGTTTCTCTCTTTGCCAATAGTTGGGCTTGAATAATGATATTTTTGTCTTCTGTAGGAATTGTGAAAAATAGAGAATAAATAAATACAGCAATAAAAGGAAATTATAATATATATGGCAGAGAAAAAGAAAGGAGAAAAAGTTGCAAAATTGATTTCACTAATTATTTCGTAATTGTAACTGACGTTATAATAAGACAATAAGGCGGGAACTGTTACGAGACGCAATAACGAGTACTTTACTAGAGGAGTGGGAGTCGGTGACGTCAGATTACAGCTGACGATAAGCACCTTAGAACATGGCCGACTTATTACTTCGGTTTTATCTGTGTAATTATTGGAAGTTATAAAACTTGGACAAAAAATAGGCCAAACCTTGCAATTTATACAAGTTTTAACGTAACATTTTTTAATATTAATAAAGCACAGAAATGAGTGGGTGATTACTCGCCCCAAAACTGCAAAATCACTCGTTTCAAAGTTAAACAATGATATATCCGGCCCGGAGGACCAAAAATGTATAATAAAAGAACGTTAATGTCCGAAACGGAAAACCCGCTTCGGCCTCTAGCAAATGGACTGTATGGGAATATATGAAACCGAGGTTTTGCACTCTTGCGGAGATATTATTGAGAAGGTAGCATAAACGAAATATACAGAAGAAATCTCTTACCTTATTACTGCCGCCGACGGTCTGTCCAGGAGCCCCTAGAATCTTTACGGCTTGGCAGATGAATCTCCTGGGCTGCAATATTCGTCCAAGCTCGCCTCCTCTTAGATCACCACTTATTCGGGGGAAAACTAGGTTAAAAAACCAATGGAAGACCATGAGGTCTTGGGCAATTTTGTAGGAGGTGCGTACTCGAGCAGAGATGAAAGAAGAAAGAGGAATGTTCATGTAGGGATTAACGCAGATAAGGGCTAGTTGCCCAGAGATCCACAGAGTGCGTCAATATACGGTATATTAAAGTTTTTCTCTTTCCCCCCCTTCACAAAAGCGCCGATTGGCGCGAACAGCAATAATAACATTTCTGGACAATGTTTTCATTGTGTTACCGCTTACTTCAACAGTCAAACACAAACTAATTATTACTAATATCTAAGAAACAAGGTAAATCGTTCGAGAATAGTCGGCCGACTGTTTGCTAGTCTGCGCTCTCTTCACCAAGCCTTGTTTAGTTGGCTCGGTGTGCGCACTAGCAGCCCAACCCAATTAAACTATCTGCCGAGAAAAACTCTGCAGTCTACGGGAGCCCTAAAAGTGTTAAAAATCAGTTTGAAATCTGTTTCGTCATGAAACCTCTCTCCGCTTTCAAAGGTTTCAATCCAATAAACAAGTAATATGGATGGGAAAGTAATTTAGTAATGGGGTTAGGTGTTGGGCTCCCTTTCAGTTTATCATACATTAATTCAAGTTAATAAACTTTCCCAGTTGATCAACATTTGCTATCACTTTTGTTTATCAACGAAATTGCATAAATTATTTCGCCGAATCCTATGTAAAACTAATATAATGGATAGGAAAAGCATAACCTAATGACATTATTAATGCTCATTTGCCTAATACCTACTGCAACTACGCTCACTGGATTCATGAAAAAAGTCCTCTTCCTATAAACTTCCGATCTCTTTTTTGTTTCACTTTTTTCTATTTAGTTTTTAATTTTTCATTTAAAAATATATATAAATTATTAAGATGTATCGGCAAAATAAATTTATAATTGTTATTATTAGAGGAAAAGGTGTAAATATAGGTCCCCTCTTTTGTTTATGATTTTAAGTTACTTAACTTTACTTTCAATTTGAAATATTCTTTTTTTTTTTTTTTTCTTCTAATCCTCCAATATTTCATTTATTTAAAAAAAAAAAAAAAAAAAAAAAAAAAGATCTGCCAGGATCTGAAGATTTTTTGAGGCCATATCTTAAAATGCCAAAAGGCAAGAAAAGATCACCCATTCCCTTCCTTTTTTCTTGCATGAAATTAAATAAAATAAAGTCGGTGGATAGACAAAGGGGAAAAAAAATTGAGAGTGTACTTTAAAATTTCGGAACAACTAGTAGGAAAAGCAATCATTTCTGTTTACAACATAAGGTACATGGGACGTTTTCAAATAAAATGGCAATTTGCTGTCCCAGCACTTTGAATGGCTGTAAAAAAAAAACATACAACCAATATTTCACTATTGTTAATTTTATCTAGTCGAATTCATTTGTTTAAAATAATGTAAGCCTTAGAATTTCAATTTGAAATGTTTGATAAAGAGAAAATATATATATATATTAAAATTGTTGACATACGTTACTGTCCACAGCTCAAGTTGTCATCTTCTAACCTTCACACAAAGTACAGAATGTTTTTTTATTTCATTATCTCTGTTATTTCATCTCTAATTAGGTTTAAATTAAATCAAAATAGTACTTCTTTTTTTTTAAATGAAATTTTAGGGGCTTGAGAAAAGATTTTCTTTGTGTCCGAGAATGTCCGTATTTATTCATATGATGTACTTGACCGGGTGTAGAAGAGTGGGTTCTGGGGTTTGGGGCATCTTAATACCCTCCATACTATGTATTGTAACCATTCGCAACCAAGAGCCCAGGTCGCAGTATAAACCGAAGTAAGACGACTTCGTTTCTCAAAACATAGCGCGTGCCTTAATTCAATTTGACATACGTTACCATTGCTTTCTCACATTGAATTGATCACTTCCAATCTAAGGTTTTACAGTTTGTAGTTTTCAACATGTCGAATGTTTCAATCCAATTATATTTGAAAAAAATTGTAGGTGAATAATCTTTTTCTAATTAAAATCATTAAATTTTGACATACGTTACCATTGACATACGTTACCATTACGGTAAGGTATGTCAAATTATTTTGTTTTTGGTCCAATTTTGGTAACGTCAGTTACATTAATGTTAAATTAATGGTCCCATCAGTCAAATCTATGGTTAAAAAAACAGCAACAGAATTATGTAGTATAAGTCTTTTTTTTTTCTTATACACACATATATAGATCATTAAAAAAAAAAAAAAAAAAAAAAAAAAAAAATTGTTAATACATAAATACATCCAATATTTCACTGTTGTTGATTTCGTCTTGTCGAGTTCATTTGTTTAAATTAATGTAGCTTTCAGAACTTCAATTTCAAATGTTTGATGTTCCTATCTTTCTGATAGAGTGTTTAAAGTTATCCACAATTCTACATACTCATCCAACTTTCCTCAGACCGCTGGCATTCCTCAAGGTAGTATCCTGGGTCTTATCCTTTATACTATGTATACTGCTGATATCCCAACACATCCTAGTACTATCCTCACAGCCTATGCTGATGACACCAGCGTGCAGTCAATGATGATCCATTTGCTGCATCCCAGACACTCTTGTCACATATCACTTCCCCTGAAGAATAGTGTCAAAACTGAAGAGTCAAAACGTTCAAATCTCTATATTCACTACAAAGAACTTATTTATATGACGATTATCAGACCTACCAGTATGCAAAAGAAATTCAAGCATTTCATTTCGGCGGATGAAGGCAACACGTCACGATTCACACTGGTGTGGTGTGGGCTAAAGATGAAAAACCACAAACGTTTGCTTCTATTTCACCATCTAAATATCATGGGCCCGCTGCGATTTGGGCACACCTACAGCCAGTGATTGAATGGGTGATAAAGAAATATCAAAAGAGACTGAAAATTATCCATTGGTTTTCTGATGGTCCCACTACTCAATACCGACAAAGCCAATTTTTACCTCTTCACAAAAAAAAATGTCTAATTTAGGACTTCGAGGAACATGGTCTTTCTTCGAAGCAGGCCATGGCAAAGGAGCGGCAGATGGGGTGGGTGGAGCCCTCAAACGAAGTGCCAACGCACTTATCGCAAATGGCCATGACATCGTGGATGCTCAACAGTTTTATGACGTGCTTTCAAAGTCATCACAGATTCAATTATTTTTTGTACCTGCAGAAAGCATAAGATCTATGGCCAGGGAACTACCAGACAACCTTCTTGCGATAAAAGGAACGTTTGGAATCCACCAAATCACTACTTGGACATTTGGTGGAATAGTTTTTCGAGACGTCGCTTGTTTTTGTCAAAACAACGTGTTTTCCAGGAACAAATTTTGTGAATGTTTCCCTAATAAACACGGTGTTCTTACAGCATAGCTTCCTCAAATTAAAGAAACGCTTTTGCGAAACGACATCCAGATGTCGTCACTCCGATGAAGACAACTCGCCGAGAGGAGTTGTCTTCATCGGAGTGAGAAAACGTTGGGTGTGATGATTACAAAAATGTTTAAAACAAATACAAAATGAAAATAGTACCATCAATAAAGTTAATATTGGTTTTTAAAGACGTTTCCTTAAAATTCATTTGTTTCTTTTAGCCACCTTTAAGTGTGAACACTTATTAACGTACGTTACCAAAAATCAAAAATTAATTAATTAATTAAAAAAATTGTTCATGAAGGTTTATTCAGAGGGTGTAGACATCCTTAACAGATGTCAATTTTTTTTGGGTGCAATAATAAAATCTATGAACTATTTTATAAAGTGAAAACAAATTATGGTTACGTACGTTAAATATTTGTTAAAAAAACGCTTTAATTTCTCACATAACATCTATTACTACTCCTTCCCCTAGGAAATCACTTCAAATTTGCCATCTGAAGAATTCTTTACTGGAAACTAAATAAATACCATTATTTTGACAAGTTAAAAACCCGATAACAAACATGAAGATATTAAAGGTTTTTTTTTCTCTTAAAATTCAGTTAAAAATCAAGAAAGTGGAAATTTGACGAACCAACTCAGATATATATTCTCAAGTAGTGTAGTAACATCCAAGTATGCCAAAGAATATGAATAAGTAACTTTTTTTTTTTTAGGTATCATGGGTTTTTTGGAAAGGTAAATTGCCATTTTATTTGAAAATGGCCCACATACTCAACAGTCTGGCTAGAGACGGCAGCTCTGTTATTTATCTTCTATTTAGCACTTTTCTTTCGTTAATTTTCTCAGTTTCTTTTTTTGTTCGTTTCTGATTCATTCATTAAAATACTATAAATAGTTGAGTGAAACATTGAAGGCTTCATTGATAACTTTAAATCAGTTGTAAACATTTTAAGGTCACACAGCTTATCAGAAGTGAAATCCTCAGGGCATTAACTCCTATTTACTACCTAGGTAAGTAAATAAACATTTTTAACCGTCATTCACGCGTAATTTAACTTTATTCAGAATGTTTCAGGGCCCAAAATGTGAACAAAATATTTCAAGAGATGATAAGAATATTTCCTGTCAAAAATGTAAACTATTATTTCACGCCCGGTGTTTCGACTTGCACGAGAAGGAATTAGAGGCAATGAAGAAAACTAATAAACTATGGATATGTCACAACTGTGATATATCCAAAAAGAACAGTCAAAGCCAGGAAAAACCTCCTGAGCCACCGGGAACTGAAATTCTCGCGGCCGTTAATCGACTGGGAGAGGAAATAAAAATAATAAAAAATTCATTAGACAAATGCGGGGACCTCAACTTTGAGCAAAGTGAAAGACTTACTAAAATCTAGAACCATCTTGAGGGTCAAAATAAATTCATTGAAGACCTAATCAATGAAAATAAAACTTTAAAAGCTAAAGTAGGCCAGATGGAGGTAAGATTAAACAAAGCAGAACAGCGCCTATTAAACAGATCATTGGAAATTCGCGGCATCCCTGTACGCCCTGGAGAGACCCCCGCACCCCTGGTGACATGTGTAGGTGCCGGTCTAGGCATTAAGCTCAGTGTCGAAGACTTTGACCAGGTAGAATGCCGAAGGGCAAGAAAAAATGACACCCAACCTCCGCCCGTGATAGCGCGCTTCGTTCAGAAATCTAAGGGATGAATTAGTACAGAAGAGAAAAGTCAAGAGGGGCTTTTCAATGCGCGATGTTGGCTGACAGGAGAATGACTCCTACCGAATATATCTTAGCGAGAAGATGACCCCGACCAACAGGCATCTGTACTGGCTCGCCCGTCAGAAGAGATCAGTCGAGAAACTGAAGTACGTGTGGTTCACGGGAGGAAAAGTTCGCTGCCGGAAGGATTATGGCCAGCCTGTGATCTACATAGACCAGCCTCTGGCCCTGGATGTCTTCGGCTGACCTCTAGGTACCCGTGCCTCCACAGTCTTTTTTGCTTTTTGTCATTGAATTCAAAGTGTTTTTTGTTTCTATTTGTTTCTTTTATGTCATGTCTCATTTTCATGAAAGCTTTCATTTTTTTACCAGCGGTACAACTATTCTATTATTTTTAATTGTTTAATGTTTATTGCTCTTATTTATTTACTCTCATTTATCACTTATTTAAATATCTATAATTACCTAATTTTCTATTATAATTATTCATCTGCTTATTATTACTTATATTTTAATATTACATTATCATATGCATTTAGGTATTCATATCTCTTTGCTACATTATCATACTTAGTTAACCTCCTATTATTAATATGTTATTCTTTCTCACGGCATCTACAACTTAATCTCATTTATAGCGTTATCCTTTTATTTACTGTCCTATATTTCCCTAACTCCTTCCAATATGACTAATATATTAACTGCCTGTCACATAAACTCTCAATCCCTCCCAGCCCACTATGATGAATTCCTAGAGTTCTTCACCCAAAATATTTACTACATCATTGCAGTTTCTGAAACCTGCCTTAAACCTTATATTCCTTCTTCCTCGGTTTCCCTCCCTAACTACTCCATCATCCGTCACGACCGGGTTACCCGGACCGGAGGCGGAGTAGCGCTATATATTCATGACAGCCTGAAGTCCCGTGTCCTGCATCTTTCTCCTCCCTCAAATCTCCCAAACATTGAGTATCTCATTGTTGAAATATCCTTTAATTTCCATTATCTGCTGTATGTAGTGGCTTATCGTCCCCCTCAGGTTCCTTTAGACCAATCCTTTGAATCAAACCTCTACAGTTATGTTCCTCTCTATTCCAATATAATTATTTCTGGTGACCTGAATACCAATCTCCTTTTTGACTCCTATGACAGATCATATCTAGAAAACCTCTTTTTTTCCCTTCACCTCTTTATTGTCCCATTTAATCGTCCCCATCACTCCCGTGGGTCTGACACTTGGTTGGACCTTCATATCATAGACTCCAAAAAACCTCCTTTCCTTATGTCAGCGGCCTGTTACGTTCCTCTCCTCTCACGACCTAATACAAATATCATACGATATCCCAACCCCATTGTTTCTCCATAAAACAATTACTTTCCGTAACATAGAGATAAGATTTTACCTGACCTTGAAATCTTAAAATAAAATGAGTACCCTTCAAGTGTGATTTTAGCTTAGGGCATAGAAAAAAGCCACAGCGAGCTAGATCGGGGCTGTAGTGTGGCCAGAAAAGCGTTGGAATATTTTTTGTACCAAAAATTCACAAACCGCTAAAAGCCGTGTCACAGAGGGTTGTCGTGGTGGAGGATCTATGATCTGGAAATATCCTAGCGAACCCTCAAAACACGTTTTCTCAAACGTTCAAGCACCTACAGGTAAAAAGATTGATTAACTGTACATCTATCCGGACCAAACTCTTTGTGTACAATGAATGCCTTTAAAATTAAAAAAAGTAATCAACTTTTTGGTTTATTTGACATACCTCTATAAGCATGTACAGTAGCTTATATTAAAGTACCCTGCTCCGCTACGGTTTAATATCATTAGGATTAAGGACAACTTAAATTAGTAAAAGTTAAGCTTAAAGTTTATAATTATTATTACTTAAATAAACCTAAAGAATTACATTCTTAGAATAATTTCAATAAGTAAATTTGACAATTTGCAAAAGTTAATTTTATATTATTTTAACAGTCCCCCAGTGAAGCTTCGAGGCAGCACTACCATCTTACCCAGCTCTGATACTAGACCATCAGCTTTTCTTATAAGATATTTTAAGTGAATATAGTCTCAACTTCTCAATTTGTTTTTTTTTTTTTTTTTTTTGAATAAAGTTTAGTCTTTCTGTTTCTATTTTTGCGTACATATCAAGCATAAATTGGTTGAGGAGATTATAAAATTAATGTAAATAAGGTTCTTCACTTCCTCGCTCCATCAACATATAGGCGTTAAAATCAGCTGCAGACACAGATTTCTTAAGTGGTGTATTGGTGTTTAGGTCACGCTGCGGAATGTTGATACTGTACCCATCTTCTCCATGGCAGAACATGAGATGTTCACTGATTCTTATCAGTTTTTTTTTCCTGCTGTGGAGAACAATGTGTACCTTTTCAATCACCTGGCCAACAATCAAGACAGCAACTTCGTTAGTGATATGAGTATAGTAACGTCCTCAGTGAGCATTTGAAGGCTTTTTTCATTACTGATAACTACCTGGAAATCTTGTAGATCTTTGGGAATAGACTCAACAGCAGCACTGAAGTCCTTGATATACTTGCTATGTTCATGAAGAATTTTCCGAAGTTGGCCTATGAATGTAGGCTTGACATTTTTGAAGTAACCACAGTGAATGTGGTTACTCTGTACATCTTTCATGGTTGTCATTACCAACAAAATGTATCTGAATAAAAGACGGTTGCTGTTGTGCTCCAGGCATTAAACTCCCTATTCTGTGGTATATACCAGTCCCCGCACCTTAAATGTTGGCATGAAATCTCCCTCTTTTATCTCGTTTGCTCCAAATGACGTCATTTGGAACCAACTGTTTTATTTCCAAATCAATACAAAGCTTTCGTCCTTCCATTTTACAGCATAACACCAATTTCAAGTATGCCGTTGTCTAATATCGACTGTTTTGTCTTTTGCATATTCAGTTTTTGGGTCATACTGGTTGTAACCTTTCCATTGAACATCTTTCAACGTGTTTTGTTAAAGCTACACGTTTAATATGAGAATTATTTTCTGAGGGCTTTTTTGAAGACTTTCTATGGATTTCATGATGGGTTTTCTTATACTTCTGTAAAGCCCCCTATTTTGTAGAATACGTTGTGAAACGGCACAGAAAAAAATGCTTTGTTGGTGCTTTTTGTCAAATACATACCTTCCAGACTTGAAGGAATGAGGAATAGCTTTTAAAAAACAATTCCTATAACTGCTATTTCGCAAATGCAACTTCTTTGTTATTTATTGTTATTAATTTGTGGCCAAAGTGTGTGGTTTAAACATCTAACCTATTTTTAACTTAGCTTATCTCCAAATACCATATGACAATTAATCTATTATTATTTACCCAATAAAAATTGTAATCTCATTTTTCGCGAATTAGCTACGATCCAGGCCGATTTTTTAAAATTCCTTTCTTAGCGAGCGCCTAGGAAGCTGAGTATCGAATTTCATTCCAATCCGTTCGGTGGTTTCTGAGATTTCGTGTTAAATGAGCGAGTGGTATTTGACAAATATATAGTAGATATAGATTTGACAAATATAAGCCTAAATATAGTAAATTTGATAATGACATGACAATGGCTAAGCAAATAGTTCAATTGATTATATATACCCTTTAATTTAATACCTACTTTCTTAGTGCCTGAGTCACCAAAGCGGTGACTTAAACACCTCCGCTATAAATTCCTTCAATGCACAAATATTCTGCCAATTCTTCTAGACAGGTGACTTAGATAAATTAGTTGTGGTTGATGAAAAAAACAACAACAGAAATACCCTATAACGATATTATTTTGGAAAATAACCGCAACTAAAACAATTGTCAAGTGAAGAGTGCTTCCCATGCCTGTTTATAACACGCAGGGGAGATAGAAATAACCCATATTGTTTTTAAATAATAAAATTTTTGAGTACTATCAAGGTCATTTCTATCATTGACTGAGGACCTAAACTTTTTTTTTTTTAATTTTGCCAACTGACGATATCTCCCGAAAATGAAGGGATATTAATTGTAGGCAAGCGTGAATGTGAAGCCGTGTCAATTGGTGAGGTTTTATTTTCATCAGGGTACTCCTCATAATAAGAGGATCGAGCATCATCTTTTAACTTATTAAATTTATAAGTAGATGCTTCTAATTTTTTAGCAAGTGCTTTAGCTTCAAGAAATACCGCGAAAAATTTATCGTAAGTTGCATCATTACGGGAAAGTCGAGCTAAAAATAAAGATCCTTTAGAAATATCGGTGCTTACACAAAACCCTATTGAAGGGGTAGTTTTTATATCATCGGCTAGGTCAGCCATTTGCTCCTCTAAATACTCTAATTTACTTAATTGTTCCTCGGTTGAACTTTTGTTTTTAGGTGGCATCGTTCTAATGTTCAGTCGACTAAAAGTGACGAAACAAAATACTAAAAACCGGAGGACGAAATAAAAAATTAATTTTTAAAGAATATCCGGCTCAGGCTAGACCAAAATATGTTGAGGAGAGGGCTTTTCTCTTATGAAAACTAATCACCGCTCCAAGTAAGCGCTGGTAAAAGAAATTACTATCAGCCGAACAATGCCCAATTATAAAATAGAGAAGAGATACAAAGAAATTTTACCAATGGACTGTAATTGAAAATTGGGAAACCTCAAATAAAATCAATAAAATACAAAGAAAATAAAACCGTTATAGAGGAACACCACTTGTAGAATATTTATAATTTTAAAAACTGAGTATATAAATATATTCATACAAAAAACAATAAAGAAAGATGGTGAGTAAAAGAAGGAAGAATTATAATACTAGAAATAAAAAATCTCGTGTAGTGAGTATAATTTAAATATATACATAAAATTAATTAGATTTGTGGTGGGAAAGGTGATATAAACTAGAAACAAAAAAATCTCTTATAATTATTTGCAGAAATTGAAATTAAATAAAAAATAATTAAAACTAATTTTATAACTATTTGGATAACTAATTTTTTTAGAAATAACAAATTGAATTTAATTATGACGAAGTCTGGTTCAAGTTACGTACAAAAAAACATAGGATTTAAATACTTGATAGATGTCTAGTGGAAGTCTCCTCAGCATTGCTGTGCGTAAATAGTGCTTCTAACTTATATCCAGACAGCTCTGGCTCAGACTGCCCTATGCTATTGTCCCTGGCGACGCTCATATGTTTTCTTTTGTTTTTTATAACAGCTGTCGTAATTTAATACGTGACTTGATACACATAATAATACATAACTTGAACCATTACCTATATGAATTAACTAAGCAGAAATATTTATAGCAATTTACAATATTGTATTTACTATAAAGTATAACATAATTTATTTTTCACTATGGGAGATGGTATAAAGAAAAATTAGAATAAAATTATATTATCGGGCTTTAAGAAGCTGCATTCGAAACAACGGAAGACATCTTAAAAATTTTAAAAAATAAAGTGCTCCTATGATTTGGCTCCGCTTTATTGAGTTTTCCTTAATTTTCTAATAACAATAATTTTTTTTTCAATGCTCTTTATTCGAATGAAGAGTTTATTTTGCTTAAAATATAGATTTTCATTAAGGGGTTATCATGTCTTATTTACACAAGTACCTGATTTATATGATAAATGAGAACACCATGTTTTTCTGGTTTTAAAAGTAAATTTCTCGATGAAATCAACACAGAATCATTAATTTTAACATATCATTCCAACCTGGTTAAACTTGCAAGTTTTGGTGAAATTTGCAGTTTTGTGGGGGGGTTTTTTCCCGAAAAACGGTGAGAATTGAAATACTTTAAGTAATTGTAACTTTTATAAATAAGTTGAAGATCAATCTGTTCTTTAGGTCGCAAATTAAAGATTTCAAGTCAAAAGATGTGAAAGGAAATACAGTGTAAAGCTAATTGTAAGACGGACGCGTACAGTATAAGGGGGGTAACCTCTTCATGTGCTCACTCAATTACCACCTGTTCATTTTTAAAGAAGGTTATAAAATTTGAAATAATTTAAATTGTAAAAGAAAATTTTGGAATGTAAAAATTAAAAAAATAACAATATAATGAATAAAAAAATATGATGAATTACAATAATAGGTTACGTTGGTTAGGGCAACGCACACTACGGACGAAGTGAAGCAGATCGGAACTAGTGTTGAAGCTTTAGGCCTCCAGCTCCGAATGCTCGAGCCTTGAATGCTCCAACCTTCTTGTCTACAAGGCTAAATGTACCACCTTCAGTCAAGCGTGTTTGAAGTAGAATTTATTTTCGGATAAATGACTCTCACATTAGTCCAATCAATGAGAGGTGTAGAGTGCATGAATTATGCATTAGCGTAACTAAAGCCGACTCATGGGGGGAGTGGGGTTTACTTTAAAAAAACAACAACAACAAAAAAATGAATGCCAATACAATCACAGATTTACAAATAATTTTAATTGAAAGTTTGTTTAATGGAGTTACAATATAATTATAATTTATGAAAGTAAAATCTTTCAAAGTAAAAATTTAAAAACATTTACTTCGATTTTTTTCTTTTTAAGTAATGGGAGGGGGGGTGAATGCCGAATAACGCCCCCCCCCTCCTGGGTACTGCAATGGAAACATGCGATTATTTTTTACCTCAAAGCTTCGTTAGGTGTAGTTAAAAGATAAACATACGGTGAGCAAACGGTGAAGGTCCCATTTTTGGGTTTTTCGATTATATCTCGAAAACGGTGGACTCTAGAAAAAATTAAAAATTAAAGCTATTAAGCTATTAAATTAAAGCTAAATTAAAGCTATTAAATTAAAAATTAAAGCTAATTAAATTCCCTATAAAATTGTTTATATACATATTTGTCAAACTTCCAACCGTTTTTGAGATAAACGTTATTGATAAAAAAAAAAAAAAATAAAATAACGTTTACCTCACTTTTTGTCGAATATTTGCTTCAAGTGCCAAAAACGTATAAACGAAATTAAAGTAAATTTAATGCTCTACAACTTTGATTCTGACATTTATCTGAGAAATGATTGTGAAAGGCACTAGAAGCAAATGTTTGACAAGAAGTGAGGTAAAAATTATTTGTTTGCAGAAGTTTTTATTTTTTAATAATGTATATCTTGAAAACGGTTGGAAATTCGACCCCAAGAACCTTATATTAAATTTAATTATTATTTGAAACATATGTTTCTAGAGTCCACCGTTTTCGAGATATAATCGAAAAACCCAAAATAGAACTTTCTCCCCTTCCCTCCACCGTTAGCTGACCGCCCAGGGGCGGGGTCTTTTATTATGTTTATCTTCTATCTACTCCTAACAAAGCCCTGATAGTCCAGTAAAATAAGGCTCCAAAAGGCCGTTTTCAAGAAAAAACTGCGGAACTTTTATTCTGAACAAAAAAACCCGTTATTTTTGTTTTTGTATCTATAACACGATAATGAAGTTTTTTTCGATGATTTCAAGAATTTTCATAAAAATTTCATATATAGGATGTGATTGTACATTTGACCACCTTTCAGATTGAAAAAAAAAAATTTGAATCGGACAAATACTTACGGAGTAATAATGATAAATGTGGCGAAAACCATGGATTTTTAGGCGTCTGTGATATTATATTATATGGAATATTATAACTCCGAAAGTATTTGCCCGATTCAAATTTTTTTTTTTTTCAATCTGAAAGGTGGTTAAATTTACAAATAGATCCTATATATGAAATGTTTATGAAAATTCTTGAAATACACAAGCTATCACGTTGAAAATCACTTACATTTGTAAATTACATGTTTTTTTTGGCACATTATTACATATATTATTATATAGAAATTACATGTTTATATGGCACATATAACTCCAAAACCATTTGTCCGATCTAGAATTTAATATGTTTATCTAAAAGCTGGTTAAATTTACTATTAGATCTTATATATGTTACTTATAATTAACACCGTGAAATACCCACACCAGTGGTATACTGAACATGTCATAATTTAAATATTTTGCCAAAACATGCACATTTAGCGTGCTAGCTTGGTTGGTTTACAGGATTTAATATAATTTACATATATAGCATATGATAGCGAATTTAATCAGCTTTGAAATATAAAAAAGAAATTTGGGATCGATCAAATATTTGATGAGTTGGAGCGACAAATGTGCCAAAAAAAAACACTTGGATTTTACAACAGTACGTTTTTTATTAGCGGGCTGGCATGTACATTTTACGGGGTTTGATTAAAACTTCTACAAACAAATAGTTTCAGAGTTATAGCCAAAAGAGTACGACAAACATGTTTTCGCAGAGCTGTGGGACTGTTGGCAATTTGGCCAATTTCTCCATTTTTTTCCCAATAACGTAACTTCGCGAAAAATGGTCCGATTTCGGATTTCTTTTTTTCATTATGTAGGTACTAGTTCCAGCTACAATTAATATTTGAACTTGACTTTCTTCGAAAAAAGCTTCGTTATCGTGTTATAGATACAAAAACAAAAATAACGGCGTTTTTTTTTGGCAGTTTTTTGCGATTTTGAATATGAAGCCGATGGTTGCCGTGGTAGCAGACTTCAGATTCGGATTCAGCACCCCAAAAAAACATAAAGATCCGTTGAGAATAAAAGTTCCGCAGTTTTTTTCCTTCGGCAAACCCTTATTTTACTGGACTATGAGGTAAAAAAGTAATCGCACATTTTATGCACTCTACAATCTCTTTAGTGACTGGACTACATAGGTATTCCTAGATTTGTGAAGAGCCTAAGTAAAATTGTATGATTTGTTTTCTTGTTATTATTAGTTTTTTATGTATTGTCAGATTCAGCCTGCTGAATATTTCTTATTTTTAGACGTAAGCATAAGGGAATAAAAATTAATTTATTGAATTGATAAAAGCTGAATTATAAAATAAAAAAAAAATAAAAATAAACATAAATTAAAGTTGTATTAGGTATATCTTTTGGTAAATCAATCAAATGTGTTAGATGTCTATTTATTAAAAAAAAAAAAAAAAAAAAAAAAAAAAAAATAATTCTGTTGAACTACTGTTGTTTAAAAACAACCCTTATTTTATTGCAGTGTCTATATCTAACACTATGTGGCCCTTTTCACTGGCTAAGTATTAGGGACAAACATTCCTATCTACAATATATATATATTTTTTTTTCCAAATCCCTATTGGAATATATGTACAAGGGTGTAGGGGGGGGGGGGGGGGGGCTAGAATGATAAAGTTGGCCTTTTACTGTATTTAGAAATACATTATAAGGCCGAACTTGAAATGGTGTGTCCTGGAATTTTTGACAAAGCTAAATAGTTTAAATTATAGGTGCTGGGGCACACCTAAATCCTGAATTTATGAAATTAAACTAAACTAAAACTAAAAACGAAAACTAAGACTAAATATAAAAACTGAAGTAGATGTCTATAAGTCACATCACTGACCTGATTGACTGATATCATGATGATATGATGATGTCAGTCCCGGTCCGAGCTGTTTACACTGGCGTTATGTTTGCTGCCAACGGACGGGAGGTGGCGCTGGTGTTAAGGTATTGAAGAGAGGATTGGTCAGGAACTGCAGCGAGTCCAGGAACATGGTGTGAAGTCTTTGGATGAACTCGGGGATCGTCGGGAGGTCGAAGATGTCTTGCAGAGCCGGGGGCTTTGTCTTCTTCCAAGTGGTAGTCCTGACGACAGTGTTGCCAGGCGTAGGGGGATTTATATCCCCTTTGGGAGTAGGAGGGGGGATTTTTCTTAAATTACATAATTGTAGGAATTTTTCTTTTTTTTTTTTTCAAGATGAAATACACACAATAAAAATTGTTTTGAGGTCCTATTTTTCCCATTTAATTGGTAATTGGAGATTAGTGTAAAACTATCAATTGTTAATCTGTTACCAGTAATGATAGGTTAATTTCCTGCTTGTTTTAATTATAAACTAACAACAACACCCCGATTGTTACAGTTTTTGTTTTGTTGTTACAATATTTTTACAGTGGTTTTTATTTGTGTTTTTTTTCATCTCAATATGAAATCGGACAAAGAACAAATCAAAGATTTTGAACCCACAAGTTCCGCAACTTCTTCGAATACTAAAACCTATCGGAAACAAAAATTTTCCAAGATATGGCTTCAGCTTCCCGAATTTAAAGAAGATATTTACAAAGTGAAATGCCTCGGCTCTAATAAAATATTGTCAGCAGGGAAAAGTGAGCTGCGGAAACATTCACTAACTCCAACGCACAAAAAAACGTTTGTAAACCAAAAATTTCAATAAAAACCTTTTTTAAACCAATCTATGTAGTACCAAAACATCACATGATAGCTGAAATGAGATATGCACTATTAGTGGTTGATGATAATTTGTCATTCAATGTTATCGATGACATAATTGTTATTTCAAAAGCAGTATTTTCTGATTCTCGAGCTGCTGAGTTGACATGTAAACGAACAAAAATGCAGCAAAATAATTACCAAAATTTTAAGTCCAGTGATAACTAATTTATTGGATATGATTCCCATTGCTTCTGACGGGGCAACATCAAAAGGATCGTATGAACAATTCAAAAATTGTTTAAATAAGAGAAATTTTGATGTTAAGAACGTAGTGGGATTTTGTTCCGATAACGCCACGGTAAAGATAGGGAAAAAAGAGTCATTTTCAGCCTACTTAAGAAAAGATTGCCCAGGAGTATTTATTATTGGATGCACATACCACACAACCCATCTAATTGCGAGTCTTGCTGCCGAAATAATGAGGGGCTTATGTCGTCTTTATACACGTTTTTTTCATCGAGTCCTAAAAGGCAGGCTTTATTGCATGAGATTCAAGATCTTTTAAACGCAGAAAAACAAACTTATACATCCGAGATAAGATGGCTTTGTTTGGTGACCGCAGTAAATAGGGTTCTAGAGCAGTGGGGAGTTTTACAGCATACTTTTTTATTAATATCGACTGAAGAAAAACATTTTAATGCCAATTTAGGAGAATTGAATAATCCGTTCACTAAAGCTTATTTATACTTTTTACAACATGTTCTGCCTCTCTTAAATCGTTTCATTGCGTTATTTCAGTCCGAGAAATCATTGTTAGCCTACTTGGGTGAGGAATGTTATTCATTCGGCTGCTTGGATCAAATGTTATGACACAGGACTCGATCGACTCAATTTATACAAATTTACCACATTTAAGTTTCCCCGTTGTGAAAAGATGCATTGAAGAAAATTCGCTTAAATTGGATGAAACTAATATTAGTGCATCTGCTGAAAAAATACTCGAAGAAATACCTGTTGAACAAGTTGCCCTGTTCAGATAGATATTTCTGAAATTTTATCAGAGAGCGATGGAAGAAAGCTTAAAGTGAATGCCTCACCCAAATAGCGGGGTGAGCCTGTTTAAATTTTTATTACCAGAACAAGTATTTTCCCAGCACCAAAACAGAGTGGACATTAAGCAAATTTCGGACCAAATAGATGATAGTACAGTAAACAAAAATTCAGCTGTACAAGAATGGTTGCTCCTCCCAAACTATTTTGATTCTGAGGAAAAAATAAAATTAATGACTTATGACTTGACAAAACTTTGGAATTTCTTGAAAAACTAATCTAATTTCAACAATGAGACACCATTTTTTAATATGTGCCCAGTAGCATTTATTGTTCCCTCATGCAAATGCAGATGTTGAAAGAGGTTTTTCTACACACATCAAAAAAAGTTTTGCATCACCTGAATTTTTTTATTTCGCTTGAATATTTAGGAGAAATATTTTTAGTGAGTGAAAGTACAATTAATACTGATAAGAAGCATTATAATTAAAAACAGAAAACATCCTTATAAAATTACAAAAATTAATAAAATACGAAAAATACAGAAAAGAGGAAAATGTGACATGGTTAAAAAGTTGCTTAACAAACATTTATCGTTTACCTAGTACTCTGTGTTTCCTCCCTGGGCTCTAATTAGAGCTTGGACTCGTACTGGCATTCGTAAAATAATATGGTCTATGTCTTCTTGTCGAAAATTCCGCCATTCTTGAATCGCTGCTTCCCTTAGCTCTTGAAGAGTGGTAGGCACATTCTGGCGACGCTGTACCGCACGGTGAAGCATGTCCCAGACATGTTCTATGGGATTCATGTCTGGTGAGAATGCAGGCCAGTCCATTCTTTGAAGTTCAGCTTCCCTTAGGTACTCAGTCACTATCCTCGCACGATGACTATCATCTACCAATACGAAGCCATCGCCGTGTCTTCTTTCTAGTGGTTTCACGATAGGTTGTAACACCTCATTCAAGTAAGAATTAGCAGAACTCCTGCCCAAAACATGATGAAGCCCCCATGCTGCTGGGCTCTATGAAATGGGTTCCTCAAGCAACTCGGCCTCCCAGGAACCCTCCAGACCCTTAATCGGTTATTGTTAGGGACCAGGGCAAGTCTGGTTTCATCAGGAAATAGACAATTCCTCCACTGAGGCAACAGACACTCTTCGCGAGTCCTTGCCCACTGAAGTCATAGCCGACGATGGTTCCTAAAAGTGGGCGGTGTAAGGGTCTTCTTGCTCGAAGGCCAATTTCGTGGAGGCGATTTCGGACGGTCTGGTCATTTACAGTAGTGCCTGTAGCCCGCTGAAGCTGGCGAAGGTAGTCAGTCACCTGCAGTGTAAAAGGGCTGTCTTCTGGCTGTTAGCCCTATAACAATCCTCGTGCCTTGTGCTACAGCGTGGCCTACCACTACTTGGTCTGTCCTCAACCCCTGACAAATTACTCTTCTGTTCATTATTAGTCTCTTACCTGGTCAAAATAAAACATTAAACTGAGCAAATCTCTGAGTAATACTGTACTATGGAACATAGACTATAGAAGAATTACAGCTTCCAGAGTATTAGAGCCCCTTATCTTAACTGCTAAAAATGATAAGCTTAGTTTTCTTTACTGTTAATCCATGTAGTATAAAGGTATAAAGTGAATTTTCTAATCAGACAATCTGATCTGGGGTTTTTAGGGTGATGCAAAACTTTTTTTGATGTGGGTATAATGAACGACATCAAAACAAAAACACGTAATAAATTGAGCCCTTCCACTCTTAGTGCAATAATAAGAATAAAATTAGACCTTGCTCCTAAAAACCAAAGTTGTAAAACCTATGAATTGAACGACGAACATTTTAAATTATTTACGAGTAATGTGATGTATGAATAATTTTTTATTAATATTGTTTGTATATATGATAAAATACCAATTGCTAATTTTTCTGAAATACAAAATTGTATGTTATTACGACTATATTCTTTTATTGTTAAATTTAGATCCTGTTGCTTTATATAAATTAGATTAATATTGTAAGTATATGTGATAAATTCGTTAACAATCGCTCATTTTTCTGTGATTTGAAACTATGTTTCTAAAACTGTGTTCTTTTATTATTAAAATGAATTTGTACTATTTATTATTATTATTATTATTATATATATATATATATATATATATATATATATATATATATATATATATATTTAATATAAAGGGGTAGGGATTCATTTTTTGATGGCAGAGAGATGTAGGTATATTTTATATGGAATATAGGGATTTCGTGAAATAAAATCTGGTAACACTGCCTGACGATCTTCCTGAGCATCGAGTCCTGAAATCGTTGCAGGTGTCTGGTAATCCCCTCTGAAATGCCTGTAAGTAGAGGCGCACCGTATAGGAGAGCCGGTCTCAAGATGCTTTTATATATACACACCTTGAGCCGGAGGGAAAGGGCGGGAGAGGTAAGGAGGTTATGGAGCCGTGGGGCTCTTGTTCTCACCTTGCGGTGTGTTCTGTAGCAGTGGGCGGAAAATTTGAGGCCTCTGTCCAGAGTTATGCCCAAATAGACTATGGAATTTGAGGGAGCAATGGTGGTGTCTGCCACCCTGAGGGACTTCGGTAATGTCACCCTCTTTTTTGCTCGGTTCTGCGAACACTACGCAGTCCGTTTTAGCTGGGTTCACTTGTATGTTTATTGAATCCAGCCGTTGAATTATTTTCACGCAGACTAAGGGGTGTAACAACCCTCAACAAAAACAAAAGCCTAAAGTTTAATAAAGTAAAACATTCCCGGGAACAAAGGCCCAAGATCAAAGGACAGTCAAAAATCCGTTATCTTATGACGGCAATCAATACTCATGGAACACAACACAACATTCACTTCGACGGTTTACACTGAACTCAGCTACAATAAATTACAAAATTGTATTTTAAGTAGAAGCATTTGACGGTCCAACAAATGGAATGTCAACCATGATAATTTAAAAATATTAAAAAAACAAGAAGCTTTTACAATAAGGTTTTCTTAACTACTTTGAAGATTAATCAAAAATGCGAAAAATCTTGAATTAATAAAAGCTACATTAAAGTTAACTTATAGTTTTGATAAATGTATTTTTTGATAAAGTCAACAAATGAGTTAGTTGTCTGTTTATTTCCAAAAAAAAAAAAAAAAAAAACGTTTTGTTTACTTACTAGAGGAAATCAAACATATCTGACTCTTTTCAGCGGCTAAAAAAATATATTCAGGTAGAATGTAGGTACATAAAATCAAGGCCATAGTACTGTAAGCAGGTAAAAGATATTAGCAAAGATATAGGGAAAACACAACAGCAGTTAAAAATATTTCCTGTTCAGAACATATTGGAGTTTTGTTCAATACGTGTTGTAAAGGTGGAGAATAACAATGTATAACAAACTATTGGATATTTATGCATATGTATAGATATTCATAGAAATAGAATAAAATAAAAAAGAATCTCTCCTTATCTGCTTGACGAACTGAAAAGGAGAACTGATAATGACAAAAACTTAATTTTTCCCTAACTGGGAAAAACAATATTTCATGGATATGTCTATCTATAATCTAGTGCATTTCCCAATCTATATTTTAGAAAGGAAAGCATCAAATTACTTCAGTTAATAATTAAATTAAATTAAAAATTAATCATTATTCGAAATAAACTAAGTTAATAAAGAACTATAAAGAAAGGAGTTTCAATGTTACATTTTTTTTTGTGAAAAGATCATATAAAGCAATTTTTTCTTTGAAGCCAATATAGCTCCAAAACAACAGATCCTAACGACAAATGTTGTTTATCAAATAACATCCTCCTAGAAATATCTGACAATTTTCGATCTGAGCAGCAGCAGCAGCAGATCTAGAGCTTGTCAAAAAAGCCCCAACATTTAAAAAATGTGGCAAAAAGGCAAACGTGGCTTTATTTACTCAAACCAATATACGTTAGATCCTAAGCAGTAGGTCCTAGCGAAAAATGTTTTATAATAAAAAATATCCTCCATTAAATTTCTGACAAGGCCAGTGTCGTCAAATTTTCGATCCGATTAACACCAACAGAGCAATAGCGTGTCAAAATGTTTCATTTATGGTTATGAAAAAAACATTACATCAAGAAAGTATAGACTCTCAGCCAAAAAAGACATACCCATGTCAAAAGTTAGTACCTACATAATTATCTTGGAGTTCAATATGATGTAATTTGATTGAATAGGGTTGTCTTTTCGCTGGATTGTGGAAATTCGACATAGAAAATGAATACTTTCTAGTCCAGCCAATGAGTGCTGAAATGAGAGGTGTAGAGTGTATAGAATATGCGATAATTTTTGACTTCTTATCTTCTTTAAGAGTAGTTAGAAGGTAAACATAATAAAAGTCCACGCCTCAAGGGGATGAGCTTACGGTGGGGGGAAGGGAGAAGGTCCTATTTTTGGATTATTCGGTTATAAACGGTGGACTTCTTATTGTCAATCTTTGATTCTAGTTCTAGTGCCTACCACGATCGTTTCTCTGATTATCAGAAGCAATGTTGTAGAGCATTAAATTTACTATAATTTCATATATACGTTTGCTAGTTTATTTTCAACTGAATCAATATACATACAGTATAACCTCTTGTATGCGGAACCTCTTCATAACGGAAACCTCGATTAAACAGAAAATATCCTTTTATATATTTTATTTTTCAGAGAATAAAATCCGGAAGCTCTAATCAACGGAAACGGGAAGTTTGGTTCTAAATAAGGCAAAGCTTCTTTCAGTAACGGAAAAATTATTTCTTTATATCTGAAATTCCTGAGTTCATTATCATTTTTGTTTTGTCTTATAGTTAATTATCATTTTCTGCGAAAAGTCATGATTCTGTTGGTTTCCCTAAATTGTTTTCTTTCCCCTTCTCTTGGTATTTCCGTTTATCCCTTTCACCAAATCAGTAGCTCTTTGGAAACTTTACGGTGTGTGCGTATTAAAACGTCGTCAGTTAAAATGTCGCGAAGTATGCTAACTATGTCAGATAAGCTGAAAGTGATTAAATTAAAAATAGTGTCAGTAAGGACATGCAGAAATGACTAAGTGAAACAAATCACAGTTGTAAGTAGAAATTTAAGCATAATCGAATGAGATTGGATCGTACATTAGATATAGTATTGTATATGGATATAATTTAAGTTGTAGATCCTGAAGATGGAGCAGTGTACTCCGAAAAATGACGAGGAATATTAAAGATTAAATAGGAGTTATGCCTTTAAAAGAAATAAAAATTCAATTAAAGGAAAAAGACAAACTGCATAAAAAAAAATAAAATAAAATACATCGTATCGAAATTTAAATGCGGCAAAACTTAAATTTAAGATGTGCTGAAGAAAAAAAAAAATGGATGAATGGGTGGGTGCAAAACATTCTTTAATGAAACGAAACTGATTTTGAAAAAAATCAGTTCGTTAGCGCACGATCAAAAAACTTACCCATTTCAATTTTAATACAATTTTGCCAACTGAAATCTTGTAATTAGCTGAAAAGTTAAATTAAACTAAATTTATAGCGTCAAATTGTTGGTTAGTAAAAATTTAAAAACGTCACAATATTGTTTAGAAACGGATCAGTGGCGAAGAAAAAAAGTTGACGAAGAACTGGTTAGCGATTAGGTAAAAAACCTAAAACTATAATGAACTTGTTTGTTTGTTTATTTCGTTTAACGTCACTTTATGCTGCTATGGCTAATCAGACAATGCTACGGTGGGAGTCCTAAATTTTGCCTCTCCAGGTATAATTAGGATAGGGATCTTTAACGAGTACCTGACATCGCACAGGCTCGGACCCCCCATTTTACGTCCCTTCCAAAGGACGGCATAGCTAAGGATTTTTTACTCCCTTTAAAAAATCCTAAGGTCATCTGCCGGGCTGCGAACCCGCGATATCTTGGGTTTAGTAGGTTGCTATGCTAACCACTACACCACAGGTGACCCCACTATAATGAACTACTTCAAGTCTTAGTTTCATTCAACTCTGATTTGTATTAATAGCCCTCTTCTATAAGGATCATGTACAATGTTTTTCAGATTATAGTCAGGTTTTTTAAAAATTATGTTAATTTACTATTACTTGTATGTACGTATTTGTTTCAAATACATAGTTCTCAGACAGTTTTTTACTAATCCTCCGTGTAACGGAAACCTCTATTCAACGGAAGAAAAGCCCGGTCACCAACCGTTCCGTCTAATACAGGTTATACTGTATTTCTATTTTATATAGATGGAAACGAAGACATTTATGACGAAGATGACTGCTTCGATGACGAATCTTGAATGCTTATTTATTCATGATAGCATTATTTTTTTTTTTTTTTTTATATTGATTTCATGTAATTACATTCATTTTTATTGTATAATTTGTAATAATTTAAATAAATGTTATAACTGTAAAAAAATGTTCAACTATTGGTTCAGTTGAAAATAAACTAGCAAACGTATTTATAAAACTTAATGCTCTACAGCTTGGATTCGACAATTTTTCTGAGAAACGATCGAGGAAGGCACTAGCAAGCAAATTATTTTGTTTTTAGAAAAGTATCGATTTTCAATAACCTATATCTCGAACACCGTTAGAACTTCGACAAATATGTATAGAAACAATTTTATAGGAAATTTGATTAACTTTAATTTTGATTTTAATCATATTTTTTTAGAGTCTACCATTTTCGAGATTTGAAAAATCCAAAAATAGGACCTTCTTCCTTACCTACAGAGGAGGGGAGGAGACTTTTAGTATGATTACCTTTTAACTGCTCCTAATGAAGCTATGAAGTCAAACATTATCGCATATTTCATGCACTCTATAATATGTTTATTGACTGGACTATTTGGATTAGTTATAACACAACATAAAATTAAGCAATGACAGATAAATAAAATCAGCTTCATAAACGGATGGCTTCTAGGAAATTTTTTAGAATTACAATACTATAAAGTAATTTCATTCATTCATTATATTCATTTTATGTATATTTCATAATAATAATTTGTAAACTTGCTGTTTCAGTAGAAGCCTTTGACAGATCGAATTTTATCCATGATAATTCAAATATATTAAAAACCCAAAGGCTTCTACAATAATGTTTTCTAAATTACTTTGACGATTAATCAGAAATAAGAAAAATCTTAAATTGAGATTAGAGTAGGATAAAATTCTTATGGACACTCAACATCGAGGATCTTTAGTGCCCGTCCTTCAATCTATATTATTTCTTTATATTTTTGACCGGTTTTTAGATTTTATTAAAAAGATTATATTTTTTGTTAAATTGGAGAATTATGTCTATATTATTACTATTATCACCAAGAATAGTTGCGAGGTATCTTTGTAATTGTGCTTTCTTAAAATAACTATCCCATTGAGCAGGGGTCTCCAAACTTTTCAGCCTTCGGGCCATACTGATTACTTCCAAGGATTCCGAGGGCCAACTTCTTTTTAATTTTCCTGCCAGGATCTATAATTTCTAGACTGGTCACCGAGTAGGCGCACTGAGCGAGCATACGCTTGTTAAATTCGCTAGTATAATCACTATTGTGTTGTTACGACATCTGGTGGTTACACGCAGAAATATGTAATAGTCCAGTAAAATAGGGTTTGGCAAAGAAAAACTACCGAACTTTAGTTCTTAACGGATCCTCATGTTTTTTGGGTGGCAAAATCCGAATCTGAAGTTTTCTACCTCATCATCCGTCGGCTTTATATCCAAAATCACAAAAAACCGCCCAAAATATCCGTTATTTTCGGTTTTTATACGTATAACACGACAAAGAAGCGTTTTATATATTAACTGTAGCTGAAACTAGTACCTACAAAAATAAAAAACAAAACTCCGAAATCGGTTCATTTTTCGCGAAGTTATGGTCCTGGAAAACATTGTAGAAATTGGCCAATTTTTTTTTTATCTTAAAGCTGGTTAAATTTACAATTTGAATACATATAATTAATTCCCTTAAATTACACATGCCAGCACCCTAAAAATTCCGTACTTTTGTGAAATCCATGTTTTTTGGCATATTTGTCACACTTCTCTGCGAAAACACGTTTGTCGTATTCTTTTGGCTTCGAACTTCGAAACAATTCCTTCGATCTAAAGCTTCTTTTTTTCATATAAAGTCTGGTGTAATTTGCTATTAGATCCTATATTAAATCCCGCGAAACACCCACACCAGCCCACTGAACATGTCATAATTGTCATATTTTTCCAAAAAATACATATTTAGCGTTTGGCGTGGGTGTTTCATAAAATTTAATATAAATTATCTATGTAAGATTTAATATTAAATGTAACCAGCTTTAAGATGGAAAAAAGAAATTTGGGATCGGACAAATATTTGCGAAGTTAAAGTTGGCCAATTTCTACAAACTTTTCCAGGACTATAACTTCGCGAAAAATGGCCCGATTTCTGAGTTGTGTTTTTTATTTTCGTAGGTACTGGTTCTGGCTACAGTTAATATATGAAAACATTCTTCAAAAAACGCTTATTTCTCGTATAATAGATAAAAAACCGAAAATAACGGGTATTATGGGCGTAAATTTAATTGGAAAGACATGAATTAGTAATTCTAACCCATTCCATAGTATCATCCACCTTGAAATGACATATCGTGATCTGGCAGCCTGTATACATAGGAACGCGGTGTGGCGCACGCTTAAGGCTAAGCATTTTAGTAAGATTTTTAGTAAGATTTCTTTTCAAGAGATGACAGCACTTTTGGGGCGAATTTATTTTTGCTCTCATTTGTGGACAGAATCATCAATATTAGATCTGTAAACGGATTTAGTCATAAAACCCCATTAAATTCACGCTACGTTTTCCGAATTCTTTTTTGTCACTTATTTTAGAATTTAAAAAAATTATCTGGCGAACTATTGAATTAAAAAAAAATAATGGTTATAGCCACTTAGTCATAAGTTAATTGAACACAATTATGCAAAAAGATTCATTTTTGGTTGCATAGGTTGATCGTAATTTGAAAAATACGATTTAACAATAGCCGGTGATTGGATTAGTAGGCTACCTGCTGTTGTTGTAGTGGGGGAAAGTCTGTGAGGACCCAGCTCCCAGTCAGCTACCGATCTAACGTCTCCCCAATAGTGGAAAAACCGAAAGAATAGAGGCCAACAAAATTTGATATACTTTTTAGAATATAAATAATATTTTAAAAAACGAACCTGTGTGCAAAATTCAAAATAACTATATATGTTCTTCTGTAGTTAATAAAAAAAAACAAAAAAAAAAAAAAAAAAAACTAAAACAAACTCTTTTAAAGCATAGTTAGAATATCTATGAAATTTGTAAACATTTTTAAACCCTGGAGATATTAAAAATAATAAACCGACAAAAAATGATATTTGGAACAAATAACGAGTTAACATATGAATAATTTATGTAATTAAAAATACCCTAAATCAATATTTTGACATTGATCAAGAGGAATTTATTTCACAGATTATTATATTTGAACAACGGAATTCAAAGTGTAAAGTAATCAGTAGGACCAAAACGTGTTTAGTTTTTCACATTTAGTTGAAATTTTCAGCTACTGGACCAACTTCATATAATTCGGTACTGTACTTTCTTACTGATTTCCAATATCACAGACACCCTGGATTCTTATATTCTCTGGAACCTGATGAATTAGGGTTCGGTAGGAATTGAGAAAAAATTAATTTACAGTAAGGTTCAAAGCTTTTTTCTTCCTAATGATTTATTAAACATCATTTTTTTTTTTTTTTTCTCATCCTCCAATTTATTAAAAAAACAAAAACAAATAATAATAATAATTGGAATCTAATGATCTTCAGTTGCTTTCTTTGCATTTTAAAATTTGTTGCTATCGTAGATTCTGGAGCCTCGGTTGACTATTGTCTTCCTGTTGTCTTGATCGAGTGAGGAGGACTCTGCTGGCGATGGAGTGAAAATGGGTCTGAACCCCTTCCTTAGCGAATACGTCCGCTAAGGGAGTCAAACCTTGCCACCTACTAGGCCTGGGAGGTGGGGCTATGTCCCTGAAGAGAGGGTTGGCACAGTACTTTAGGCCGTCAAAGAATTTTATGTGCCGTTGACCAATGAATGAAGGGACCGATGGTAGTTGCAAATTTTCAGTTATGACGGTGTTCCTGGCCCTCTCAGGGCTTGTTCCGCAGACTATTCGTGGGAGAGCTGAGTTCTGAAAGCTCTGAAGTGCTTTCAGTGTTGTTGTATTCATGTACTGAAGAAGTGGGGCGCCGTGAAGTAGGGTTGGGCGGATGATGGCTTTGTATAGCTGAATTTTGAGTCGAAGAGACAGTTGAGGAGATGTCAAGAGGTAGTTAAGACGGTATGTCTTCTGGCGGGCCAGCTCAATCCTACTTCTCACATGAGTAGAGAAAGTAAGGTGTCGATCAAGGTGAACGCCTAGGTAGAGGATGGAGTTTGACAGCGTCTGTTTCACATTGTCCACAGTGAAGTGGGTAGGCTTTCTCTTCCCTTTTTGAAAAGACATTATGATGGCGTCGGTCTTTCTAGCGTTCACCTTGATTCCACACGACTTGAGTGCTTCAACTTATGGTCTCTGTTGCCCTCTCAGCCATACTAAGTGCCCTTTTCGCATTCATGCTAGATGCATATACTCCTATGTCGTCAGCATAAGGAGCCACTACCGCTTCAGGATGTTTAATGGCAACAACTGGTGCAGTGAAAACATTAAAGAGTATTGGTCCGAGGACGGAACCTTGTGGCACTCCACATGTGGTGGGGACAGGTGAAGATAGGCTTTCCCCTACCCTCACCGTCGACATAAGGCTACGTGAAACCTGAACTTTTCTAGACGGCGTAGTAACAGCGGATGAAAAACACAGTCGAAAGCTTGTGAGCAATCGAGGGATACAAACGCCGTAGCTTTATTCCTGTGCATCATGGTATGCGTCTGAACTTTCACCAGATGATGATCACAGGCGACACCTCGTTGGAACCCAGTTTATTCGGGAGGTATGACGCCTTCACTGCAGCAGTGGTTCACGAGGTGATAGTGAACAAGTCGATTGAAGACCTTAACGATATGCGAAAGAAGGCTGATTGGACAATAGTGGTCCGCAGAGTCACCCCTTTTACCTGGCTTCAGTAACGGAACAACAGCTCTTTTCCAGGCATTAGGAAAGTAAGACATGAATTATAGATATTTAGGAGGTACGCCTTCCCTTTTCTGGGTAATATCTTCAGAAGCACTGATGATATGCCGTCCATTCCAGGTGATTTCTTGCCCTTTGTGCTTCGCAGTACGGATTCAAGTTGCTTGAACGTGGAAAAGATAGGAGTCTCGTTGGAGTTTGGTTGTGAGCCAGGCGTAGAAAGTGGTGCGTTAGACGTCCTCTCAGCGTCCTTAGAGGTATAGACCGTGGCCAATAATTCGGCTTGTTCTTTAGGGGTCAGCAGCTCGTCTCCACAGGTTAGATGCACTGTTTTCCTCTTGCTGATAAATTTCCGGATTAACCTCCAGAATTGACGATGGTCATTGTGCGTCCCCCGTACTGTACATGCCATAAGGCTGTCTTTTAGTCGCTCATGAGGCTTACAACTTGGCGTGTCATGGCGTTGATGGCGGTCTTAAGAGTATAGTCCTTCGTGCAGTTAAATGTATTTCGTATATTGTTTCTTTGAGCTATCAATGCCAAAATATGCGGCGGTGGGGGCCTCTGAGAATTTGGCAGTGGGGAAAATTTTGGTATATTTTGGTCCGCAGCTTCCATTATGGAAGTAGTGATGGAATCTACCGCTGTATCAACCTCGCTTGGTGTCAGACAAGCTTTCACTTGAGGGAGCGTTTCATCTAGGCTTGTTTTGTAGCCCTTCCAATTCGCCTTATGCAGAAGATACCTCGTTGCAGGTAGCGTGACTGGTGACCCTTCAAATTTGTAGATCATAGGGCGGTGATCCGACGGTCCAAATGGCAGTGCCTGACAGTCTGTAATGGTGTGGAGGTCTCTGATAAGGAGTCGGTCCTGTGTTGAGGTCCATGATGAGTTGGACTTATGCCTGAATGTGTGCACACCTGGGTGGAAGACGGCCAGACGCATCTTCGTAATGATAGTACCCAGTGGGGCAGAGCCAAGCTGTATGACGGGCTTTGAAGTCTCCAAGGACGACGTACCTGCTCTTCGTCTGAGCATTGTACAATAGGTTGCGTACTGTCGTATGATTTGCACGTGGTCTCCTGTAGGCATAACTGAACCTGTAACGGTGTTTCAAGTGGACATCAACTGTGATTATGTGGGTACCCTCGCAGGAATCCACTGGATTCGGAATAAGGCGTGATGGTATGTCTCTTCTGACTGATTTAACATCATATCACTTTGTATTGGTTTTATATGTTTTAAGTTATAAATTTTGGTTTTAATTTTATAAGAATACTAGCTTTCCCCGTAGCGACTTCGCCCGCTCTCATAATTAAAGAACTTTATTAATAGTTGATTAACTAAGAATAATTTGTTTATCTATAAAAGTCTTGTATTGAAGAATGCAATTGAGCATTGTTTCTTCAATATACTTAGCTCACTAAGCACAGGTGCCACAGATATTATAAATATATACCAGGTATGCAAGTTTAAAATGTCGTTTATTTCTTAAAATATATACACAGTAATTTAAAAAAAAAGTATAATATATTTTATTCAAAGTACTGACCCTCGCTTTCTACACATTTTGCCCATCTCTCGGGCAATATATGGATACCATTCCAAAAGAATGCTTCATCTTTATTTGAAATCCATTCATCGGGCCATTTTCGTACGTTTTCGAAATTGTTGAAGTGTTGCTCCGCCAATGAGTGTCCCATCGATGAGAAGAGGTGATAATCAGAAGGCGCCAGGTCAGGTGAATACGGCGGGTGGGGTAGGAGTTCCCAACCAAGCGAAGAAATCGTTTCCTTAGTCAATCTGGCTGAATGTGCAGGAGCGTTATCATGCTGAAGAATGACTTTGGCGTGCCTGTGAGCCCATTCTGGGCGTTTTTCGATCAATGCGTGACTCAAATTGATCATTTGTTGTCGGTAGCGCTCGGTATTGACTGTTTCGCCGGGTTTGAGAAGCTCGTAGTAGACTACTCCCTTCTGATCCCACCACACACACAGCATTGTCTTCTTCCCAAAACGATCCGGTCTTGCACTCGATGTGGATGGTTGTCCTGGCGTTACCCATGATTTTTTTCGTTTGGGATTCTGAAAATAAATCCATTTTTCATCGCCAGTTACAACTCGATGCAAAAAACCCTTTCTTTCGTGGCGTAAAAGCAGCATTTCGCACACAGTTTTTCGTTTTTTTTTTTTTCCATCTGTCGTTCGTCCAATTCATGTGGAACCCATTTTCCAACCTTTTGAATCTTTCCCATAGCTCTCAGGCGATCGGAAATGGCTTGCCTAGTGACATTCAACTGTTCTGCCATCATTTGTTGGGTTTGGGTATTGTCTTCGTCTAATAAAGATTGCAATTCAAAGTCCTCAAACTTTTTTGGTCGATTTTCTCGTTTTTGATCAGTAACATCAAAATCACCACGTTTGAAACTTTGAAACCAACGTTCACATGTCCTGACGGTTGGAGCAACATTGCCATAAGTCTCAACAAGAATTCGATGACATTCAGATGCCTTTTTCTTTTGATTAAATAAGAAAATCATGACATGCCGCAAATGCTCTTTATTTGGCTTAAAATTAGAAATTTTTAACACCAAAGAAAGGTATGATACGTCCTCGTAAACGACTTAAAAACAACTGACTTTTGTAAACAAATGACTAACAAACAAAATAGCGTTTAGAGATAAGCAAATCCTTCAATAGGCTAAGAGCGCATTCTATTGGAATTAAAACGACATTTTAAACTTGCATACCTGGTAAAGGCAGAATCAATAAGAATTTATTTAACATAACTCCTATTTGTTTAACATTTGTTGCTACATGTTTCGGGGGCAATGTTCCATCATCAGGCTTCTAAATTTTTAAAAAAAATACATCAATCTATGATTATTTTCACATTGTCCATTCTCCATGTTTAAGGAATTATATAATATAAGACAGAGTTCATGTTGAAAGTTAGGATGTTAATTTCGTCTATATTTTCTGCTATATTATTTTTAAGGGAAGTGAAAATAAAAAAATATGAAACCTATGATATACTTTCTCACATTTATTTTTAGATCTTTATGTTTTATTGAATTAATTATACAATCTGTCTCACTTTAGGGCATTAAGTATTATGGATGACAAAGAATCCATTCAAAAAAATATTTATACAGAAATTTTATCACTTAAATTGATACAACAAATCAAAATATATAAAACACCAAATTCATGTAAAAATTAATGTTCTTAAGTTTTGTAACACTTTTACACATTAGATAAGAGGAAATATGTAACAAAAACATGAATTGATAAAACACTTAATCCTTTATGAAAATCATTTTGTTAACTTCTGTTTCACTTATTTACATTTAAGAAGACTAAATATCAATATAACAAACTAAACAACACAATCCAAGTTGAACCTGTAGAGGTTTGCTTACATGTGAGGTTATAGGAAAGCACTATCGATAAATTTAAACTCGAAGTGAAGCATAAGGATCAAACTTGGTGGTGGCTCGTAAGCCGACTATTACCTAAAGAATTATTATAGTAAACTATACTATTTAAAATCTTCCTAGAACTATGAAAATTTTGTAGTTAAAATTTGGCACAGATGGGTTTAATAATTTTACCATTGCAAACTCTGTTGCAGAATGGTGCTAACAACTTATCGTTCGATTATTAAACATCCCTAGTATCCACACGTCACACTAAATATTTATAGCTTTTTTTTTATAACAATCTATTTGAATTAAACCAATTTTATTATCAGTTTCTAGCTCTATATAACACTGTACCGCTATAACCTCTCTTAAATGGCACTCGCCACATATCGGTCAATTTTCAAAATTTACTGCGTACCACATTTTTATCTCTTTTTAGCAACAATTTAATTGATAATATGTAAATTTTCTTATTGCTAAACCTTCTTTCAACTAAGAAGATGATGTAGTTTAGATTTGGTAAAGATTGGTTCAGTATTTTTTGCGGTTAGTTTTTTGTTTTATAAAAGTAAATTCTATAAGTAAAAATTTAATTATTCAATTTATTCATGGTTAAACTCTTAACAAATATTACTAATTAAATGTTATTTTAATAACATACCTACATATAAACCTGAAACATCAAAATGAATTTGAAATCGTTTTACGGAATTTTATTCTTCTTAAAACCTTCCTAAAAAACTAAGGAGATATAAATTAATTTAGAACACATGTTTTATTGGTAATTGTTTAATAACACCTGCACTAAAGTAGTAATTATAAAAAATAAATATTATTTTGATATTTTTGGGATATTTCTTGAACCCCAACTCTGATTTAAATAAAAATTTACAAAAACCTTCCCGGGGATATACTTAATAACTTCCCAAATTTTCACGGCGATTGGATGTATGGTTTTTGAATCTATCGAGAACAGACAGACACACACACATTCATTTTTATATATATAGATTTCAACGAATAAAATATTGTATTTAAAAAAACAAACAAATGTTTTGTTTGATAAAATTATCTAATACGTCGCCAAGAAAAAGTATTAAAATATTCCGAAGTGTGAGATTCATACTTACTAAAAACCTAGTGTTTTTTTTACTGCTACATTCATCAAACCGTTGTCTGGTAACAATTGCATTTTATCCAATAGACGTTTTACATAGCCTACTTCAAAATTCAATTAAAACTCCAAATATTATTTATATATCATAGAACAGGGTGGTCCTTTTTGGTTTATCACCTGAATTTCCCACCTGCAATATATGAAATGAGTGTAGTTACAATAAGGACCACTGAAATTTGAAAATCACAAAAGGAACCAACTAGCTTTAAAAAATATAAATTTCATGTTCTCATGTTACCTAATTATGTTTAATACAATCTGTAAACTTATTATTATTATTTTATTTTTATTTTTTTAAAGCAAAACTGAGCTTCAATACTTTTCACTGAAAAAAAAAGTTCCAACGACAAATAAGTGGATCTATTTTTTAAAAAAACATGTAATTATGTAGATACATAAAAATACGTAAATAAATCGGGAAATAATGAGTAAACTATAACTGTTTATTTAAAGAAGTGAATTTTTTAATTTTATTTATAACAGTTAACTAAGAAATATATAACTATTAATAATTTATCAAAGAACTGTTTCATTGAACCCTTCAACATGAAAACACATTTGTAATAAATTCCTAGTTTCCTCATTCATTTTTCCTCAGTTTGATTGTGTGGTGTATGGGGGCCTCTCAGTGGGTCTCCGGGACAGATTACAACGAATCATGAATAGTTTTATCAGATTTGTTACCGGTACCCCGAGACGTTCACATGTATCGCACCTCTACACTACCTTAGACTGGCTCTATCCATCCTCCCGTAAACAATATTTCCTAGGCAACTTCCTGTACCAAGTCATTAATAACCATTGCCCACCCTACCTCTATAACCTGTTGAAATTCAAGTCTTCCCTCCACTCCCAACTCACAACAAGATCACGTTCCTCTGACCTATATACTCCTCTCCACCGAACAGCATTATACCACAATCTCACCTATATCCGATATCAATGAATTACTTTAATAATTATATCATTATGGGTAAATTTGCCAATTTTAATCATTTGCCTGTCTAAAAAATTACTTTTTATTTTTGTCTCATAAGCTATATAATATAAGAGGCAGTAAGTAGATGTGTAAATATATATTTTCAGGTATTTGTAAATATTTTGTCTTATTAACATTCAAATAGTTAATTTTTTTTTCTCTATATATCTTTTCCTTTCTATTCACTATATTTGTTTTATTTCATTGATTTCTTTTTTCTATTTTTTATCTTTCTGAATGCATTGTGATTATTATATTAGCATATTAGAAGTATTATTAGTATCTTTCTCATGTATATATTCATAATATGGTTTTATTTTAAAATAGATACATATATCATCTTTTGTATGTATGTATGTATGTATGTGTGTGTGTGTGTGTGTGTGTGTGTGTGTGTGTGTGTGTGTGTGTGTGTGTGTGTGTGTGTGTGTGTGTGTGTGTGTGTGTGTGTGTGTGTGTGTGTGTGTGTGTGTGTGTGTGTGTGTGTGTGTGTGTGTGTGTATATGATGGTATTTTAAGCATTAATTATTATTTCATATGTTTATTTTTTAAAAATTAAATTAAATTTTTTTTCCCTATAAAAAGTGTATGCTGTAATTACTGATGCATTTAATTTGTAAATAACATACCAGACTATTGTACTTTTAACTGTGCATTATTGTTATTCTTAGGGGACAGTAAGTCCCAGAATAAAGTTTATTTTTTCATTTCATTTCATTTAATATAGAATGTAACAGCTGATATTTATAAAATTTGATAATCAAGTTTCTTACGCGTACTAAAAATTTTAAAGTAAAAACAACATACATATTAGGAGAACATTATATTTATATGAACATTTTTTATTACTAAAAAACTAAAATTTCCTTAATTATTCATTAAAATTTCCATAATGTAAATAGAAATTATCTGGAATATAAGAGTCCTGAACTAACTACTTCGGCAAAAAATTAAAAGAAAAACTTTTATAATTTTTATAAGAAAAACTCTGTAAGTCTCTAAATGTAAATTCACACTTACCGATCTGTTTCATTCGATCCATGAAAATTATTCATAAATAAATAAAATAAAATTCAAATAACAAATAATATCTCGGAATAATAATAAAACATTGGGCAATAAGGATATTTATACCTAGTGAGTACTAGTCCAGTCAAATAAGGAGTTTTAGTCAGCAAATCTGAAGCAGAATTTTTGCATATACCTTTGTTTTAGCATTCTAAATCAGGGGTGAAAAGTCACCGACCTCAGCATGTTAGCATAAATAGATATTTAAGGTCAAAGATCACAGAATCAGTTTATTTTTCAAATATCTCGATGTTTTTGCCTCGGGCGTCAATCGAGAAGGTGACAAAACTTGTAGATAATAATATTTTCTATGATGTTTTTGGTTCTATTCATTTTTTTTTTTTTTTTTAGGGATTAACCGGTTTCAAGATATAGTGCGGAAAAGCAGTAGCGGGCACCGGTTCGGACAAACATTTGCTTCAAGTGCCTTCATCAATCGTTTCTGAGAAAAAATGTCCCAATCAAAGTTGTAGAGCATTAAGATTTCTTTAATTTCATATATACGTTTTTGGCACTTTAATGAAATATTTGACAAAAAGTGAGGTAACAATTTGTTTTTCTCGATTTTTAATAACGTATATCTCGAAAACCGTTGAGCGTTAGACAAATGTTTATAGAAACAATTTTATAGAAAATTTAATTAGCTTTAATTTTAATTCGTATTATATTTTTATAGAGTCCGCCGTTTTCGAGATATAATCGAAAAACTGAAACATGTGATCATCTCCCCTTCCCCCACCGTAGACTGGAGAATATCGTTCCCTCAGTGTCGAGGACTTTTTGTAATTTTACCTTCCAACTACTCCTAACGAAGCTGTGAAGTTAAAAATGGTCACATAAATCATGCACTCTACATCCTTCGTTTCAGCACTCTCACTGGGATCGCACTTCTCCGCGAAAACACGTTTGTCGGCAGTATTTTATTCATCTGAAAGCTGGTTAAATTTACTATAAGAGCCTGTATATTAAATTTTGATCAAGTCTCGTAAAATACCCACGCCAGCACGATAAAAACCGCTTACTGTTTTGAAATCCAATTTTTTTTTGCACATTTTTCACTATAACTCCAAAACTGTTTGTCCGATCTGAAATTTCATTTTTTCAAATAAAATAAATAAATAAAATTTATAAAATAAAATTTTGGCAAAACTTGATTTAGCGGAGAAGTGTGACCCCAGTCCGAGTGCTGAAATGAGGGGTGTAGAGTATGCACTCTACAAATAAAATATGCGACTATTTTTGACTTCAAAGCTTCGTTAGGAGTCGTTGGAAGGTAAAGGTGACTTTTCACCCCTTATTTAGAATGCCAAAACAAAGTTATATGCAAAAATTTAGCTTCATTCCTCCCTTTTCGTGGTGAAATCCTTATTTGACTGGGTTTTGGTGGAATTTCTCACTAGCAGTTCTATAATAATTTATGATTACGACAAAACGTTGTACATTACGTTGTAAAATTATTGTAGATATTAGAATTCATCAGATTTCTAATCTGTACAATATAATCAAACCATTATGATCTTGTATAAAATTTTATAATTTTTTGAACTCAACATTTTTTTTATAAAATCAGCAAAAGTACTAAAGCTTTTTTATTTTAATATTAATAAAGTAAACAATTTTACAATATACCCCAAACGTTAGTAGTAGTAGGAACTAAAACTTTTATGCAAACCCTTTTTTAAATTAAATGTTCACTCAATTTGACAAAATTTGAACTATTTTGAAAAAAATTAATAAATAATTCAACACCTTGCAGCAAATAAAATTCATTATTGTTCATTAAATAGTAAAAAAAAAGTCAATATTTTTTGAAGTATAGATATATGAATTGGAGTTAGAGAAGAAGTATAGTGTCAGGATTCCAGGTGTGTTTGGGTATGGTTCTTGAAAAAACAGATGGAGAAAACAGAGAATACTTCCAATTCATAAATAAGCACATTTAATAAAAAATATATATAAAACAAAATTTGTTACAAATTAGATTTGCTTTATTAATATATAGAAAGAAAATGTGCTAGGAGTAGCAGTTTCCGAGTTATTTGCTCAAACAGCTAAGAACATACGATGTTCAACCCTTTCATAAATGTTCTAAAAACAATGATTGTATAGGGATTATTATTGTTTGACTCTGATTCATGTTGACGACCGCTATAGTTCCGGCACCTATAATAATGTCAACTCAACTTTTTTACCCGATTTCATACAAATTATTGATATATTTTTTATATTTTGCTAAGAAAAAAATACGAACCCCACAATGTGATGTGGCCGTGAGAAATCTGAAAAAATCACGTTCTTCAATTGATTTCCACAACTTGTATTTACTACCAAAGAAATCAAATCATACAAATATAAAAGGATAAACCGTTTTGTAGGTACCTATATCCAACCAATTGTAGGAAATTACATTTTAAAGTTAATTTTCTCGGTTATTTTTTTTTAAATATGTTTTAATTATTATGGTTGAAATACTCTACGGAAAAATTACATATCCACGAGACTTAGAAATAATGAAATTACCTTATATTACGGTAATTCTAAAATATTTCCAAGGAGCCAATTATAAAACTGATTTTATTTATCTGTCATTGTTTAATTTTATTTACGATTTTTACAATCAACTAATGTAAAATTATTTATTTTCAAAGTTGAATTTGAATAACTCAGCGAAACAACACTATGTTTTTAAAGTACATCATAATAAATATTATATGGGTACGTACTCTTTTTCATTATCAGCTCTTCTTTTCAGTTCTTTTTGCATTTAGAACTATTTATAGAAAAATATCTACGTCCAATAGATTGTTTTTCTTTGTTATGCTCTATCTTTACAACGATAGAAATTGAACGAAAATACAATTTGTTCTGAACAGGAAATATTTTCAATTGTTATTGGGTTTTCCGGAATATCTTTTACCTGGTTTCTTTGCTATGGGCTTGACTTCATATACCGACATGCTACCTAAATTTATATTAGGTACAAGGTAATAAATTTACATATGTATTCATATATATAAATTTATATATAATTTATATACATTTACATATTATATACATAGGTACCTACCGGCTAGGTAACTTATGGAATTTATTTGGAATATTTTATATTATTTTTCCCTAATACATTACCGGTGAAAAGGGTCAGATAGTGCTAGATTTACTGCAGTAAGTAAACAAAATGTTTTGATGTTTATTTGAAAATAAATAGACAATAACTCCTTTGTTGACTTTATAAAAAGATATATTTATCACAACTATAAGTTAGCTATGCAGCTATTATCAATTCATGATTTTTCAGATTATCGGATCTTCAAAGTAGTGTACAAAACATTATAGTAAAAGTTTTTGGTTTGTTTTTTAATATATTTTAATTGCTATGGTTGACATTCAACTTGTTGGACCATCAAACGCTTCAAGTGAAAATAAAAGTTTACAAATTATTGTAGCTAGGTCTGTTTGTTCCTAATAATTAGTCAGTGAAAAGGGCCAATGTTTGCTATAGATACCGCAATAAAATAAGGATTGCATAAACAAAATGTAATTTTTTTTATTTGGTAATAAATAGACAAATAAAACATTTGATAAATTTATCAAAACATATATTAAAACTTTAATTCAGCAATTTATTTTAATTGCCTTATTCTTACTTCAAAAAATGAGAAATTGTTAATATACTGAATCAAACGACACAAAAAATAATAATAACAAGAAAACAAAATCATACAATTTTTCTTTGGCTCTTCACAAATCGAGGAATACTTGTGTGAGAGTCATTTCGGCAAGGAAGAGACAGTTTCAGCCGGGGACGCATTCCCATCCGGAATTTAATCAACATTTCATATATAGGATTTGATAGTAAATTTTACCAGCTTTCAGATAAAAAAAATGAAATTTTAGATCGAACTAATAGTTTCGGAGTTATAGCCAATAGAGTACCGACAAACGCGTTTACGTGGAGAACCTCAAAGCGGAACTTTCCTCGTACTAATACGTCTTTTTAAATAAGAAAAATAGGTACTTATATATGTATATTAGTAGATTAAAATTGAAATAGGTCGGCTCCTACCGACTCACACACTTGTCAAACAAGCCTATATGATTTTCTCTCCAAATCCGATTTTCCGATTTCCCAATCTTTTCCTCTTTCTTTGAAAACTATTAGACTTACGGGTATCTTTTAGATCTCTAATTAAAGTTAATTAAATTTCCTTTAGGATATTTCCCGACCACAACAAAATACAAACCACCGAAAGTATATAAAGAGGATTTCTGAACAATAAAGTCAGTCTTTATCTAGTACCTGTGAGTGTCATTTAGCTCCCTAATTTCCTTTTTTTTTTTTTATGTTTTTCTTCTGGGCAAACTTAACTGGTGCCGAAACCCGGGAACGCTCGAGCATATTTTCTTGGTGAGTTTTTTATTTTTCCTACTAAAAGAATTTTTGAGCGTCATAACATTTAAGTTCTTCTCACGTTATTTATCTCTCGTATTGTGTGGACTAACTTCTGAATGGAAAATAAGAGCATTTTGAAACCGCCATCGTTCAAAGTGCAGCCAGAGATGCAGGCTTTACCACCAGAAACATTAGCGGCAGCCCACGCAAATATAGCAGCACAACAAGCAAATGTCCTTGAATTGCTGAAGCTTAAAACAGCCATGTCGCAGGATTTGAGGAAGGCAATTGCGGATATCGAGAGATATGATGGAGAGATCGGGGAGCTAAATCACTTCCTGAAGGGAGGAGACAGATTGATGGCTAGAATAGAAGCAAAGACGGCTGAGAATCTCTTGGATCCTGTGGATGCCTGCGCGCTGAGAGCGGCGTTAGTATGCTGGGTCAAGCGCGGCATACTCATACAAGCAGACGAGGATACTCCATGGGCCGTAGTGAAGGACCGCCTTAAGAAAGCATTCGGAGGTGGACGTTGGACCCCAGAAGAGGACATCTTTCGTATGTTCCGTGAGGTGAGGAGGCCCCATCAATCTAACGGCCAATATGCGGGATCGCTACCAGCGCATTTCAACAAGATTACGGAGAAGATGAGGGAGACGACGGAAGCAGCGGAGGTGGAGGCGAGAATGGCGTTTTTATCAACTATCCTGAAGGTCCAGCTTGCGAAGGAGACTGGGAAAAAGGAAGGACTTCCTAGAGACAAAAATTTCGTGGAATGTGCGAGAGAGATGGTGGACTCCAGCGCTCGAGATGAGGAAGTTTGGAAGAAGGACGGGTGGAGCAGGGTCACCTACAAACGAACGGACGGAGGTAGAAGCTTACAGCCTCGAGGAGACCCATGGAGAAGAAGGGACACGGATTTCAGAGGTCGGGAACGTCCAATGATGCGGGGAAAAAGGCAAGGAACGGACAAGAAGACTTGGAGGAGAGAAGAAAGGAAATGCAATGGGTGCGGGAAACCAGGCCATTTGGTGGTACTGTGTCCCCGCACGAGGTGTTTCGAATGCGGCACAGAAGGCCACATCGCGAGACAGTGTCCTTACATCAACCGGCGCAGAGGAGCGAACCAGGCGGAGCCGATGAAGGTGAACGCCCAGCGGGTGTGGAGGAGGAGCAGACGTCGGTCGGAATCGATAAGATCATCGGAAACTTCGGAGACGGAAGGAGAGGAAGAAGGGGAACCAGGGGTAGGAGCACGGCAGGCTGGAGGAAGCGACAGGAGGAGCAGGGAGCGAAGGTCGGCGGCGGAGAGGAGAGCGCACGATGAGGTATGAGGTGAGTGTAAAGGGGGCAACCGAGTGTTAATAAATACTGTTAAGAGTATAAATGGAGGGTTGCCTATTATAAAAATCGCGAAGGGTGTGCGGTATCTAGTTGACACAGGAAGTTCTAACACGATAATGCGTAAAGAGGCTATAAAAAATTTATGTAAAGAGGAGAGGGTAGCCCGAGTACAAGCGTGTGGATGTAAATTGATTACACTAAGTGGCCCCTGTAGAGTAGAGGGTGAGGCGCAGATAGGATTAGGTAGGTGGGGGAAAGAGAAGGAAAAACTAGTGGTACATGTGGTAGAGGACATGCCTCGCGAATACAGGGGCATCATCGGGTGTGACCTTTTAGGCAAGATAGGGACCAGGATTAAAGGTGATGGCAATCGATGGGTGGTTCGTATTGGGAAAAAGGTATACACGGGTGAAAGGAATCGAGAAGGGGGACGTGCTATGGTCGGGGTGATTAATCGGAAGGGAGATTGGTGGCAGACATTAAAAGGGGAATATTCCGACATCTTCTTTAGGGAAGGAGATATACTCAGCGTGACAGGGGAGACAGTACATGAAATCCCTCTGAAACAAGACAGGGTGACGTATGTAAAAGAAAGATGATATCCCCAGGCCCTGCCGCAGCACATCAGGGAGGAATTGGAAAGTTTAAATAGCCAAGGGATCATTGTTGACAGTACCTTTCCAAAAGTGAAAAGCCCCCCTCCCCAACATCTTTTGGTTCTGTCCGAGCCGGATATTTTTTTATTACCGATTAATTAATTACATTTTTTGTTAAACTCCAAGACGGATTTTTTTTAACGAGTAATTAATTACATCTTTTGGTACAGTCTGAATATTTTTTTTAAAAAAAATTAATTTTTTCGTTAATTGGTCCTCCATTTTTATTATTACTTTTCGTTATCGTTATTTAGAAAGATGCCACCTAAGAGTCAAAGTTTAACCGAAGAACAATTAAGTTAAAGGATTTAGAAGAACAAATGGCTGATCTAGCCGATGATATTCAAAATACTGCTTCAATCGGGTTTAGTGTTCGCACCGATTCTTCTAGAGAATCATTATTTTTAGCCCGACTCTCCCGTATTGACTGTACATATGAAAATTTTTTTGCCGTTTTTTATGAGGCTAAATCCTTAGCTAAAAAACTAGAAGTATCTTGTGATAAATTTAATACGTTAAAAAATGATATGCGGTCCTCTTATTATGAGGCTTTGTCTTATGGGAAAATTTTCGATTCCGATAAGAGTACCTCAGATGTAAATAAAACCTCACCAATTGACACGGCTCTAAACTCACGCTTGCCTACAATTAGTATCCCTAAATTTTCGGGAGATATCGCCAGTTGGCAAAATTTTAAAGAAACTTTCAGGTCCTTAGTCCATGATAGGGGTGACCTTGATGGAATTCAAAAATTTCATTATTTAAAAATATCGTTAAAAGGTTCTGCATTACAAACAATTTCGTTTATTTCAATGTCCCCTGCGGGTTATAAACAAGCATGGGAAGCACTCACCAAAAAATACGACAGTGAACGTATTCAAGCAACGTTTCACTTAACCAAAATTTTAAACTTTAAACCGATAACCAAAAGCGATTTATCCCAGCTAGAGCACTTCTCAGCAGTGGTACTAGAGAGCGCTTCTGCTCTCTTAAAACTGGAGATGGCGGACCTCTCGGGATTTATTTTAATTAATCAAGATAGCATTTTAATTATTAGATAGCAAAACCCGCGAGTGTTTCGAAATGGAACATGCTTCAAAATCTGCAGTTCCGACTTGGAGGGAGTTTGTAGATTTTATTCAACTTAGATCGGTCAAATTGCAATCCGAGGCCCTTCTATCGAGTACTGCTACGGAAAACTTTCATACAAATTTTGGGTGCACTGAGTCCTCAAAACATGTTTTAATGACCTCTAAATCAGGGGTTCACTCTACAAATTGTTCAATTTGTAAGAAATCACACCGTATTTATGACTGCTCAGTTTTTAAAAATCTCACCCCACAACAACGTTGCGACCGCATCAAAAAATTAAATCGTTGCTTAAATTGCTTGGCTTCGGGGCATTTATCGAATCAATATCAATCTAAAACATCTTGCCGGCATTGTAATAGAAGGCATCATTCTCTTTTACATTTTTTCCCTCAATATTCTCAAAAATCCGATTCAATACGCCCGCCTACTCCAGCTCGTACTAGTCCACCTACCAGTCAAGCTGATTCTCCTCTCTCGAAAAGCGCGATACTATCCGTGTCTGCCGCAGGTCAGACGGACGTTTTGCTTGGCACCGCAGTTGCTAGGATTCGGGATCATCAGGGTCAATGGCATGGTTTACGGATCCTAATAGATAGTGGTTCGCAACGCTCCTTCATAACGGAGGAATGTGTCTACAGGTTAAATTTACCACTCGCGCGCAGTAAACATAGACTAGTCGGTTTTGGGAACCAAACCATCTCTAATGTAAAATTCGAAGCACCCTGTGTCATAGTGCCTAAAAATAGGTCACTCCCCGAGCTAAATATTACGGCGATGGTGATTAAGCGAATTTGTGGAGACATGCCCACAAGTCCTGTTCCTAGCAGGATTATTCAAAGATTTCGTGCTCTAGACCTAGCTGACCCTTGTTTTCAACAATCGCGACCGGTTGATTTTTTGTTAGGGGCAGATTTATTTGCTGATATTTTACGCGGAGGTACTATAAAACTTGAAGAAGGGGTTCCTAATGCACTTGATACCATTTTCGGTTGGATCTTAATGGGTTCCTTAAAGGGTGATTCAGCTGGCGAAGCTTGCTACCCCAGCACTGTCCTCCATAGCACAGCCCTACCCTGTTCAGAATGTGAAGAGCTCACACAAGTGATGATTAAATTTTGGGAGGTGGAAAACGTTGCGAACGTTGCGAGGTTAGATCCGCAGGATGTTCATTGTGAGGAGCATTTTGTGGCTACTCACTCCCGAGACAAAGATGGTCACTTTACAGTGAAACTTCCGTTCAAAGGAAATCCACCCGAATTCAGTGATTCCAAATTTGGAGCACTCAATCGATTCAAAAATTTGGAAAAGAAATTTGAAAAAGATCCCACACTGCAGCTTGGATATTCCAAGGTGATGCAGGAGTATTTGGAAAAGGTTTTTTTTTTTTTTTTTTTTTATTTATTTCCCTTCCTTGCCTCTCGGCTACACGGGTTTTGCAGGGATGGCTTGTAGCCATCACTGCTGGTTTTAACAGTTTAACATAACATTTCAATATTACTTTTAACATTGCAAGAATAAATTTTCTTAAACATTTAACAGAACATTTCAATATTACATTTAACATTTAACATTTCAAGATTACACTACACGTTTAAAGTAACATTTAATATTTAAAATACATTAAACGCTTTACATAACTACATACTTGTGTTTAATACAATATACCTTACATCTAATACAACAACCTATATTTAATACAACATACTATATTAAACTTAACTACTAATACAAACTACTAATACAACTACTAATACAAACTACTAATACAACATACTATATTAAAATTAACTACATACTAGCTATAACATACTATAATACATAATAATAACTACATAATAACTATAACATACTAATTTAAAATAACAACATACCTATATCAATTTTTTTTTTTTTTTTTTTTTTTTTTTTTTTTTTTTTTTTTTTTTTTTTTTTTTTTTTTTTTTTTTTTTTTTTTTTTTTTTTTTTTTTTTACGTTTATATAGGCATTATTCGGTATTCGGTGATGGGGTTGTCGTCAGCATCATTCCTGTCCAGGATTCTTTCTGGGGCGTGGCCCCTTCTTCCTAGGTAGAAGTGCTCTATCCCCACTTCAGTTTTCCAACCATACACAAAACTTTTGTAATACGGGTAGTTGTCAGCTGATACTAGTTGAGGGAAATCACTCTCCGTTAGAACGTACAGCCCTGTTTCTCTCTGTAGCTTGGCTCTCAATGCCTCAAAGGCAGTGCATGAAATTACCACATGTTCAGCGGTTTCCGGTACACCACAGCTGGGACAAGGCGGGTCAATATTTTTACCATGTTTCTGGAGCTTGGCTCGAAAGCCCCCGTGCCCTGTGAGAAACTGTGAGATCCAGTAATTCGGGAGTACCCAAGTTGCTTGAAGACGTGACCTAACAGTGGGGAAATATTTTCTAAGAGTAGCCCCTTTCGGGGTTGTTACCCACCGCCTGTTCCATTCTTCTATCGTGTACTCTCGGATTATCTCCAACCATTTCCTTGGATTTGCGTCGATCAGAGATCGGAGATTATTTGGTAGTCCCACCGAGCCTTCCCTTTTCATTTTAAATTTAAAACCATCTTCTTGCAGTACAAGATCAAGAGGTACCCCTCCTGCTAAGACCTGGACCCCCTCATGAGACACTGATCGGTACGCCCTGGTGACTCGCAGCAGAGAATTACGCTGAATTGTTGCCAGCCTACTCATCTGTCTGCGTGAGAGATTTTGGTACCAGGCGGGAGATGCATACCGTAGGATACCAAGTATCACTCCTTTATATATCGCCATCGTAGCTGGGTATCTGAGGCCCCACAAGGCGCCCCCTAGGTGACAGTCTCAGTTGGACGTATTCTTTCTCCTTCAATTCTAATAATAGGGTTAGGCCTACACTTATTTCCTTTCAGAAGAATGGCCTGTGTTTTCGCAGCCGCCATTTTCATCTTCTGTTTAGTGCACCATCTACTAACTAGGCCAGCACATCTTTCAGCTTCTTGCTTCAATTGGACTATACTGTTAGCAGACACCACGACAGCCAGATCGTCTACATAGGCAATCGCGGGGAACCGTTCTTCTTCGAGTATAGCCAACATATCATTGAAGACTAACTTCCACAGGGCCGGACCAAGGACAGAGCCCTGAGGACAGCCTCTCTCGACTACATCTTCATACTCATAAAAGTTTCCGCGTATTTTAACACGTCGGTCCTGGAGGTAGCTCATTACCAGCGCATACAAATTGCTAGGTGTATCGTATCTCTGGAGCTGGTAAAGTACGCTTGGCCACCACACACTATCAAAGGCAGAGGATATGTCAAAGAGGAGTAACATGACGTACCGATCTGCCCTCTCAGCTACGTCATGACGTACCCTCAACAAAGCATCAGCGGTTCCCCTGCCTTTAGTGGATCCGTATTGCCGTGGATGGCTTGCTCTTGTCAGAACTGGCTGCAAGCTCTTAAGCAGCAAGTTTTCCAACACTTTACTCATAACAGGGAGGAGGCAAATAGGTCTATATGACTTCGCTAGTCGCTTGTCTTTTCCTACTCCCTTATAGAGAAGTCTAATATCAGCAGTTTTCCATAGTTTCGGGAAGTATCCCTTATCTAAGCAATCATTGAAAACCGCTAATAGCCTATCTTCTATGTAGGGAATACTGTTCTTGAGTATAGCCGTGTCTATACAATCCAATCCTGGTGCTCTTCCCACTTTCTGGCTGTCCACGCTATTCCGAAGATCCCATATGTCCCATGATGGGCACATATCAGTACCAGATGGATACGTAGTAGTACGTCTCATAAATGCTTCTTCATCATTGTCTTCGGATGGGTTGTCTCTGGGGTATGTCTCCTTGCTTCAATGATGCAATCACCTGTAGTGGAGTAAGCTTGCCAAAGGCAGTCCTATAAGGAATACCCCAGGGATTCTTTGCCGACTCTTCCTCAATAAAATTGTCCCAAGACTTTCGCTTTTGTGAGCGCACCTGGTTTCGATATACTCGGGCCTTAGACCTGTACTCTTCACGGAAGACAGTACGCCTCTCGTCGCAACTACATCTCTGATACAACCGCCGAGCCTTATACACCTCTCTCTTTAAGGTGGTTAATCCCGGTGTCCACCATGGGACTGTTCGAGCTCTCGCCTTCCGGTGCTGGAGAGAATCCTCTGCAGCATCGAGGATGACATTTGTGAGCCTAGACACTCTATAGTCCAGGTGATCGTATCATCCGTCTCTGCTGGATCCCATTCTTCATCAATCAATTTTCCCTCCAACGTAGCACGAAAGGTACTCCATTCTCCTTTTCGAGTAACGTAACCTTTATGGAGGACGTGGTAACATCCTGCATACTGCACTAAGTCAAAAGCAATTGCATTGTGGTCGGAGCTCGTCTCAGATCTAATATTCCAATCGACAATATTTCTTATCAGTGTCGGTGAGGCAAGAGTTACGTCGATCCAGCTCTGACCCCTTGGCCCAGAGAATGTCCACCATCCTCCATCCATCTTGCCCATTTCCAAAAGCAAGAAACGGACCATTGGATGCACTTCCAACACCCAATTTTTGGTGAAGCCATTTCTAGCTACTGAGGAGAAAAGTGGACGGAGATCATTCTTGATAAGAGGAGTGGAGCCCGGCTTCTCGGGCATTCTTCCCCATAAAAACGTCACTAAACCATCTGAAGTCCAGGAGTGAGGCACACCATGCACTTCCATTCTGGGTTTCTTCCTGAGGGCTAATTTGGCATGCAGGCCTTTTTCTCGCAGTCCTTGACATCCAATAACTTTGGTAGCGTCGCTAATATCATCCATTCGAACTAGCACTGAGCCGGCTTTGGTCGCTCGGACTATAGCAGCTTTTACTCCTATTTCCTCCGGTGATGGCAACCCGTTAATTATATCTACTGGACTTTTACCCAAGCCGCTGATCGTGACATACGTCGATTTTTGGATCTGGGCCGGCTTAGCTGGCAGGGACTTAGCAATTTCAGCCATAGATCTCGGTTTCGCCTGGTTCGAAACATGGGAGATGTCTTGATTTGCGCTATTTTGGTTACTTTGTACCTTGTTTCTCGCAGTTTTTGCTTTTTTTTTTTTTCCTTCTTTTACTTTTAACAAGTTCGAAGGTCTCGGTAGGTGAGGAGGTTCCGTTTGAGTCCATGATTTGAGGTTCCGTTGCCCCTTCTGCTTCAGGCTGTGTGCATTGGGGTGCCGCACTTGATGCTGAAAGCGCTTGTATGACTTTTGGCACTGCGGTCTCAATTATGATTTTCGTAACCAATTCATATACTTTCTGCGACGAGAGTGTTTCATTTACCGCCCTCTCAACAATAGAACTGATTTCACTAGGACTGTTATCATTTTCTCTGTCCGCTAATCCTTTATTAAAAACACTATTTTCACTGTATATAATAAACAAACTTTATTGATGATAACACACAAAAACATTTATGTAACCTTTTCTAGCTGTTTTATCTCTAACGATAACAAAATCGATACAGTACAATACTCCCCCTTTTACAATATTTTTATATATAATTTTTTACTGATTTATTTTTTACTAAAGAGAACATTTATACAAAATTAAACAGTTAATAGCACTAATCTGCAGGAACAGTTGGCTAAATTTAAGAACACAACTAAAACTAATTTTTAAATCTAGTTGGTTGTCTTATTTCTCTACCTGACCTTGTAGAACTGAATTTAAATCTTAAATTCTTGTTTTTTACCGGTTTTGGATTGCTGCTGACCATTGGTTGTTTCATTCTGTCTTCGGTGTGCTGCTGGTAATGTATCTTCATGTAGTTGTTTTTGTGGGCTCGAAATTTGATTGTGAGGCATAAAACAAGGTTTAAGTCGGTCGATGGCAATATTCTCATTTTTACCTTTTATATTAAGTGTAAAGAACTTACTATAACGCTTAATCACCTGATAAGGTCCAAAATATGCCGGTGTGAAACTTGGTTTGTTAGTATCATTCCGAACAAAAACATGACTTGCCTGCGTCAATTCTGGATGTACAAAGATTGCGTTTGAAGGTCGGTGTGAAATTCTCTTTGGTGTTAGAACGTTGAAAACTTTCCGCAATCGTTGCAAGAACGTAGAATTATCCTGATCTTTACAATCTTGTTTCGCCACCAACTGCCCAGGAATACGTAAAGTGCAACCAAACTGAAGCTCCGCAGGAGACCATCCGTCTTCCCCGGCACATACTCTTAACTGCAAAAGTACAAGAGATAAAACTGTCCATCCAGCTTTCATCACCACATGCTGTGATTGCAGTTTTAAAGGTTCGATGAAAGCGTTCTACTTTACCATTTCCTTGGGGATGATATGCAGTGGTCTTGATATGATGTACATCCAGTAGCCTACAGACTGTAGTGAGCAGTACTGAAGTAAATTGACGTCCTCTATCTGTTGTAATTGAAACCGGCACCCCGTATCTCGACACCCAGGTATTAATAAAGGACTCAGCTACTGTCTCAGCGGAAATATCTGCAAGTGGAACCACTTCTGGCCAGCGGGAAAATCTGTCTATCATGGTCATACAATAGCTAAATCCTCGCGAAATCGGTAGCGGTCCTATCAGATCTATGTGAATATGGTTAAACCTGCAGCTCGGGATCGCTATCTGGTCGGAGGGTGTTCGTGTATGTTTGAAAACTTTACACCGTTGGCATTCTATGCAAGTCCTTGCCCATTGGCGGCAGTCTTTATTAATTGAGGGCCAAACATAGCGGCTTGTAACTAATCCCACCGACCTTTTGATTCCTGGATGAGCTTGTCGATGTATTTTCTGAAAAATACGATATCGGAGAATCTTCGGCACATAAGGTCGACCCTTTTCTGCGTAAAGAGTGACAGGTTTATTGTTATACTGCGACTGGAACTCTGAAGGTTGTAAGTTGAGGCTGGTAGACCCTGATGCCAGTAGACCGGTAAGTTCTGCATCTGTTTCTTGAGCTTTCTTTAACTCCTCAGCATCTACCGAATTACTCTCGGCTCTAACAACTTCTATCCTTGACATAATATCTGCCGGAACGTTCTTCTTTCCTTCTATAAAACGAATGTCTGTGGTAAACTGGCTAATAAAATTCAACTGCCGAACCTGCCGAGGAGACAAAGTTTCTGATTTATGTTGAAATGCAAACGTTAAAGGCTTATGGTCCGTTAGTATAGCAAACGTTCTACCCTCAATCATGTGTTGAAAGGATTTTATCGCCTTAAACACAGCTGTCAATTCTCTGTCATAGGTCGAATATCTTTGTTCTGATGGGGAGAGTTTTTGGGAATAAAAACCTAAAGGTACCAAGATACCCTTCTGCACCTGCTGCAAAACACCACCAACGGAGGTATCAGATGCATCTGCAGAGAGATATAGATCTGCATCTGCCAAAGGATGTGCCAGCCTGACGGCTTCTGCTAAGCTGTTCTTCGTTTTCTGGAAAGCATTGTGGTTTTCTTCTGACCACTGGACCTGTGATGACAATTTCGATTTTGTTAAGTCATGTAGTGGTGCTTGAAGTCTTGCTGCATCTGGAACAAAACGGTGATAAAAGTTGACCAAACCCAAAAAACGCTTAAGTTGACGAACAGTTGTTGGGCGGGGATAATTTAAAATGTCTTGTACCTTGCTATCCAATGGACTGATGCCAAGTGACGTAACATTGAAACCTAAGAAATCGACCGAGCTTAGACCAAACATACTTTTTTCCATGTTGATTTTAAGACCTGCCGCACGTGCTGTCTGTAAGATGCGCTGGAGGTGCTCTCGATGCTCTTCCTCTGATTGTGATGCTATCAGGAAGTCATCTAAATATATGTACAGAAAATCGGTACAAGATGCAAACACTTCATCAAGATGGCGTTGGAAGGTCTGTGCCGCGTTTTTTAGTCCAAAAGGCATTTTACAAAATTCGAATAAGCCGAAGGGGGTGATTACTGCTGTCTTTGGTATGTCGGATTGGCGAACCGGTACCTGATAGTAAGCTCTATCCAAGTCCAGCTTAGAAAATATTGTTTTACCGGCCAAGTTATGATTAAAATCGTGGATATGTGGTATGGGGTACCTGTCTGGTTTCGTCACTCCATTTAGGTTCCTAAAATCACCACAGCAACGCCAAGAACCGTCCTTTTTTTGTACCATGTGTAATGGCGATGCCCAAGGGCTTTTTGACAATCGGACGATACCATCTTCCTTTAGCCGCTGAAACTCAAGTTTGGCTGCTGCCAATTTTTCAGGTGACAACCTCCGGGCTCTTGCGTACACTGGGAGACCCTCGGTTTCTATCCAATGTTCTGTGGAAATTGGTGTTGCTGGTTTGTCTTTATGTGTGTCGAGATCCCTTAGCACTGTTTTCACAAATTCTGTTATTGACGGGGCCACAGCCCGCACACCATAGGATGTTGTGGGTCTCAGCTCACCAGTAGAATATAAGTCCGTACCCGCTTTTATCAGTCGTCGATTTTGCAGATCCACAATGAGGCTCTGTGCTGTTAGTAGGTCAGCCCCGATTATAGCAATATCGACATCAGCCACTACAAAACGTCCATTTAAAAGCAGTTGGAAGACCTAGACTTAGCTTTATTGTTTCCTGTCCGTAGGTGTGTATTATTGTCGAATTAGCCGCCACTAACTGAATTTTATTGTCCTTAATTAATGTATGCTGTTCAGCTGAATTTTTAGGGATAAGTGAGAGCGTTGCACCGGTGTCAATTAAAAACAGAATATTCGTAAGAGGATCTGTAATAAATAGTCGACGCGCTGGTATGAGGCGATTGTAGGGCGTCTGCACAACCGCCGATATTAGTTTTCCGAAGGCTTGAAATTACAAGGTGGTTTGCATGTTTTTGCTCGTTTACCAAAGTTAAAATGGTACCAACAATATCCCTCACGCTCCGGTGAAGCTTCTGAGGAGCGATCTACTTGTCTGAAATTTGACCTGCCTCGTGACGTACTTCGTGAACGAAACTGCCTATTATTATTCTCAATTTTGGTAGTGAGAGCGCTTACTTGTAAAGTTAAATTATCAAGTTGCTCCTGCAACGATGTTTCCATTCCAGCTGCATTAATATTGTACCGGGTAGGCCCTATGACCGATACAATTCTGTCGGCTGTTTCAGATATTTTGTCGAGTGGTTCATCTGAGCCAGCAAGTATACTTTGCACTTGTGTAGGAAGGCGTTGTAACCACAAGGTTTTTAGGAAATCATCTGTTATTTTGTTGCCTGCTAGTTCTTTCATTGTGCTTAGAAGATAAGATGGTTTCATGTCTCCTAATGTCAAGTCTTTTAGTAATGACCGCATTTTTTCGGTCTCTGACTCCTCATAAAATTTTAATAATCTCTCTTTCAGGGTCGTGTATTTGTTTTGTTCAGGAGGAGTAATTACAATATCTCTCACGACGCGTAAAACATCATTCTCCAGTGATCCGATAATATGATTAAACTTAGTTTCATCTGACGATATTCGAGCCAGCGCAAATTGTGCTTCAATTCTAGCAAACCATAAATTAACGTCTTTAGGCCAAAAAGGGGGAATTTTAACACTAAAATGAGATACCTGTGCTGTTGTGCCTTCTGATAATACTTTTTCGCTGTTCGCATTTTCATTGCTGTTCTTTTCACTGTCTCCGTTCATTTTGTACCTAGCGTTTCTAGTCGGGGTCACCACTTTACTATATGTATTAAAAACACTATTTTCACTGTATATAATAAACAAACTTTATTGATGATAACACACAAAAACATTTATGTAACCTTTTCCAGCTGTTTTATCTCTAACGATAACAAAATCGATACAGTACACCTTCAACGATTTCTATAAGACTCTGTATTTTGTTGTTAATGTGTTCACGAACATTTATAACAGTTTTCTTATCGTTTCTGACCATGTAACTTCGGAGATTTTCCTAAATCCGCCTAGCATCATGAATCAGTTTTTCTTTTTCTTCGGATGTTTCTACATACCTTTCCTGGCTCTTTTAGCCGTCGGTTTTTGTCCCTTATGCCCTTTGTCTTGATCCATTCCCTCTGTGTTTCCACTATCGAGATTAATATTAGAGAAATTCATCCTCTTAACCCCTAAACTTTTCAAAAAAAAAAAAACAGCTTAACCTACTAAGAACTTAAAATTTTTATCTTACTAACTACTTAACGGTTATCACTGTGAATAATAGTTCTATATAGGATATTAAACACTTCTACCTTACAATGTTCATATGTCTTACCTTTAGATCCAAAAAAAATTGTATCAATGAGCTCATTCACTCAAAAGATAACCTAACCTACATTACAAACCATAAAAAAAAAAAAAAAAAAAAAAACATAACTAATACATATAAACTAAGAGAATACCTAATTAGCAACGATTAAACAACAAATTAACATTAATTACGAACAAGAAGGAAAACAGAAACCGTAAATATCAAATTAAAAGAAAAGCTAATTAGCAACGATTTAACAACAAAGTAATATTAACTACAAACAAGAAGGAAAACAGAAGCCATAAATATAAAAGAAAAAGAAAATCTAATAAGCAACGATTTAACAACACAAATCTTAAATTACTTACAAACGATAATAAAAACAGAACTAGTAAATATAAAACTTAGAGGCTAATAAACAATGATTTTAACAACAAAAATTAAAATTAACTTCCCAAACAAAACTGGCAATCCATAGCGGCACTGTAAAAACAAACTCTTCTTGGGATCGAGCTGGCTTTTGGTGGCCGCCAATTCTTCAGAAAATCTTGTTGACAAAGGAAGCGGCACTTCAAATAGATACGAATAACACCGCGATGTTAACACTTCGAAGGCTGGAACAAGACTCTTTACACGTGTTTAAAATCTGGAGCCTGGTGCTGCCGCTCTTGGTTAAGTTCACAATCTGTGAAAAGGGTTATAGGGGACAGGGAAATGCTATCTCCCACACCATGCGGTTTTGAAAGACAGCACATCCACAAAACTTAGGATTGTGTTCGATGCATCTGCTCGATCTAGTAACGGGTCCTTAAATGATCATTTACTCACCGGACCCAAGTTACAACGTGATATAAAGGATGTCATGCTTAGCTTTCGCAAACCCCACATTGCTATATCAGCAGATATCTGCCAAATGTATCTGCAGATAAAACTAGCCACAAAAGACCGTGAATTTCAACATTTCTTTTACCGATTCCGAGCTACCGATGCCTTGACAGAGTATCAGTTTGACAGGTTACCGTTTGGGTTATCCTGTTCGCCTTTTTTGGCAATTAAGCAGTAATTAAGCAGCTTGTGCTGGACGATGGAACACCTTATCCTGAAGCTTCACGTGTATTATTAGAACACATGTACGTTGACGATCTCTTGACCGGAATGGACACGATTTCCGAAGCTTTAACTCTGAAGCGGGATCTAATAAATCTATTAAAGAAAGGAGGGTTCGAACTAAAAAAGTGGAGCAGTAATTGTCCACAAATCCTTGAGGACGTGCCCTCGGAGTCCTTGGAGTCCCCGATTTCATTTTCTAACATGGAAGATACCATAGTCAAATTGTTAGGCATACAGTGGGAGCCCAAATATGATATATATATGAGTCATATAAGGTAGTCATCAAAGAATGTGTTTTGACAAAGAGAGGTTTGAACAGGGTAGAGCCTTCCTCAACGTGGGTATTGATTACGCAGGTCCCTTCCTTATCAGAGAATCGTTGTGACGTAAAGCTGCTCTAAGTAAAGCGTATTTATGCCTCTTCGTATGCTTTAGCACCAAAGCGGTACATATTGAATCAGTAACTCAATTGAGCACAGATGCTTTCATGGCATGCTTCGATCGATTCGTTGCTCGTAGAGGGTTGCCAAGCAAGATATTTTCTGATAATGGTAGCAACTTTGTCGGAGCATCCAATCGTTTGAAAGAGCTCTATAAATGGTGGAACTCTCGCGATGTCTCGGAAAAAATAAGGACCTTTTTAACCGCTAAGGAAGTGGAATGGCACTTTATACCCCCTTTTGCGCCACACTTCGGTGGTTTGTGGGAGGCAGGGATCAAATCGTGTAAGTATCATCTTATACGAGTATTGGGTACTCAGCCAATCACCTTTGAGGAATTAGCTACCATAGTTACAAGGATTGAAGCCGTTCTCAATTCACGACCCCTCCACCCATTATCCTCTGACCTGGAAAATTGTCAGGCTCTCAATCCGGGACACTTCCTTATAGGAGCTCCTCTTGTTGCTTCACCGGAACACAATGTCACGGATATTCGACGGAACCGCTTGTCTAGGTGGCAGCACTTGCAGCGTTGCATTGCGAATTTTTGGAAGCGTTGGCGACTGGACTACTTACAAAGCCTTCAACAAAGAGTTAAATGGACTGATCCGACAACACCCCTCTTATCGGGAACATTAGTTCTTCTCAGGGATCCCAATGTGCCCCCTTTACAATGGCCAACTGCAAGGGTAATTGAAACACTTCCTGGAAAGGATGGTATTGTTCGAGTGGTGAAATTAAGAATTGGGAAAACCGAATTCCTACGACCAGTCTCCCGCCTATCTCCTTTGCTTCCTGAGGACACCAATAATTGAAAATTTATGAAATTTTGGTGGGCGGCATGTTAAAGCCCGATAATTTAATATCTTATTATTATTTTTTTTTTTTTAAATATTCCCAACTTCTATAGTGAAGAAACCGCATTTAACTTATAATAAACAATATGTAGTGTAAATAGCGTGTTTACGGTTCAAGTTACGTGTTCATGGTTCAAGTTACGTATTTACGTACGCCTCGGGAGATAAGAGACTCAACGGTCAGTCTGGGCCAGACCTCCCTGGAAGAAGCAGTTAGACACTAATCTCACCAACTTCATCTTCAAGACTCACCGGCAGGCTGCTTTTTTTTATTATTCACCCCTGCCCATGGAATGATGAAGCAATTCACCAGGGACCCTCAAGTATGGTAACACTCACGTAACTTGAACCAATATATGAAAAAAAAGGAAAAGAGACATTTAAATTTTTTTTGTATATATTTTAATTTGGTTTATTTTGGTAATCATTATATGGGATTTTTTAATATTATTATTAGGAGAAACCTTTTTATTTGTTTATTTCTTGTTTACACATATGCATGTTTTTATGTATATAAGTATTTATATTCACTCATTTAAGAAAATATATTTTTAATTTTTGGTGTTCATTTACAGTTTCAATTCTCCTTGTTTTTTTTTGTTTTTTATGTCATTAATTCTTTACAGGTTTTCCAATCATTAAAATTAATGTTTGGGCATTTTTCTACTTGTAAGATAATTTTTTACCAGCATTCATTGGGGTTGGGAACTGTTTTTTCCAAAAGTGAAAAGCCCCCCTCCCCAATAGGTATTAAGATATGTATAAGGTTCAAACCTTTTATTTTATTGTATAAAATCTCACCTATTTACACTAAGATATTTGTTCCACCGGAGACCTTGGAACTCGGGGGTGGGGGGAGGGGAGAAGAGTTATGGGTACCTCTATGGATTCAGCAATATAAACATAAATTATGATATCCTCTCTCCTAAAACACCCTATAAAAGGCCGCCTCCACCTAGCCTTGGTGACATTCTGCAGTCATGCGTTGAGACATACAGATGTTCAACACGAAGTTTTTGTATTAAGTTATAAATTGTGCTTGTATCTTGATCAATGTATGTAATTCAGAATAAAGCCTCTTTTTAAGAACTCAATCCCGCGATCCTTTTATTTAGCTATATATATATATATATATATATATATATATATATATATATATATATATATATATATATATATAGCTAAATAAAAGGTTCGCGGGACTGAGTTTTTAAAAAGAGCGTTTTTATTGACAGACATACATTATACAAGAAAAAGCACAAACTTAAAGCCTATCACAAAACTTCGTGGAACAAACTGACATCATAACGGGTAGAGGCAGAGTGTCCCCGGACGAAGGTGGGGGTGCCCCTTTTATACAATTATCTAGGAGAGGGGATAGTGTACATTTATTTATTATCCCTAATACCATTGGGTTTCCATAACTTCTCCCCCCCCAAGTTCCGAGGTCTCCGATGGAACAAATATCTAAGTGTAAATAGGTAAGATTCTATACAATAAAAATAAAAGGTTTGGACCTTATACATTTCTCAATACCTTTTACACTAAGTCCTAACATTGCAATAGATAACATTCTATAAACAAAAGGGATTGGACCTTATAATTTAAGTTTATACAAAAATAAAAGGATTATGTCTTGTGTATCAAGTTTAGGATTTGTACTATTTTTGTTTTACATAAATAAAAAGATTAAACTCTGTACTGAAATACCATTATCAATTTCCTATAAATAAAAGGATTATACTTTGAACTTCCTGTTTATTAAGTCAGGATTTGTTCACTCGAAAAATAAAAAGATTAAACCTTGTACGTCTAACGCTAGGATAGGATTTTATACAATTGTCATAAACAAAAGGATTAGACCTTGTCCATTTCTTAATATTAACAATAAGCTTAAACTATAAAATGTTTATACGTTACAGAATTCCTTACATGCTAAAGTACAATTTTCCTTATAACTAAAAGATAATAGGATATTTCTTAATACTAAATAATACATTATTTAAACAAAGGACAAAATAAAATAAGAGTCTTTGAATCAGTTTCCTCTATTGCAAATAATACTTTTAGCTTCAAAATTACTCAATTAAAATAATAATATTTTAAATCAAAATAATAATTCAAACACTCTTCTAATTACAATTAATAATAATTTCAAAATAAAATATACCTTTCTCAATGATCAATCAAAATAATATTTCAAGACAAAATAATAGTATCTTAATATTTATTATAGTTTTCCAAAATATTAATTACAAAATAAATCAAACAGAATATTATCGTGAAATAAAATAATGCTTTGAATGATCTTTTACATTATTAACATGGAATATAATATTTCACAGCAAAATACAAAAGTCCGACTTTATTAAAATAAACTACAGCATTGTCAGTTTAATACAGATAATTCTTTTCAATATAACATAAACATTACTCCTAATACCATTATATTTATTATATTTAAAATAAAAGATTTTTAAGACATTTTAATATTGTTTAAATAAAATTAAATATTTTTAATCAGAATCATTATCTGAGTCATAGTTATCCGAGACATCCGAAATATTTACGTGAATGGATTCATTATCGTCGTCTGAAATATATTGTTTCTTTTTCCTCTTTTTTCTAGTGGGCCTTTTAATATTATCGATATGAGTTTTGATTGGTCTTTTATCTTTTACTACTACATTTACTTTTTTAAATTTGTCCCTACTTTTTATTTTCGCTTGCGTATTTTTTAAATATTCTACGTCTCCTAATTGTTCCTGAATATCCAAAGGGTCTTCTCTATTTTTATTTAATTTTTCTGTCCTTGTCTCTTTTTCGTCATTTATTTTAGATCTAATTAGTTTATGTAATAATTGTTGGTCCTTATGATATTTTAATACATATTGTTCTGTCAGGTCGATGTTTTCGTTTGATTCTAATCTGGAGGTTCCAAAAGTAATTTCGTTAGGAGTTAATTTTAATTTATTGTTTAAGGTATTATTATACGCTATTACCGCTAATCTTAATTTTTGTTGCATCGAACATTTATCTTTTTCTTTTCCTATTATTCTCAATAATTCGTTTAGGGTAGAGTGGACTCTGTTCAATAATCCCAAAGAGTTTGAGTGGCTGGGGTGTAATGTAAGATAATATTATTTTCTTCACAAAACTGTTTTACTAAATTATTTTTCATTTCCGTCCCTTGGTCTAATGATATTTGTAGAGGTGTGGGAAAGTATGTCATATAGTTAGTCAGTGCGTTACAAATATTAATTGCGTTCTTTGATTGTAGGGTTTGAGCAAATAAATGTTTCGAAAATGTGTCTACTGCTGTGAAAATTATTGCGTTGTTAAAATTAAAAATGTCAATCATTAATTCCTGAAACGGTCTTTCTGGTGTAGGTGTAATTTGAAATTTGGTCTTTATAGGTTTTCGGTCATATTTCGTAACTTTACAAGTTTCGCATTTATAATATACTCGGCTATTTTATTTTGCATCCCTGGAAAATAATATTCTTTTTTAAGTTTTTCGAATGTTTCGTTTATACCCCTATGCTTTGTTTTGCCTAAATGATAATTATCTATAATTTCTATTTGTTCATTCGGATTTTCGACGTCATTTACAATTTTTTTATATTTTTTCAATTTAACCGATAATTAAATATTCTTCTCCACAAAAAGATAAAAAAAACTTTATTTAGGCAACTTGTACAATTAACATGAAATGAAATATACTATAATTAAACTAGTTAACTACGAGACTAGGATGCTACTAATGATGGGGAACAAAGAGAGGGGGTATATATACAGGCTTGGGAGGAAGGGCCAACTATTTGCTGACACTTCAATATTCTTTACCATAACTCCTCCCTTCTGAAGATTTCGAACTCAGTGAGAAAAAAAACAGGAACTTCCCATGGTCTAAATGTCTTTGGGGGTTCTGGTGCTATTTGTTCCGTTGTTCGTTGGCATAGCTTTGAGGCTTTGTAATATACAGAGATTACATGTATTAATAATAAATATGATATAATACTAGTAATAGTAATGATAGGATATGAATATAATATATTATAATTTTCAGTTTCTAATACCTCAAATGTATTATTATCTTCTATAGGTAAATCTAATTTTTCTAAAGTTATATTAAGTTTCTTATATGTCTCAATTTTATGATTGAATGAAAGAGTGTCTACATTTATATACATATTTCTTGTTTGATTTACAATCAATTCATTATTGTCTAGTTTAATTACAGAAGTTTCAGGCAAAGATAAAGGATGAGATATATTAGTTTTAATAGTAATATTCCTAATCCTAAATGTTACATAAATATCTATTATATCAATATATTTTATAAAAGGTTTACTATCAATAAGGTTAGTAGTGGTACAATATTTTAAATCATTATGAATAGCATATTTAATACATTTATTACTTAAATTTCTAAGGTTAGTACAATAATAGTTATCTTTAATATATGTACAATTACCAGTGAATATTTCTGAAATATTATACAAGATTACACTGTTCTTAACAAGGGTTACAATAGTTTCATTTTTATGGCTAACTGGTATTGATAGAAAGTATATAGCGCTTAAAGTTTGGGTTTTGACTGGGAGAGAAATAATATAATGAATAATGTTTTCCTTAATCAAGCAAGAGATTTTACTGGTTAACCAAATTGTTTCTAAATCTTGTGAAATTAATGTTGTATCGTTTAAGTCAGTATGCTTTATGATATTTGAATGTGGTATTCCAAGTCTACATGTTTCTAATGAATTTTCGATATCTAATACAAGTATTGTGATATAATTAAGTATATTATATAATTCTTCCAAATGTAAGATGTATCGGGTTTTATCCATAGATTTTAGAATTTGTGATACTTGTTGGTTATTATTATTCAAAATTTTAATATCATTTTGGAATGTTTCTATAAGTTTATGATTAATACTAACTTCGTGTGCAATATTGTGTTCTAAGTGGTACGAGTTTCTTTCTAAGGTGTCAATGACTTTGTCATAATGCTCTTTGTCATCAGAATCTAAGTTCCCAGTAATCCAGCTGATGGCTTTGCCTAGTCCGTTCACTAGACCTCTTTTCTGTCTCTTAGGAGTGATGTTATTAACTTTATTTTTTAAAAAAATCAATTGTTTATTAATTATATTATACATGTTATCCATAGAAAATATTTTAAAATGTTTTAATTCCTTTTCTACTGTTTCTATTTCTAATATTAGCGATGTAAAGTTTAAATAATGGACAATGGTTTTATATTTATTAATAATTTTTGCATCCGGTAATCTAAAAGTAACTAAACCTGAAGAATGTTCTACGTTAGTCATTTTATACTGTAGAGTATCCGTCGGTATCAGAAATATTATTATCATTAATTTCCATAGGTCCGTCATCTGAAACAAATAATTGGTTTTTCTTAATTTTCCTTTGTCTTTGTATATTGTCAGTATGTACTTTGATTGTCTTATTTCTATCTTGAAATTTATGAACAGGTTTATAAGGATTTTCATTTTTATTTCTAGTTCTGACTTTAACATATGGGTTGTCTTCAATATCAGGATTTTCTCTCTATTAGTGTTTAATTTGTTGGTTCTAATTTCTTTTTCTTTTTCGATATTAGTTTTAATATTTTTATGTATTAAGTCCAAGTCTTCGTGATATTTATTAACTAGTTGTTCTTTAATTATTCCTTCTAATTTATTGGGGTCTTTTATAAGTCCAAATGTTATTTCATTAGGAGTAAGCTTCAAATTTTGATTGAGGGAATTGTTAAAAGTAATTACTGCAAGTTTTAAATTTGTCTCTAATTTGGAATTTTGTCTTTCTTCTTTAACGGATCTTAAAATTTCTATTAATGTGGACTGAGCTTTATTTAATAATCCTAAGGAATTAGGATGATTGGGAGTTGTATAATATGGTTCTATTCCTAAACTTTCTAAGAAATTTTGTATTAAATTATTTTTAAACTCCTTACCGCAATCCATTTTGATTCTAATCGGGTTAGGGAATAATGACAAATAATCCGATATGACATCAAAGACATTCGTGGAATTACATGATTTAACTATCCTAGCAAATAATTTTTTAGAAAATGTATCTATTATAGTTATAATAAAAAGACGTTCATAATGTAAGGTATCAATCATTAATTCTTCGAAAGGCCTAATAGGTGTCGGTGAAATTTGATATTTAGTTTTGACAGGTTTTCTATCATATTTTGTTTTTCGGCATACTGGGCACTTATTAATGAATTCAGTGATCATATCTTTCATTTTTGGAAAGTAATAATTTCTTTTAATTTTCTCATACGTCTCAAGTATTCCTCTATGAAATGATTTACCCAAGTGATAGTTTTCAATTAATTCATTTTGATCATTCTCTTCTACATCTATTACTTTTTGTTTATATCTTTTAATTTTTACTGTTGGGAATGTGGTTTCAATTATTTCCGAAAGTTTTTTGAAAATCCCTTCAAATTCATTTCTTACAGATTCAACGTTCGGTTCACAGTATATACCATATACCGTGTTAGGCTTTATAATTTCCAGAAGTTTTTTCTTCTATATCATGTTTCCATGGATATGCTGATTCTATTAAGTACCTAAATTTTCCAAACGGTCTAGTTGTTATAGTTCTTTCTGAACCTCTCTGTATAAAAATTTGATATTTCTCTATATTAACAGGTTTATTTTCATCAACAATAAGTATTTGTTCATGACTGGAATCTTGAGAGTGCTGAGTAGCTACAATGCTCATGTTATCTCCTCTGTTGTCCTCGACCTCTCTGCTTTCCTCAGCTGTTTCATGTATGCCTTCAGGTCTTTTTGACTTGCCTCATATTCCTCTAGCAGTTCGTCGTAATTTACTGACGGGACAGGGGTTAAATTTGTTTGACTTGCTTCTTGTAAAGCTCTATCTAATTCCAGATCCATATCTAGATCTTCAATAGCATTTAATTCATATGTGGGGGTAATTTGGATTCTACTTAAAGCATCTGCGACATTGTTTGTTCTACCCTCTACATGTTTGATATCAAAATCAAATTCATGTAGGTAAAAGATCCACTTCATTATTCTGGTATTATCATTTTTCATAGTAAACAGCCATTGCAATGGTTTATGATCAGTATGAATAGTAAATTTTTTTTCCGTATAAGTATGGTTTAAAATGTCTACACGCATAGACAATTGCTAAAAGTTCTTTCTCGATGGTGGAATATTTTTGTTCGGTGGCTGAAAGAGTTCTGGAAGCAAATGCGATAGGGTGATCTCTCCCTTCTGAAAGTTGGGAAAGCACCGCTCCAACTGCTACATTGCTAGCATCGGTTGTGAGTAACATAGGGAGTTCAAAATTAGGATATTGTAAAATTGGGGCATTCATTAGGTGCATTTTTAATTTTTCAAACGCATCTTTATAAGACGCAGGGTTAATAATTTCTTTATTTCTTAATTGAGAAGTAAGTGGTTTTGCTATAGAGGCATAATTATGGATAAATTTCCTGTAATAACCTGTCATTCCAAGAAATTGTTTTATTTCTTTTTCTGTTTTAGGTAGCGGAAATTTTTGAATTGCTTCAATTTTGTCAGGATTAGTTTTAATTCCATTAGATGTAAGAATATGACCTAAAAAACGGCAATTCAGTTCTCATAAATTCTGTTTTATCTAGTTGTATAGATAGTCTGTGGTCTTTTAATTTGGAAAAAAACTGTTTCAAGATGTTTTAAATGGTCTTTTATATTTTCCGAATAAATTATAATGTCATCCATATACACTAGAGTATTTGGGACATTGGCGAGCATAGCGTTCATTGCTCTTTGGAAGGTGGGGGGAGCATTGCACAAACCAAATGGCATACGAAGAAACTCATAATGACCGGAGTCTGTGGAAAATGCTGTTTTTTCAATTGAGTCTGGATCCATCTCAATTTGGTGAAACCAGAGGCCAAATCAATGGTAGTAAAGACTTTTGAATTATTTAATTTATTTAATAGGTCTTCAATATTGGGCAAGGGGAATCTATCTGGAATGGTTTCTGCATTTATTTTCCGATAATCTATAACCATTCTAATCTTTTTTTGTGCCGCTTGCGTCCGCTTTTTTGGGTACTATCCAAATTGGGCTGTTATAAGGGGAATTGCTTTCTCTTATTATTCCATTTTTTAATAGTTTTTCTATTTCTAAATTTACATCATTTTGAAAATGTTGCGGAAATCGATAATTTCTGGTAAATATAGGTTTGTCAGTTTTTAAACGGATGGAATGTTTTACTAAATTTGTGCTCTGCAAAATATCTTCCTCTGTTTTAACAATTTCGGGATACTTCATTAGGGTATCAAATAATTTTTCTTTTATTTCCTTATTAATGTGATCATGGCGAATGACCTTATATAATTCATTTTGATTATTAATTAAATTTAAATTGTTATTATTTATTATCTTACCGTCTTTAATTGTTACATTTCTTATCTTAAATTCTTTTACATTTTTACTAATATGAATATCTGTTGTTAATTCCTCCATTCCTTTCATACCTAACAATAGGTTGTACTTATTACTAAATTTAAATATTTTAAACTTAACTAATAATTCATGGTCTAGTCCTAAACACGGGGCGAGGTCTAATAGTATTGAACCATTACCTAACTCACTGCCGGTAGGAGTAGTCACAATGAACTCTTCTGAATTTATTTTAATTCCTTCAGGTACGGAATTGGGATTAATATAATTAATTTCTGATCCGGTGTCCACGAGCCAGTCATTGCCTAATAAGTCCTTGAATGTTGGAAGTCCATCAATTAAGTTGAGGATATGTCGGGGGCAGGTTCGGGCTCGTTTAAGCATAAAAAACTATTTACTTTTTGCTCTAATTCTGCAACCCTTTGTTTTAAATGATCGTTTTCATCTTCCATATGGTGAACATTGTTACTTCTTACTGTTCTCATAGACACGGTATTTTGAGAATTAGGATTAAATGGTTGTGACGGGAAAGGTGTTTTATTATGTTGTTGTCCGTTAGAGAAATGGGGCTGATTTTGTTGGTGTTGTGGATTATGTGGTGTATAATTGTTATGTTTATAATCTTGGTAACGCTTTTGTTCATAATTATGATAACGATGTCGTTCATCGTTGTGTGGTTTTTGTTCATGGTGTTTGTTCCAGTTATGTTTAAAATTTGGACTATTATAATTATGGTAAGGATTATTATGCCTAGGACCGTTATGATGGTTTTTTTGTGTTGGTCCGTGGTGTTCGTTTTTATTTTTTGACCTTGTGGGTATAAATCGTCCACTATAATTCTACAGTTATTGTAGAGTGTGTTTTTTTCATATCAATTAAGTCACGTATGACGATATGATTAAGGGCATCTTTAAGCCTTGGGGGTAAATTTCTAAGGACATGGTCAATTATCTGACCTTTTTGGGATTTTATTTCCTGGTCTTTGTTTATAATATCTATATCAACCATAATTCTATTTTGAATAAGGATTTGATATGGTAAAACTCTGTTAATGTAGTCTATGGGGTGTTCGTTTTTGTGCATTCTAATTTGTGTTACTTCATGCTGTAAATGTGAAGTCGTCCGCGAATCTTTAAAATGATTAACTAAGTGTAGTTTGAATTCGTCAATAGACCCAAAATTTTCATACATACAAAGTTGTTGGGCATCACCGGTAAGTCGCGATAAAGCTATTTGAATTAGTTTGTTTTCATTTTGTGCGCGATTCAAAATTTGTTCATTACATACATTATTATAAATAATTTCTAGCGGCTTGATAAATGCAATTAAAAGAGTTGGGTCACCATTATAATATGGTAAGTGACCATAATCTTCTTTCGTCATAGAATAATTTGAAGTCATTTTGCTACAGTTAATATTACTATCAATAACAGTTAATTCCTTATCTTTACTTATAATTTCACTTAGTTTACTTTCTTTTAGCTTAAATTCAGGATTCATTAAATTAAATTAAATTAAAATCATAAACATAAAATTAATTGTACAATACCTCAAAGCTATTTAAATTTTGAAGAGAAGATATCAATGATGTTTTTCTTGAAACCGGCGTAAAGTGTTGAAACACACCTCCAAGTAGTAAGTCCCGATCCTGTTACCAAATGGATATTTCTTCGGATCTACTTAATGGCCTTACAATCAGATCTGTTATCAAGTAGTCCCAACTCTGTTACCTCAAGGGATATTTCTTCGAGTCTTCTTGGCCTACCAGAATATTTCTTCAATCTTCAAACTTGGAGAACCGCCAGGTCCCTATTTGGGCGCCAATTAAATATTCTTCTCCACAAAAAGATAAAAAAAAACTTTATTTAGGCAACTTGTACAATTAACATGAAATGAAATATACTATAATTAAACTAGTTAACTACGAGACTAGGATGCTACTAATGATGGGGAACAAAGAGAGGGGGTATATATACAGGCTTGGGAGGAAGGGCCAACTATTTGCTGACACTTCAATATTCTTTACCATAACTGATGGATATTCCGTTTCTATTATTTGTTGTATTGTTCTAAAATAATCGTCATATAAATTTTCGGTTATTTCGTTAGGTGATTTACAAATTATCCCGTATGTTTTATTAGTATCTGTTCTAATAATGAAGCGATATCTGATTTAGCATAAATGTTTAGTTCGTATCAGCGTTTCCCAAATGGTTTAGTGAAATTAATTTTTGTATTTCCCCTTTTTATAATTATTTGATTTTTTTCTATGTTTATACATTTTTCGGGTTCACAAATTCGTACTTGTTCGTTACTAGATTCCTGGGAATGGATTGTCTCTAAATCATCTTCCGGCGGTACTTCTAAGTCCTCTATTATCGCGTCATACTCGGAATTGTTTTCGTCCGCTATTTCCTGATTTAATAATTCTTCGACGTCCATTTCCTCCACGTCGCTATTATGATTCAATTCGTAGCTTCCCCTGGAAAGTGCATCGGCCACGTAATTTGTTTTTCCCTGAATGTGTTTAACTTCGAATTCAAATTCTTGTAATTTCCAAACCCACTTCATTATGCGCGTGTTACCATTTTTCATTGAAAAAATCCACGTTAAAGGTTTATGGTCCGTGCATAAAAGAAATTTTGTACCGTATAAATAAGGCTTAAAGTGTTGGGTTGCCCATACTACCGCTAGTAATTCTTTTTATATTGAACTATAATTTAATTCCGCATTTTGTAATACTCGGGACGCGAATGCTACTGGGTGTTCTATTTCATTTTCGTCTTTTTGTGAGAGCACGGCTCCGATGGCTTTATTACTGGCGTCTGTAGTTAATATAAATGGTCGTTCCCAATCCGGATAATTTAAAATTGGTGTGTTACTCATCATTTCCGTCAAAGTTTGACATGCTCCTTTAATTTCCTTTGTGCCATAAATTTTTGTTTTTAATGAATTAGAAATCGGTCTGGTAATTTTTGCGTAATTTTTAATAAACTTTCTATAGTATCCCGTCATGCCCAAAAATTGTCTCGTCGTCTTTTCATTACGCGGAATGGGGAAATTTAAAATTGCTTCTATCTTTTTCTCGTCTGTTTTTAATCCGTCTGGGGTTACGATGTAGCCTAAAAAGTTCAATTCGGTTTTAAAAAATTCGGTTTTATCTAATTGTATTGATAGGTTATGTTCTTTTAGGGCTTCAAATACTCTTTTTAAATCTTTTAAATGTTCTTTTTCGTTTTTTGAGTAGACTATTATATCGTCGATGTAAATCATAGAATTGGGAATATTTTGTATCATCATCGTCATCGCTCTCTGAAAGGTTGGGGGTGCATTACACAAGCCAAAAGGCATACGTAGAAACTCAAAATGCCCATTTTCGGTGGAGAACGCGGTTTTAGCTATTGAATCTTTATCCATTTCAATTTGGTGAAATCCCGACGCGAGGTCTATGGTGGAAAATATTTTCGATCCCTTTAGTCTATTTAATAAATCTTCGATATTCGGTAGGGGAAATTTGTCTTTTACTGTAGCCTGATTTAGTTTCCTATAATCGATCACCATTCTAATCTTTTTCTGTCCCAACGCGTCTGATTTTTTCGGTACGATCCTAAGCTGAGAATTATACGGCGATTTGCTAGGTCTTATGATATTACTTTTTAATAGTTTTTGAACTTCATCATTAATTTGTTTTTTAAATTGTTCCGGGTAACGGTAATTACGCGTATAAATTGGATTTTCATTCGTCGTTATTATTTTATGTTTTATTAACCCTGTTGATTTTAAATTCTCGTCGTCCCTTTTTAATACTTCGCCATGTTGGCTAATAATTTCGATTAATTCTTCCTTAATTTTCGGACTAATATGTTCGTGGCGAATTAAGTTTTTAATTTCGTTTTTATCATTAATAAAAAATAAGTCATTTTCTAATTTGAATTTTTTCTTTTTAAATTTTAATTCATTTTTTTCTAAATTGATTTTTAATTTTAGTTTTTTCATTGTCTCGTAACCCAATAAAATATTAAACCTTTCGCTAAATGGAAATATTAAAAATTTGACTTTTTGATTAATTCCTATCAGGGGCATTAGGTCAATTATCACGCTTTGTGATCCTTCCGCCGTTCCCGTAGGTGTTCGAATTGCAAAATCCTCTTTAGAAATTTCCGAGAAATGTGGAATGTGATCGGGGTGTATATAATTTTTTGTGGCACCCGTATCAATTAGCCATTTATTTCCCATACTGTCAATTAAGTTCGGTAAGTCGTTATTTAAATTTAAGTCGTGAATTTCTATTTGTTTATCCTGGTTATCAATGGTCTGTTTAGAATTTAAATTATTTATATCCGGTCCGGAGGTCTGCTTGTGCTCGGGCCTAATTCTAAAAAATGATCCTGTCTTTTTTCTAAAGATTCAATCCGCTCTAACAATAATTTAATTTTTTCGTCTTTTTCTTCTTCAATTGTATGTACCCTATTAGAAACAGTTTTCATCGAAACGGTGTTAGAATCTATTTGAGGTTGCTGGTAATTTTGCCTAATATTTCTAAAGGGTGGTTTATTAAAAAATCTATGTTGTGACTGGGGGTCCCACGGTTGGTTATAAATCGGAGTCGTATATTCAATAGCTCGCTGTTGTGGCCGGAAGTTATGTTGGTTGTTATTGTTATAAGAATTAAAGGTTGGACCTTGCTCATACTGATTCTGTTGCTGTCGGTAATGTTGGGGATTATTATACGACGTATATTGCTCGCGGTGGTACTGATGGGGTCGGTAATTTTGATAATCATGGTGGTTGTTAAAATTTGGTCGGTACTCTTTGTTTTTAAAATTATTTTCGAAATTTTTCTTTTTATAATTATTTTGAGTTGGGTTATTTTTATACTGTTTTTTATCGCCATAAATTCTATGTACGATGTGAGCCGCGCTGTTTCTTAGTATTTCTTCTAAATCTTCTAACGAGTCAAATTTTATATGGTAAATGAAGTCCTTTAGTGCTGGGTGTAAACTATGTACTGCGTGGTGGGATATCTGTTTGTCATACCTATACATTTCGTCCTGTTTATCTAATATCTCATTGTCGGAGTAAATTCGCGCATATAAATCGCATCTTTTTTGGCCCAGTCGTT